>JAODKM010000108.1:6833248-6855297 GCA_026780845.1 Petrocephalus sullivani | reverse complement strand
AACGTGTAGGAGGTCCGAGTTGGTGCAGCGGGATGTCTGTACCGCATGTCCTTATAAACGTGTAGGAGGTCCGAGTTAGTGCAGCAGGATGTCTGCACCGCATGTCCTTATAAACGTGTCCAGAGGTCCGAGTTGGTGCAGCAGAATGTCTGCACCGCATGTCTGTATAAACGTCCCCGGGGTTGATTTCTCCCCAAGTCTCTGCATGAATCTAAGTACCAAGAACGCAAAGACCGTACTTGTGGTCTTGGCTAGACCGGACTTGCTGCCTTGCCTTCCAAGAACGAACGTGGTGCACAATGAATCATGGGATTGGTCTCGTTTGGCAAGGATGGAACCGATGTATCCTTGATATTTGAGGAGGAGCAAGACCAACATCCAGGGATTTTTGCTGTCTTCTTTTCTTGTTATGTATGTAAAACGGGGACACGAGAACACATATACGATCAAGTACACACACTGCGGTTCACCCTCTCTGTCCTTTGTGGTACCAAATGGCTTGCTAGCACATGGCTTCAGCATTTATTTGAACCTGTTTCCATAATTTTTTTTCTGTTAGGTCACTTTAAATTCCACATGTTGTTTTTGAAGTGTTTTGGAATGTTCATTAGGGGGTGTTTGCTGCAGAATTGTGGGTCAGCTTTCACCTCTAAGAATGTGTGTTTCTCTGTGCGTTCATTAGTTTGGGTGCCTTGGCGTGCAGATATGGATGCGCCTATGTGTCCCTGTGTGTGTCCGTGTGTGTGTGTGTGTGTGTATGTTCGCACCCCCCACCTGAAGGTTGATTTTCTTGGTTTCAGAGGAGGTTCTGCTGGCTGAAGAAGACAGGAACGCAGAGGAGAAGGCTCCCGTGGATGACTCCTGGTACAAGAAGAATCAGATCAACCCAGGTGAGGAGTGGGATGGGTGTCTGCACTGCTGTTGATGAGGGTTTTCAGCTGGGGGTGTGGGGGGGGGGGCAAGATAACTAGCAAAAGTGTTACACATACCTCTAATTGGGCACTTGTTATATTAACTTAATCAGTTTATGTTTCACCCTTGGACTCGTCAGAGTTTAAACAAAAGTGAAAGGGGACATGTATAACGCGACGTCCTTTAGGGAGGGGGGCATGTCACCCCTCTTCAATCGAGTGATGATTATAAAATTTTCTTGACACCCCCGTCATTTTTAAACTGCATCATGCCATCAAGCCATCAAACCCTGGCTTGCACATACGTACCACGTCTCACCCTTTCTCTGCTAGGGAGGCAACCCCTCCCATTAATGAGGGTGCATAATTAAGGCCTGTCTTTGGAGATATAGCTAATTGGGGGATTAGATGGACATTTTAATTGGATTATGGGTGGTGGGGGTGGTGTTTCACAGCCAATGGGGGAGGGTGCTGAAGGACACACAGGCACTGCTGGCAGAAAGACACGCAGCCTGTTTGGAAACGTCCTTCCTGTCTGCAGCACGCCTTTTCCGGTGATAAACGCTGGGACTGGGACACGGCGGGTGAACGGGGGGCAGCTAAGTTTGAGCATACGCATTACCACACTACCACAGCTAATCTGCTCCTTTAGAGGATATTCAAGAGCAATTTAAGTAATTAAGCAGCTTGCTCTTTTTGAAATTCTGTATCTGTGTTTTTAACCGAACGAGATGCCAGTGTGCAGGAGCCGGCAGTCTCAGGCCGTGCTGACTGTGGTGTGCCAGCTGTTCCTCTGTTTGCACAGGTTTTGTTATAGTGCTGCGATATGCTCCCAAATTCCCTCTTTATGCAGTTTAGGAATACTGGTACACCTGATATACTAATGGTGCATGATTATGCGTGTGTGCCTGTGATGGACAGGCATCCCTTCCAGGTCATCCCCTGCCTCATGCCCGCTGTTTCCTGCAGCAGGCTCCAGGCTCTCCATGAAGCTGGATTCTAGGAAGGATGGGAAAAAGACCTTGTTACCTATCTAATGTGACTAAGGCCAATTTATAAAGCTGAATATTCTTATCACAGAATATCTTTATTGCTAAGGAATCCTACTCCAGGTTCTTGTGACCAGTTCACATGACTCTCGTGTTTACCTGTTGCAGCGTTAGACGTCCCGCATCTAGAGAGACAATTTTAACACCGTTTCTGAGGTTTTATGTTTAGCAAAGCAGCTCTTCACAGCCTCTCAACCACCCTGCCAATGAAGGCCCCCCGGGAGCCACTGCCGGGGCAGCCCTCAATAACATTTTTGCAAAATGATTATGGCTTCTGATAATGAAAATGAACACCTGCCAGAATGATTACTGGAGTAGGTGCTGCGGTGCCAGCACAGGGTACGGTGAGGGTCTGGTCGTACTGCACAGTGCTGCTCTGTCGTCTCCCGCTCTGAGCTGTCTGCAGCCACTCTCATTGGTCACAATTACAGTAAAACTGGATGGTTTGTCGTAATCCAATTAAGCCAAATCGCCTCCGCGCTCGTTGAGATAGCGGTTACACAAGCAGCGGAGAATAAATCGCACATTCACGCTAACTTTATCTAAGCTACAGAGACGCCTTGCTTTCCAGCGCTGGGTGTGTTTGTCGAGGAAGAAAATTGGACATTTTGCAAATTATTTTCCTATTGATCTCCGTGACCACTG
Source organism: Petrocephalus sullivani (assembly GCA_026780845.1). NCBI lineage: Eukaryota > Metazoa > Chordata > Actinopteri > Osteoglossiformes > Mormyridae > Petrocephalus > Petrocephalus sullivani. Next base: position 6,852,692 of record JAODKM010000108.1, on the reverse strand, counting down.
TCTCTCCTGTTTGTGCTTCAATATGAGGTGCAGTGATTAGTTTGGGATTCCTGCTACTATATGGGTACAGTTTCTGAAATATTATCCATTTGTGAAACAGTGATTATCCATGTCTGTTATAAGTGAATGCCTTAAGTTGCGCCTCCAAAATAAGCGATGTTACTTAATAATGTTTAGGCCACCAGATGTAAGACTCAGTTCCAGCTGGAGGTATGGTTGTTTCCACAGCACGTCTAGGCTTGGTGACATGGTGAAGTCCACCTTTACCATGCAGCCTGCAGATCACTTTAGTGACAGGAAGTAGCTAACACTCAGGTCACATGACAGGAAGTAGCTAACACCCAGGTCACATGACAGGAAGTACCCAAACTAAGGTCTGTCTCTCTGTGCCCAGTGCTGAAAAGAGCAAAGGCCAAGAAGAATAAAAACGACCTCATCAATGCCGAAGAGGGGGAGGAGCACTTCACGGACATCACCTCAGTCGGTAAGGGTTTCATACAAAACAGAAGACTGGTCCTCTCATTCAGATACGTTCAGTTATTCTCTGCTAAGCTTGAGGGAACACAAGTTTGATTAGGCTCTTATCATATTAATTATATTAATTAATATTAATATTAATATTCTGAAACCTTAACCATATACATGTGAAAGCTTTAGAGCAATGTTTCACAAGCTAGTTCTCGTGGAGCCCCAGACAATCCACATTTTTGTTGTCTTCCAGATCCCCACCCACCTGTACCAGGTATTCGATGATGATGATTGGTTGATTCTGATGTGCTGGGAGCTGAGAGGGAGCAAAAATGTATTCTGTCTGACGGTCCCGTACTTTTACGCTGCAGTCATGAGTAAGGTTAGCCTTATGGGGACACGGTTCAGGATGTGTCTTAGATACCAGCGTGGAATTGATCGTGATAGAAGCAAAGTACAGAGTGGGTGATGAGCTTCAGTGTATGTTTAACGGTAATTAGCGTACAGCACTGTGCAGAATGCGGAAGAATATTCCGGATGACATTATGCAGCCAACGTGTCTTTTTTTGCTCTCCTCGTCTCCCTCCTTTCACCGCTGTGGTGAACTTTGAGATCTGCCGCCTAAGTGGTTCTGCGCTTGGCAATTATACGCGCGTCAAGGAGCCTTAACGAGGAGGCAAACCAGCTCTGGTGTTATTAAAGAGAGACGCTGACAAAAAGAAGTAGTGTATGTGTGTGGGGGGGTGTCGCTTGGGAGGAGGGAGGATTATAGCTATGTGATGGGTGCTTTATGTCACGCCTTGCTGGGATCTAATTCCATGTTCAAATATCCCAAAAAAGTATCACTTCACTTACTGAGAGCTGCAAATGTGATTTGAAAGGAAGGACTTCTGAGCCTTTTTTAAACCTGAAATCTTTTTTTTCATGCCGCTACATCCCTTTGAATAACTTCGGCCCCAATCTGAGCTTGTTGCCAAAACACATCAGTTGTTACTAGAGCATCACCCTGACCCCCGTGGTCGAGCTGCAGAAGACCGCGAGCTCGCCGCGACGCGAGAGCCGTCGGTAATGGCTGGCGACCTCGTTCTGGGTTTGGCTCTGTGGCTTCGGCTCCTGGCTTAAGATGGATGCTTGAAATGCAAAGCCAAAGGACCAAGACCGTCCAGTGCTTTCCACCAGGGATGATCTCAGAAGCAGAAGCTTCAAGCAGCCGCCCCCATTCTCAGACCCTGACATTCATTACAAGGCTTCAAGTCTCTCACTGCGCAAACCTCCCAGAGGCGATGTTCCGTTTGACAGGCAAAATGTCACCTACTAGGGACAAAGAGATCCCCTTTGATTCATTTGATCCGTGGGAGGAACACTGCAGAAACCCCCCCATGCCTTGGCGGTAAGCAGTGTCAGGGAAATGCCGGCCATACAGAGAGAGATGTCCACAGACCTAACGGGCAGACTCCATCCATCCACACTCTGGCATGTCATGCATACTTTCCACGAAGCTACAGCTGACAGAATGTCAAACTCGTGGATCCATTGCATTATGGGAACTTGCAGGAGGCTTAAGGTCCACAGTGGGAGGATGCAAGGTCAGGGTAATGGTGGCATTTGCAGGTGAAAGCTGATTGGCCCCTTCAGCACCCCCTCCTCTGTCACTCATCGATTCAACACCTATCATTGGCGAATATAAATGTTGGACCAATGTATGAATTAAGCCCCCCCTTATGCTTCACCTTTCCACTGAACTATACTTGCAGGGGCCCCATTTGCCCGGACCAGCCTGAAGGGCACTAAGACTGAGAGCTCCTCCTACTTCCGCCGGAAGGAGAAGCGCGTGCGATTCTTCATCCGCCGCATGGTGAAGGCCCAGAGCTTCTACTGGATCGTGCTGTGCGTGGTGGGGCTCAACACGCTGTGCGTGGCCATCGTGCATTACGACCAGCCGGAATGGCTCACCCGCGCCCTGTGTAAGTCTGCCCGTGCCTCCCCGTTATTCATATTCCAGGGCTGCTCAGAGGGCCGGGTCCAGGTGGGGTCCCGCCTTTTAAAGGGCACTATATCCAGAAACTGATGACCTTTGACCATTGCATCATCCCAAACAGAGAACTTTTGATTTCTGAGAATTTTCTCCTTTAGCATTCCTGACCTCCTTTGACATGAGATGACCCTCCTGTTCACCTTTCTGCTGGAGGTCTGGGAGGAGTAAAGTTTGTGTGCTCTGTTTCTGGTTTAGTTTTACATGATAAGACTTCCTATAACATATCTAATTTATGAATGATGCTGATTATAAGACAAAACTATCAGGACAATCAAATCCAGCTATACTTTTTAATATTTGCTTTTCACTACACATTACAAAAACCATTTTTTGTTAAATTTTTTATAATCCCACTCTGGTAGCGTATTAATTATGACGTTCTCCCCCCCACACAACTTATGAAATATTTATGAAATCAGTGTGGTGTTAGATATCTTGTTATCGCCATTGATTCTCTGTCCAGGACAACGTGTGATTTACCGCGAACATGAAGGAAATGTGTGAAGGAAAATGCATTCCTCCTTGGTTTGATGATCATCGGCATCCCCCCAGAAGAGTTAATTATAGTGCATAATGACATGCCCGCAGTGGACACCTATCGACACCTGACCACAAACGGATCATGAATCATGGAGTGTGTCCCCGCCCCTGATTGTGTTACTCCCTCCCCGGTAGACATGGCTGAGTTTGTGTTCCTGGGCCTGTTTCTGATGGAGATGGCCTTGAAGATGTACGGACTTGGGCCTCGAAACTACTTCCACTCCTCCTTCAACTGCTTTGACTTTGGGGTGAGGTGAAATGGACCAGATATTCCCACCTCGTCATACCCTCTACTGTTCAAAAGTTTGGGGTCACTTAGTACTTTCCCACAGAACAGCCTTCAGTATCAGAACAAGAAAAGATTGATGAGTTTTGGAAGAAAGTTCTTTGATTTGGGCCGTTTTGCGTCTTCGGTTGAACCGACAATTGCTGATGCTCCATAAACTTAACTAACCTAAAGAAGGCCAGTTTTATTGCTTCTTTAACCAGCACAACAGTGTTCGGCCGTGCTAACATAATTTCAAAAGGGATTTTTAATGATCAAATTTGCTGCTTAAACCCAACGTGCCACTGGAACAATGGACTGATGGTTGCTGGTAATGGGGCTCTGTACACTGATCAAGATATTACATAATAATCGTAAAAGTCGTTTTTAGCTACAATAGTCGTTTACAACATTGAAAAAATTGCTTTTTTGGAAACAAGGAGGTGATCCCAAACTTTTGAACGGTAGTTTATATACATTGGCAAACACCTGTATCTATGGCATCTTCCAAATTACCTGCACAGTAGGTAACCATGAAGTCTCTGTTTTGTGAGTCATTTCATAAGACAGCGAAATCAGTACCTATTCTGTACCTGTTTTCTTCACCCCTATCTTCTATACCTCTGCCCCGTCTAGGTAATTGCAGGCAGTATCTTTGAGGTGGTCTGGTCCCTTGTCAAGCCTGGGGCCTCATTTGGCATCAGTGTCCTGAGGGCCCTCCGCTTGCTCCGGATCTTCAAGGTCACAAAGTGAGTGTGATTGAAGAGATCCATGTTACCCACGATGCCACAGTGACGGAAAAACCACGCCCCTTGGCTTTGTTTCCAAATTTTCTCTCCAGTATAACCTGCTTGATTTCCCAGCTTCAACATCCAACTCTCCAATGATCCTGTGACCAGCTGTGTTTGAAGGTGTCCCAAAAATCGACAGGATATATTGAACTATGCAATAGAGTGAATGAGACTTTTGCCACATTCACAAATGTGCAGTATAATCAGCTTTATGTCTCTCGCTGACAGTTTGATGAAATCTTGGGTTATTTTTTCTTTGGAAATGACATCGGTGTCGCCAAAGCGCCAATTTATAAGTAGCTACAAAAATCAGAGAGCAGAGCTGTAATTAAGAGAACATCATCAGTGGTTGCTAATGAACAATGAGGAAGACAGTCTCCCTTGTCTTACTGTGGGTGTGACAGGTTACATCGCACGCTGGGTCACATCCTAGCCCCCTTTAGGAAAATGCGATTTATCAAACCAGAAGTATGCCAATGTCTCCACCTCTCTGCCTGTACAGGTACTGGAACTCCTTGAGGAACCTGGTGGTCTCTCTGCTCAGCTCCATGAAGTCCATCATCAGCCTGCTCTTCCTGCTCTTTCTCTTCATTGTGGTCTTTGCTCTCTTGGGCATGCAGCTCTTCGGAGGCCAGTGAGTGTTCTTCTGCCCCATTGCTCCAGACCCACCTCATACAGGCCCCTCCTCCGATTATAAACCCTCCTCTGCTTATAAGCTCCTCCTCCAATTATAAACCTTCTATTATAAGCTCTGCCCCTGATTCTAACCCCTCCTTCCCTTACAAGAAAGTTCTCTGTTGCTAACAGATTACCATTACTAAAACTCAAAATGTAGCACTGGTGAAGACACTTGATATCACCAGTCCTTCCAGTTTTTATATTGTCTCATTTCATGATGTAAAGGGCAGTACTACTGTGGTATATTTTATTGTCTAGTCAGCAGTATGGCTGTATACTTTTTTTAAGTACTTCCTCTAAAAGATCGCATTTAAAATAAAATTTCAAGCTGAACACCAAAAATCTCTGCAGCCTCAGAGAGGAGCTACACCTTTTGATGGGAGGCGGGTAGTGGACCCAAGCTGATGTGATTCATTTCTTGACAGATGCACTGCTCTCAGTGCAAACTGCCCGGAAGAGTCTGTCACAGAAATATTCACTTACAGGGCCAAAGAGTCCTTTCCGGACACATTCATCCAAGTTGTTGTGCATTTAAAAGCTCAGTGATTGGAGTTAAATGGATTTGGCTAGGATAACTTGTCGAATCCGTTGGTTCCGTGCTGGTTAGAGGACATGGTCACTGGGCACAGCCCGCCAGGGCTATAACTGGACGGCCCCATTGTTCGGGTAGCTGAGGGCCAAGGCTCACAAGCCCTGCTGATGCTGCTTCCGTGGCAGCTGGCGCTGCCTTGCGGCGGCATAGCGGCGGTGCAGCAGTGGTATCGTGGCCGGCATGTTCTGCTGGATGGCTTACGGCCTCTTTGCTGAAAACCCAGCTGTATACCTACATCATCAGTACATTCTGCGTATCGGTTAGGAGCCGCCCCTGGAGTATAAATTAATGTGCAGACCACAGGGAAGCTTTGAGCTTGGAGATTGGCCTTCGCAGTGTTCACAGGGAGTCATTGGTAGACCACTGTGGGCCCCCCAGTAGCTGCATTAAGGACCCACTTTGGCCTGCTCAAGACGCCCAACTCGCCACCCACTCCAGAAGACAGATGTCGCTCTTCACACACAGAAGGATAGACTTTGGTCCCAGCCGGGCTGCTGGAGCTCAGAGGTGGCGCCTCTCTCTGATTTATTTTTAGTTCTGTGCCATAGAACGTGTTTTATACATGACTGGTGTGTTGTCAAAGACCTGCCAGTTACCGCTGTGCTTTAAGATCACTCAGGAAAGCAGTGGAACTTGAACTGACTGTGATTTATATCGCGGACACGTTTACTCTCTACTGTTCATTAAACAGTCGGTCCATTAATGGTAACTGAGACTGGATTCTCTTTCTGTCTCTCTCTCTCTTTCACACACACACTCTCACGCACACACACACTTTAGACAATTTAGCAGGAGAGCTGTTAAGGCTGATAAGACCTGCTCCTGAGGTCTGCGAGTTTTGATGCAGGAATATCTACCCCTTTTTGTAAGAGCCCCACCACGGATGCTGTACCGATAGCGACTCCCTCCCCATGTCACCTCCCGAATGGGTTCCCCTGTGCTGACGGGAGCCATTCACTGCATTGTTGTGTTTTTTTCTTCCCTGAGGTTTAACTTCGAACAGGAGACCCCAACGACAAACTTTGATACCTTTCCTGCTGCTATCCTCACTGTTTTCCAGGTGTGTGTGTGCATGTGTTTTATTTTAGTGGGAAAAATACTTTTTTTTGGGGGGGGGGGTGTTTCGTTTGTCCTCAAATAAACAGAGAACTTTGCATGTCTGTCGAGAATCAAACTTGTTTAGTAGCATTTGGTGTGTATATATAAATGTACAGTACCAGTCAAAAATTGGGGCACAGGAAGGTGCTTACAAAGGAGAATGATAGTGCTGCATGACGTGACGTGGCCGTCTGACCTGAACCCAGTAGAGGTGGTTTTGGAGAAGTTCGCCATCCTGTGTGAAGGAAAAGTGGCCAATGAGAGCTCAGCATATGTGGGACGTCCTTCAGGATAGCCGAAAAAGCAACCCAGGAGGTCGCCTTGTGAAACTGGCTTAGAGGAGACAGTAGAGTCAGCCAGTGTGTATATAACATATATAATGTCTATATATGTATGTATATATATATATGTGTGTGTGTCTGTGTGTGTGTGACACACTCACACACACTGTATATATTAGTATAAAGTGTGAGGTAGCTCCATAACTTCTGGTCATGTACCAACAGCATTCAAAAAAGCCAGAGTCATTCCCATCTTGAAAAAAACCTACTCTAAATCCCTCGGACACTTGCAACTACCGACCAGTATCGCTTCTTTCTTTCCTTTAAAAAATCCTTGAATGCACAGTCTACAATCATCTCTCTCTCTCTCTCTCTCTCTCTCTCTCTCTCTCTCTTATCTCTCTCAAAACAACCTCCAGGATCCTAATCAGTCTGGCTTCAAAGCAGCTCATTCCACAGAGACTGCCCTCTTAACAGTCACTGAGAAGCTACATGCTGCCAGGTCAGCCAAACTGTCATCTGTCTTCATCCTTCTTGACCTTTCAGCAGCATTTGACATCAGCCACAAGACTCTCCTGTCCATCCTTAGGAGACTTGGAAGGGATCCACGTCTGGCCCATGTAGTCTCTTCACCGGTGTTCCTCAGGGCTCATTTCTTGTCCCTCTCTTGTTCTCCCTCTGTACTAAATTTCTTGGTGAGGACATATCTGCTCATGGCTTCTCATACCACTGCTATGCGGATGACACTCAATTCATCCTCTCCTTCCCTCACTTAGACACTCAAGTCTCCACTAAAATCTCTGCGTGTCTGGCAGACATCTCATCTTGGATGAACGCTCATCAACTAAAACTCAACCCTAGTAAAAACTGGTCTAAAAATGGTCCAAAAATGGTCTGGCACCATCCTACGTAAAAGATCTCATCACACCCCCGCACTGCACCACGATCTCTCCGATCCTCCAGCACTGCTCGACTGGTCCCACCACCCCTCAAGGCACAAGGAAGACACACATCGCGGCTCTTCTCTGTTCTGGCACCTAGTTGGTAGAACGAACTCCCCCTAGATGTCCGAGTCATTGAACGTCTTCAAATTACTTAAAACCTACCTCTTTCAGAAATATCTGGATTAGCACTTCTGGTATTTTACTCTGAGCTTTTTTTTCCTGAATAAAAAAAAAAAAACCCTGTATTTTCCCAACAGAGTATTAGATAGATGGTATTCATGGCCTGGGTTTTATTGAGCCAGCATCGGGAAAGATTCATTATAGAGTCTTAAAGCACTTATGTAAGTCGCTCTGGCTAACGGCGTCTGCCAAATGCTTTAAATGTAAATGTATTTGAAGTCATCTTGCTGCTTGATCCTCAGATTCTGACTGGAGAAGACTGGAATGCAGTGATGTATCATGGGATCGAGTCCCAGGGAGGGGTCAGCCGGGGGATGTTCTCTTCCATCTACTTCATCGTCCTCACGCTTTTTGGAAACTGTATCCTCTCTTGCAGCATAATGTGCTGTCTGAACATAATCTCATTTGTGGGAATTATTTTTATCTTGTTATTTCTGTTCTAATCTCATTCTCCGGCTAATTAAGCTGAACCGATTGACATACCCTCACCTACTTGGACCTTGTGGCAAATGCATGATTAACAGAGTTGATTTATTGAGACGTAACAATTTTCAGAGTGTAGATGCATGTTAATGAGTCTTTTTAGACCGTATAATTGCACAAGCATGGGGGGGTCACTTAATGTAAAACTTTTTCTTTCACAGTTGGAAGAAGATGGACGGGGGTAATTTGTTTGGTTTCCTGTGGATAGATGGCTTGTTTCCACCCATCATTTTGGGAAGGGGATCCCTTGTTGTGGATTCAGTTTCCTGAGCGCTCTCTCCCAATCAGACACGCTTCTCAATGTCTTCTTGGCCATCGCTGTTGATAACCTTGCCAATGCGCAGGAGCTCACAAAGGTGAGGCTTCTTCATGCCCTTCTTTTACCAGCAGGCTCTCCACACTCTGGAGAAGCCACCATGCCTAGCGTGTCCACATAAATATGACGCTAGTAGTAGCGTATAGATTCCGGAGAGCTCCATTTAAGCGTGTCTCAGCATTCACCCCAAGAATGTTTGCATCAGGCAGAGCTAATCCGCCACATTCAGTAGATTGAATGGGACCACCCGCCACACATGCTCCTCCCAGTAACTATCTTCTTATTGGCTAGGATGAAGAAGAGCAGGAGGAAGCAGCCAATAAAAAGCTTGCTCTCCAGAAGGCCATGGAGGTAAAGGAGGTCAGCCCCATTTCAGCAGCAAACATTTCAATTTCAGCGTAAGTTGACTTGTGCAGTTCCCCAGTTCTATCCCACCTGTCACTGGCCCCACCCCTCTAGCCCCAGCACCAGCTCCTGGCTTCCTTTTCCTCTCTGTTGCCTTGTTCTCACAGATGTCTCCACATAGTCCTATGTGTGCATATCCTCTGCCAAGCCCTTGTCCAGCTGTATCTCAGTAAATATCCCAGTGCATGTAAGTGTTCCTGTCTGCTATGCAGTATGTAACCGTGTCCCCGTCTCCGATGCATGTCTGTCCATGTCCCACATGTCGATTGGTCCGTTTGTTGGTTTTGCCCCTTCTAAGGATGTTTTATTACCTTTCTCCCCCCCCAAACCCTCGTTTGCCCCTCCTCCCATGTTGAATGGAAACTGGCAAATCACGGGCGAAGCCGTGTGTGATTTGACAAGTAATCGTGTTAGACACAGGCTGCCAGTTCGGCGTAGCTTGCTTCCAGCTCCAGGGGGCGCTGTATGGTCCCTCTAGCTGGAGATGCCACAGGACACTGTGGAGGGTGTATCTCACTGCCTTAACATCCCGTGTAGACAGCAAAGGGAGATGTTAAAAGACACAAAGTTTCTGCATGTTGACAGAAATGGAGGGAGAGACCAGTCATTTTTCCCAGTGTTTGAATTGTGTCAGAGGTCTTGGGGGGGTTTCCACTCTCTCTCTTTTGGGGGAGGGGTTTCTGAACTGTATTTTCTTTCTTACCACTAAGCTATGCCCCCCCCCCCAGATCCCCTAATTCAAACACTGATTTCTCCATGTGTGTGTGATTGGGGCCTTGGCCCCATTTGAAATAGAACTGAGCCTGAATGCGGGTAAGTACTGTAAGTGCAGGGAGAACAGCACCGCGTTTGTTTAATGACTGTACAGTGTACTGTAAAAGCCCCATTAGCTTTCTGTCTTTTAAATGACACGAAATAGTGCTTTGGGTACATTTCTAGCCAACAGCCTTGACCCAGATCAGTACTGTGCCATAAACAGTTTAAGTATAGAAACTGTAGTTATTTATGTCAGTCTTGATTTCAGCACTTGTAAGTCATACAGCGGAAATGAGCAATCAGACTTTGGGGTTGTAGTTAACTGCATCCTGTAATCCTGTAATTGCATTGTACTCGAAAGTGTGCGCTGATTAGCAGCATCTTGATTGAGATCAAGACCCCTAATCATTTTTAAAAATGGCTTATACAGTAATAATTTCTGAAATGATTTGCAGCCTTTTACAAAGCACTATTTCAACTGTTGAGAAGCAACCTTTAAAGCTGTTTTTAAAGAATTTGGTCATTTACAAAGATTCACTGCAAGTCAGAATAACTTCAAGAAAACCCTCAAAACTCAAAAACGGAGACTTAAAGCTCCACGGATCTGGAGATTTGACTTAGTTGAGGAGGTACTGATCCCTGATCCTGTGAGGCAGAAGGCTTTGTAAATCCCCTGATTCTTTTTGTCATTTTTTAAGATTTTTAAGTTCCTGGCACATTTATATAATCGCTTGGCTAGCCGGAGGGGACGTTTTCAGTCTTATGTTTTGTGACTTCCAAGGTAATCCTATGGAGGAGGCGGAGACTGCAGGATGGTCAGGCGGGAGGACGGACCGGCTCCTGCAGAGTCCTCTTAGCTGACCTTTGACCTTTTTTGTTCTTTTTTCTCTCACTGTTGTTTTCCCCTTTCTGCATGTGCAGTTTTGTAAAGCAAAATCAAGGTGCGCTCTCTCTCAGCTCCTCCCTCTCCAGCGTTAATTCACCGTGAGTTTCTGACCTCTGCTATGATACTTACCCCCTCCCACCCTGCCTATTTCCCACTCTCTCTTTAAATATCCCCCCATCACCATCGTGAGCCTCCCACTTTCCCAGTCATGTGCAGTATATTCTATGCTTTCTTTCGGGGGGGGGGCAGTGAATAGGGGTGCACAACCTGTGCATACACATTTCTTTGGGGGATATTAAGGGTTCTATATAGGGTCCTCTTAAAGGTTCTTTCTTTGGTGGTGTGTTTTCTGCAGTAGAGCACAAGCCCATTGGCAGATGGCAGCTTGTCAACGTTATCCTCTGATCTTAGTCCCCTGTGTCCTTCTCTTGGCTGCTTCCTGATGGCTTTGTGACCCCCCGCCCACATCCCATTTCAGCCAACAAAACAAAAAAACACCGTTGGCATGCTGATTGGATCACTGTTGCTTTTAGGGTCCTCAGGTATCATTCAGGCGGGACCCAGGGAACTTAAAAAAATGTTTTGCCCCATTGGTGTTTGTTGCTGCCTTTCGGTGATCAGTTTTGGCGAATCATTATGTCCTCTTGCTAAAAGGGTTAGAGGTTGAACAAAACCGGTCTGTTTGGACTTTGGTTCTGTTAAATTTCAGGATAGGAACATCCTGTATCCAGGGTGTTGAGATGTTTCCTTACGGATCCTGAAGATTAAGTAGGAACCTAACCTTACATTAACCAATGTCTTGATAGTTTTAAGCTAATGAATTAACCTTTTGATAACATTAAACCCTTGAGATAATGTCAAGTTGAATTTAGGAAAAACATCTAAAATCGCTCTGATTTCTCCATGACGAGACTCCTCAGGCCGATTTGCTGTGTTCTCAATCAGCCACAGTCTCACGTCAGGCGTCAGCTGTAGAGCACATTCTGGGAGTGCGCTCTTTACTCTTGAGTCTGAGTCTGAATCTCAGATGTGTGACCAGCAGGTGGGGTGGCTGCCATTTACCCGACATACCCCCCCCCCCCCCCCAACGCCTTTGAAGCAGTGATGTTTTGGCATGTTGAGTAGACGATGTCCGTGGCCTGGTGTCACTGAGCATATGAAAGTTATGAAAGCATATGAACTTCAGGCCGGGCCATTAAAGACAGCATGCTCTCAGTAGAAGGTGCCTTGTGCTTGGTAATATTAATCATGTTGTAGATCTCATAATACATGGAACATTAGCAGTTTTCCCAATAGAGGGAATGTTTTTCATGCATGGGACATACAATATACAACATACTTAGCGCCTGGAATTGGCTACTTATATAAATAAATCACGTTAAATATGTTTAATATTAAAAGTAATAAATCAACTTAAAATATTAGGATGAGCCAACAGTCTGACTGACACTGGCTTCTCTAGGGAGTGCAAGCAGAATCACTTAGTCACTGGTTTTAGCCGAGTTGTAGCTCTTATCTTTGGTTGGAACAGTGAAGGTTTAACATTACCTGTGCAACACCAACATCTGGTCTCGTTTCTGACATTTGCCCTCCCTGTGTCTTGTGTTTCTATGTTTTCACATCCTCATAGGCTTTTTGAAGTGTTTTCCCTCTAAGTGGTTGTGCCTGTGTTTCCTGTCAATCCTCTGACCACCACCATCCCCCCAACCCAGACCCAACTGCTGTTAACCTCTGTCTGTGATGTAACATCACTTATACAGTGTTTGCTGTTCTGTGTGTGTATGTTTTTAGGCGTTTTTTCCACTCTCCCGCCCATCGAGTATCGAGGTACCGGAAACACGCAGGTTGTGATGATGACAAGTGCGTGTATGAAATCTCACAAACACCCGCAAACACGCTAGTGTTTGTATCCATCCATCACGCTTTCCGAGAACTAGCGGTTTTCTAGTGATAATCTGAGCCAGCAAAGTGGCCATCGGTGGACTCTTCCCTGTCCCCACTCCATGCAAGGCTATGAGCAGGTGACAGACCACAGACACAGGTGTTTGGAACAGGCACCTGTAGGCTAGTTATTTGTCACTGTGTTATTTACATCATGAGCAGCAGGCAGCCATGTCACTCCAGTCATTGTTTTTATATTAATGGCCTGTCTGTTGAACTAAGACCCTCATGATGGACTGGCAACCCCTCCAGGGTGACCCCTGCCTTGTGCTTCCAGAGATGGGCTGCCTACCCCCGCCACAACCTGGTATTGGATAAGGTCGTAATGGATGGCATCCCATCCAGGGTTATCCAGGGTGCACCCATAGCTTCCAGGATAGGTTCTGGACCCCAGTGACTGCATAGGACAAGTGGGTATGGATGGATGGATGTGACCTTCTGGAGCTCTTTATCTCAATACATATCCATTTCATTGAGTTTTATGCTTTATTACCAAATAGCTGCCATCATTTGTATGGAGCACAGGCCCAAGGAAGTGTCTACAGAACCGTGGTCTTTGAGTCCTAGGCGGTGGGGGCCAGATACCAAGGCACCTCTGTGAGACCTAAGCCCCCTGCCCCCATAGCGGCCTCACTCCCAGTGGGATTGCCGCCCCCATTTTGCAAAGCCTTCCCGCACCTCTCCTGTCCATGGTTCGACTGCTTCTCCGCTGTTCCCCTGTGGCAGTGACGGCCGGGCCGGGCCACCCGCCCAGAGTATGGGTCCAAAGCCGCTGCTGGAGGGGAGGGGGCCGCAAGGGGGGGCATGCCACACTCTGCTCATCTCCATTACTGCACGCTAAGGGTGGGGTGTGGGGGGGGTGCTGCTCCCCCCTTGCCAGTCTGACAGACGCTACATCTTGCCTCGGGGCCCATCAAGATGTAATGCGGTCTGACTTTCGCCAACCTTGACCGCATTTCAGTGGTCTGTATTGGACAGAGCCTAGCGTTGTACCACGTTCAGCGTAAACTACACCGTGTGTTTGTAAGACTGCAGGCCCCTGAGTTCATATCAGACAGTGTCTGCCAGAATCCCCCCCCACATGCTGCGTGTCCTCAGTTACCCAGATTCGCTATACCTTGCCACCCGTCCTCACCCCTCTCCCCAATCTGATTGCAATCTGTAATTAAAACCCCGCCTGTCTAGCAGAGGGGAGATAATTTAATCATCCCAGTCCCTCGGGAAGGGTCATGCACTGGGCCATGATGGCTGGAGCGTTGCCATGGTGACCTTTCGCACGGGCACATCCATAGCGACCATCTTTTTCTGTTGTCGGGAACATGGCGTCCAAGGCAGAGGGTGTCCTGGGAGCTTGCTGGCCGTCCTTTACAGTGTGAGGAGCCAGCGATTGTCCCCCATGCAATAACATGGACGACAGAGAAGTTCTGGTGGAATGAAATGTGGGGAGACAGAGCCACTCTTTTTCTCATGTTAACCGGAGACATTGTCTTTTGTCTGCATGCCTCCAGCTTTCGGTGCCACGGGAGTGTTAGGATGAAAGAATGGCTCACTGGTACTTCCTGTCTGTCACAGTGTGGGCCGACAGGACGCCCAGGAAAAGGTGGTCATGCATATGGATGCGAATGCAGATCTCTGTGTTCCCTTGAAATGACACGATAAAGGTTTCCGTTGATAAAACAAAAGCGGTCATAGACAGGGTACCGGTCGCCCGTTATAGGGCTGACCTTCTCCCTGTCTCCATACTGCCTTCAGCAAGGAGCAGCCGAAATCCATGCGCATGATGTCGGTGTGGGAGCAGCGTACGACGCAGCTGCGCCGGCACCACCTGCGCGAGAGCAACGAGGCCCTGTACAGTGAGCTAGACCCCGAGGACCGACGGCGCGTCACCTCCACCCTGCACATCAGGCCTGATATGAAGACTCACCTGGAGCGCCCCCTGGTGGTGGATCCGCACAACGGCGACACCTGCGATGGCAGCGGAGGCAGCAGTGGCAGCAACGGGGATGTGCCGAAAGAGGACGATTGGGTGGGGGGTGGTGAGAAGGGGACTCCCCCGCCCTCCCACCACCCTCGCAAGCACCATCGGCGGCGGGAGCGCCCTCCGGGGGAAGGCGATGGTGCTGGGGAGGAGGGCGTGGGGAAGGAAGGCCGTCGCCACGCCCACCATGGCCGCGGTGGGGAGAGCAAGGCGGAGCCGGGCCACGGCGGCCAGCGCCGGCACCATCACCAGGGCCCGCCGGACGAAGGGGGCGGAGCCAACGAGAGGGAGCACCGCCGGCACCACGGCCACCGTCAGCCCAAGGAAGGCAACGGCGTGCTCGGCGGGGGGGACAAGGCGGAGCACCGCGGACGGCACAGGGAGGCTGAGAGGACGCCGGCGGATCCCCAAGGGGAGGCTGAAGCCAACGGAGAGAGAAGGAGACACCGGGGCCGCCACATCAAAGCCCAATCTACCATCGATGGGGAGGAGAGCAAGGACAACGGGCAGAGGGCGGGCACCAGGGCCCCCCGGCACAGGTAGGCCTCGCCACACAGGTCCGCAGGCCGAAGCAGAGCTGGGGTTCAAGCAGCAAAGTACAGTCAGCAGGGAGGGACCAACTGGCCAGACTATCTCGGCCGACCTGTCCGGTGCCCCCAACCATACCGTGGGTTAATCACCATTGCTGATACACCGCAGCACCCACTGCACAACACCGAAATGTGTCCTCTGCATTTAACCTATATGCAGCATTGTGACATAGCAGTGGGCAGCTAAGTCAGCACCAAAGGAGCAGTGTTTGGGGGGTGCTACCATGCTCAGGGTACCCGAGTGGTACCTTGCTGGTCTGGGAACAGAACCGGCAGCCTTTCAATCAGAAGTGCACTTCCCTAACCAGTAGTTAGCCTCATTGAGTTGTTGCTGCTGGTTCGCTGAGTGAAAAGAGGGTGGAGCTCTGTGGTCATCATGTAGGGGACTGTTTCCACCAGTGTCTTGCAGAAATACCTCCATAAATAGCATATTCAGGCTCTATCTCCCGTAGCTCAGCAATTAGAGCAAAGCACTAACAATGGCATAACATTGTAAGTCATTTTGGATGCAAGAATCAGATTAATTTGTATTTAGGTAACTATTTTGGCTACTGTGACCACAGGCTAGTGATATCTAGCCACAAGCCTCTGAAGAAGGAAACATTAGGTATCAACTTGCCACTGACATTGACTTTCCCGTCTGCCCCACAGGGACAGACAGGTTGAGGTTATGGTGAGTGTTCCCACCCTCAGCCTTCATCCGGCTGCTGGAGACAAGCAGGAAGACGTCGACAATCAGAAGAACATCCTACGTTCCAGCCAGACCGCCGTCCATATCCCGGTCACCATAAGCGGCCCCCCTGTGGAGACCACCATCATACCCAGTCAGTACCGGCAAGAGACCAATGTTCATGGTGGTCCATAGGAAGGAGCTCCTTTATGGACAAAGTACCTGAGATATTTCCCACAGGATCCTATAGAAGAGCATTATTCCACTCAAGCACACTCAGGCAGTCACACATTCAGGGTAATTTAGCATTGTGCTCCTCAGCCCGGTCCTTGGGGGACCCCCCGACAATCATGTATATGTTTGCTCCCTCCCAGCTCCCGGCCAATCAAGAATACTAAATGTCTGGTTCTTGTGTGCTGGGAGCGGGCAGGGAGCAAAAATGTGCACTGTCTGGGGGTCCCTTAGGACTGGGATGTGAAAAACAAATTTAACAAATACCCTAACCAACCTTCCTTAGTCAGAATAGTGGGAGGAACACCTAGATGAGCTCCACGAAAACATCCATCAAACCTTACAGATACTAAATAGCTTCTGATTGGCTTCTTGATTCAGCCAATGAGATCCTGTTTCTTCTTTTGGATCGTCTCACTTAGTGAATAGTAATGAGCTCTGAAATGTGTAGAGTAAAATGCTATATCCTCCACCTTCGCATCTCCCCCCATCCTTCCCACCTACCTGTCTCTTGTCAGTGAACAACGTAGATCGCGAGTCCCTCCAAGTGAACGAAGAGAAGAAGATCTTTGAGGACCAGATGGTGAACAATCCCCAGCAGATACCATCCTACAGATCCATGTTTGTGTTTGGTCAGAACAACCCGTGAGTGTTCCTTACCAAGGTCCTGAGTCTCTCACTCTGGGTGCTAAATCTTCCCCCCCATGTCCAGGAAAGGGGAACCTTCCCCTGATATGGCCACCCCTGTGTGTCAATCTGCAGGGTTCGTCGCTTGTGCCACTACGTGGTGACGCTCCGCTACTTCGAGATGTGCATCCTGGTGGTCATCACGATGAGCAGCATCGCGCTGGCTGCTGAGGACCCCGTGCAGGCCACTTCTCCGCGCAACAACGTGAGTCTGGCCCTAGCAGCCACACCACGGAGGCTCCTCTGTATGTCAGTGATGCAGGGTCGTGTGTCCGTGGGGACGTTTGATTGGGGCCAGTTGGTATCACAGGTCATGTTTAAGCAGGAGGCTGGGCTGGGGGTTTTGCAGTGTAAAAACTGCAAAACTCTGCTGAAAACTCCACGATATTCGTAAGAGATTTGCATTTTATTTCTTCTGACACACAAGGGCGCAATCGGGACATGGATACCGTGGAGGCTTCTGAAGGCCCTTAAATATGTCAAATTTACAGTGAGCCCCTGCGGACACACTGTAGGCCTACATATCGCAGTACACTTCTGTAGCTACAAATACAGTAATATTTTGAACAGTACAGTAATGTTGGGGATCCTGTTGAGTTAATGTTTTCAGAAACATTGCTAATTTGTTCCTGATGTATGTATTTGCTATATATATCGTGTCAGGGGCAGGTTTTTGGTTCTGGGGCATCACTCAAAATGTCACTTTGTGGCCCCCACCCCGTTAGTGTAGTGAATGTTTGTGCCCCCCCCATACCTCACACGGTATAACTGTCTGGCTGGAGTGATTAGCTTTAGTTGTTCCTAAAGTACATTTTTTTTCACTCAGGTGCTCAAGTACCTAGACTACATCTTCACAGGCGTCTTCACTTTCGAGATGGTGATTAAGGTAAGCTGCTGCCGCTGATAGCTCTCAGTGAGCGTAAAATTGTCCATTTCTCGGCTTGATCGTTCGTACAGTATGTTATCATAATGTTTGACTAATGCCAGCTTTCATTTCTGTAATTTATGCTTTCCTGCTCGTATCCGTGGATACGGCTGGATGTTTATCGTGGCAGTGAGGACAGCCGTAGAACCTCTCCAGGGATTTTAGGATGCGATGTGCGAGTTGAATGGTTTAATCACCAAGCCGGTGTACAGTCAGGCGCGATCTGCTTGTCTTAATTTAAAACTGCTAGAATTTGCTTCAGGGTAAGCGAAGTGCAGCTCAATCGCCCATCTGTAACGAGGATGGTTAAGTGTCCAGTTATGAGCTCAGCGGCCCCAACCCCCCCCTTCTGCAGCTAAGTATTTAGAGTTGTGCAGAACGCGTAGACGTGTGGAAGGCCAGCTTTCTGTATGTACCTGTCTTTTGATGATTTTCAGTGTATCTGTCCCTTTTGGAAAAAAAACGTTATGCTGAAATTAGCATGATCCCATCATAGGACAGGCTCCTGTTGCCCTCCGTCCCCCGGAGTGCCTCCTCACTCACAGATTCAAACCACATCATTGCCTAATGATAAGTTTAGCCCCCCTGTATGTATTATGCCCCCCTTATGCTCTCCCCCCACCTTAAAAATCCAGGAATCTCTCTTAATTTATAACAAAGCCGCCTTTTCGTTACCCCTCCCCCCATCAGTGTCACCTCCATTACAAATAAATTGCTTCCATTGACTTTCTGATGTACACATCCTAAATTTGTGAGGCGGTGAATAATGAGCACTGTCCCGCAAACCCATTTCCACCAGCAGGGTGCCTGATCCCCTGCCTGCAACCTGTGACGGATTTTGTGAAATCATCTTGCGCCAAGGCGAGCTAAATAAACAAACAAACAAAGAGAAAATAATAAATAGGAAACTGTACTGAAAACGGACTAGGGACCACGTGGAAGGCTTTCTGGAGGAGGCATCCATGGGCCTGCTAGCCTCCGGTCGGCATGGCGGATTCTGCCACAAGGGAAGGATTGAGGTGCACGACAGCAATTAATGGCTAACAAGACTATACACCCCCCTCCAAATGCCAATATGGCCCCCTTGAACGGAAAGCGCCTTAAGCATTGTGAACCGTGAAATAATTGCTTCTATATGTTGAGTTTTTAATCATAGCTTTCTATAATTAGGTTGTAGCAGAATGTTAGCTGGTGGCGAAAGCATGGTCTCTGCCCTCTCTCTCTGTCCTGTTAGCTCGTGGCGAGGTCATAATAATGCCACAGTCTTAAACAGGAATCCTATACACCCCCCTCCAGCCTATACGCCTCCCTCCAGCCTATACGCCTCCCTCCAGCCTATACGCCCCCCTTCAGCCTATACGCCTCCCTGCAGCCTATACGCCCCACTCCAGCCTATACGCCCCCCTCCAGCCTTTATGCCTCTCTCCAGCCTTTATGCCTCTCTCCAGCCTATACGCCTCCCTCCAGCCTATACGCCTCCCTCCAGCCTTTATGCCTCTCTCCACCCTATACGCCTCCCTCCAGCCTTTATGCCTCTCTCCAGCCTATACGCCTCCCTCCAACCTATACACCTCCCTCCAGCCTATACACCCCCCTCCAGCCTATACACCTCCCTCCAGCCTATACACCCCCCTCCAGCCTATACGCCTCCCCGCAGGCTCGGCGCCTACGGAGAGCGTCTCGCCCTCGGGGGGCGCCGGGGCA
>JAODKM010000108.1:6815394-6828976 GCA_026780845.1 Petrocephalus sullivani | reverse complement strand
GGCTTTGCGCGCGGGGGTGCGTGGGGTGGGGGGGGGGGGGGGGGGGGGGCTGCCTGCCTTCCCTTGGCCAGGGCCTAAAGCCCTACAGTGTCTATACCCGTGCCTCCTCGCTCCATTTTTACCCCTGTCCTAGTTGATCAGCCTCATATCTCTTTACATCCACCTTCATCCATCTCTAAAACACAAGTCTTCACCATCAAAATCTGCATAATCATGATGGGGTCTCCCGCTTGCATACCTTGTAGCTTTCTAAAAAGCTCCATACATTTAGACTAGACAGGCCAGGACTGGAATACTGGAAATTCACAGATGGGCGTCCACATGTCTATACATCTGGACTCAAGTTTGTCAACATCATAGCACAAAGTGTGACTTTGATCTGTTGGAGCTTCAGCCTAATGGTCACTTTTGAGCTTGTGAAGGTGGCCTCCAGTCACAGTCATCCAGTGCAGTGCATCCAGTGGAGTGAGTTTTAGACCATCTGCAGACCTCCCATTCCATCATGAATGGGAAGCAGACCCCCTTAATGAGGGGTGCTTTGCCTTCTGACCAGGCTTCTCTTGTCAGCGTCACCTTCATGTGTCATAGAGGCTTGGCCACCATTCTGCCGCTTTCTGTTACATGTTTGACATCATTCCGCAGAAGGAGCTGTGCATTCGCTGAATCATTCTCTCTCCATTGCATTTTATGTGTTGCTGTTATATTATCTCTTGTTTTGCTTATGCATACTTCCGTGTTTGTTTGCCAATCTGCCATAATTGCTTCTTTATATGTTTTTGTTCTTAATCATTGCTTCCCTTCATTAGATCGCAACAAAATGTGACCAGGTGGGGACCTGCCCTTTCTTCGCCGGCTCTTCCAAAAACTTCCCCCTTACTTGCCCTCTTGTTAGATTATAATGATGGTCCCTGTCCCCCTAAGTGACCCACCTCCCGTCCTGAGCTGTAGTTGGACAGGCCACACCCTGATAGCTTTCACAGCGCCCCCTGCTGTCTTCTTTGAGGAGAGTCTGTGGCTAATGGTTTCGCATTAGCATAGGTGTCAGTGGCAGCACACAGTACCTGGGCTTTCAGAACCAAAGGCATGATGCAGAGGTGTGTTTATCTTTATTTGTATAGGAAAGTGTCCTGTACCACTGGAAAAGTGTACCGGTCCCAGAGAACCACTGTTTCATTCGTTCTAGTAATTTCTGCAAAGAACAAATGGACTTTCATGTTCAATGTGTAGACAAGCAAATGACAAGTCCATTCAGCTTACCAAAATTCCCATTAAAATATCAACCAGTCATCTAGTGATCCTCAAACAGAAGGATTTGTGGGCTGTTTCAGAATGGGAAGTTCCAGATTAAATTGAGTAACACAACATTCAGGAAGGAATAAAACGGATCATTCCAGTACTGGGTTCCCTTAGGACCAAGTGTGCTCCTCTCCCACTAGCAAGCCGGTTTATTAATGTCCGGTTCACAGTCACACCTCAAAATACCCCAGACTTGCATTCACAGTGTTGTCTCGTTTGCTTTCTTGTGTAAACTACAGAAAATACTTGGGTAGCATTCAGCTTGACCAACCCCACCGTACAGTAGATCTGTAAAGATGGGTTTTGATCCTCTTCAGCCACAGTTAAGGTTACGCCCTTCTCCCAAATTCCATTGACCGCTTCTGTTGAAAGCTATCAGAGAGCTAGATGTTTATTTTTTCCCTTCATGTATCTGTATGTTTGTCTGATCTCTAACTCCCGGGTCTCTGTAGAAGCATGCTAAGGCTAATGTGCATCAGTGACCTGACTGTTGCATGTCGTTGTGGTTGCGTGGGAACACCAGAACTACAAAGGCTTAGTAACCTCACGGTGATAATATTTAGTTATTTGGTTCAGTGTATCAGACCACATAACCTGATTGGATCCATCAGGAATTTGGTAGCCAATCAGGTGGGTCTTTGGGAGGGTTTGCTTACTTTCAGTTGTAAGCAGGGGCATGGGTGTGTTTGTTTCTGTGTACGGCTGTCACCAGCGATTATATTAATAATTGAATGATGATTAATTTAACGATTAATTGGGCAGTTGTTTATATAGGTCTATAATAGATACATTGCAATTGGCGCAAGGCAGGAACCAACCAACCATTGCAGGGTGCTCACTCACTCAGACTTGCTATCAATTTAAGCACACCAGTTCACTTAAGTTGCATTTTATTGGGCAGTGGAAGGAAACCAGAGGATCCACCGAAAACCCACACACTCACAGGGTGAACATGCTAACTCCACGCACAAAAAACATCGTGTGCAGTTACAGTGCTACCCACGCCACTACTATACCACCCTCTGTATACAGTGTGTGATGTAAATATCAATATCGCATGTTATGCACACGCAACTGTCACACGATATGGGAAAGTGGATCAATTAGTTGTGCTGAAACATTTTTACTCTGTCACATAGCAAGCTTTAGAATTTTATGATGGTTCCATTTCAACATTACCTACTATATTCCAAAATATGGACTCGCTCATAGACCGTGTGGCGCGTTTCTAAGAAATGTAACAAAAATGAGTGAAGAGGAAAAAGCAAGCAAGAGCCATCACGGAAAGACGTTTGTCTGCTGCTGTATGGAAATGTTTTGCATTCCATAGAGACGATATTGAGCATGTGTGTGTGTGTGTGTGTGTGCATGTATGACAAAAGAACACTGAGCATTTATGTTCTTGTTGACCACCCTGACTGAGTCTCAAGCCCAAGCACTACTTCTGACATGGAATCCCTTATGCTCTCAGGTTCAATTCAAGGTGAGGAACCCAGTTCTGCTAATGAGCTGGACACTTTTGGTCTGCTACATGGTCAGACAGCACTGCAGTCTGAGCCGACACAGGGAGCTGTGTATTACGGGCCCGAGTGCCTCTTGTGGAACCCCCTGAATCCTGTCTCTGCTCTCCATCCTTCTTTCTGCTCCCCACTTTTTAATAGCAGCCTCTGTCCTGTCTATAGTAACATGCTCTATTCGAAAAGAGCGCTGATATTTAAAAAGCAGAACCAAGCTTTCGGAAATCCTGGCGAGAGAGAGAGAGAATGTTCTTATTTTGTTTTTACTAATCGGGCTTTTAACAGAAGAGCAGGTAGTCCCTAAACGGTATATTCATGATTTTATCCACGGGTTCTTAAGAGATCATCTCCTCTGAACGATCATTTGTACTCACCCTAATATCTTAATGAAGCACAAACAGGGTGTGTGCCTGCCTGTTGATGGGGAAATTCAGTGCCTTCCCGGTATAGCCGTGGTTGAAAGGTGTATTGGAAAGGAGACTTAAAATGGTTTATTACTGCCTCTCCATCGCATTCCATTCCACAGTCATTCCGATTTCACTTTTTCAGCAGACGTCTTTAACTCGGGGCGAGTTTAATTCCCTGTTTGGTGTTTGTGCAGTAGCCCGGCGCTGTGACACTTAATGATGCTCTGCAGCGGTTTCTCACCAAAAAGGAAGCAAGTCCCTATTTCTTGACAGATTTGGTGCATCTTTTTAGATGCCCGTAGGCAGTTGCAGTACAGTGTTTGCACTGGTATCAAACACTGGATTTGTTGTCAGTCAGACATCTTACACTAGTATCACCAAACCTCACCACTGGTATCAGTATCAATCAAGCTTTTGCACCAGTGCACTTTCTGCACTTATTTTTCCATCCATCCTGAAGCTTTACATTTTTAATGAATCATATATTATAAACCTTCTATTGATGCTGTACATCAAACACATGCTATTTTAAACCCACTAATACAAATAGGTGTACATTGTGGAGCTAGGCCTGATGTGTGTGGGTTTCTGCATAAACCCTTTGTACAGAGCAGACATGTCTTGGTTTTTGACATAAATGGATATTGTGTTCTTTGTTTAGCTTGTATGGGGGAGGGGGGGGGCGTTTGTGACAGGCATCACTGTAGAATACCAAGTTTACCCACAATGCATCTTCTGCAAGACGTCCAGCTGGACCATGTAATTTTCTATTACATGACCTTTACAAAATAGCATGCACGTGGGAATGAGGAATGGCTGTGGGTGTTTATTTTTGTCTGTGGGGAATTCTGCATAAACATGCGCGCGTGCATGTCACAATGGTGGGATTGAGCCATTTGGTGGTGTATGTTTATGTTTTTTTGTGTACGTGTTTGTTGAGGGAGTTGTAAGGTGCCTTTTATGCACAAAGAGGAAAGTTTTCGGTAGTTCTTTAATAATTTAACTTCTGATGCACGTTAATAGGTACAGTAATAAAAATAATTGTGATAGTATATATAATAGCATATAATAGGAGCAATAGTGAATGTCAACAGCAGTAATATCACAGTTTTTGACATGGCTGAAAAAGTAGTGCGTGTGTGTTTGCCTGTCTGTGTGTGTGTGTGTGTGTGTGTGTGTGCCTGTCATTCACTTTCCTTGTGCTTTTTTAAAGGGGGACAAAAGGCAAAGATATCAACACCATCAAGTCTCTCAGGGTTCTGCGGGTCCTTCGGCCTCTGAAGACCATCAAGCGGCTGCCCAAACTCAAGGTGTGATCGTGTCACCCCCTCCCGATCAGCTTGGGGGGTTTCAGATGCTAAGGGCCAGCAGTGTGCCTTGCAGTCAGAACTCCCAGTTCAGGAAACCTGCACCTTCTCTTTGGTGACTTTGACACTCCACTGTACTACAAGTTCTGGCTGGCAGGATTCATGCCTGAAAAAGACTAAAGAGTTGGCAGTTCTTTTTTTGCTATTCACACTCAGTAGAAAGGGCTCGGCATACTGTAGACTTATCGTTTTGTTCATGTAGCTAATACAGTGCTCTTATTCTGTGTGACACAGTGTAGCATACAATCTCTTTGAAAGGGGATTCACGCAGGTATTTGTACAGGTTCAGCAATGAGTTATTTAAGTGATAGGTCAGGTACAATAATATATTGATTTTTAGTTTTTCAGTTGAATGTTTTTATTTATGGATGAACTTTATGATGGGATGTGAGGCTGGTTTAGGCCACTTATCATTAGTTAGTCCTGTGGTTCCCATTGGATTGACCCTGACAGTGACTGAGACTTCAGGATAAGTCCTGGCCCCTGACAGTGACTGAGACTTCAGGTTAAGCCTTGACCCTGACAATGACTGAGACTTCAGAATAAGCCTTGACCCTGACAGTGACTGAGACTTCAGGATAAGTCCTGGCCCCTGAGTGTTTAAGGCTTGGTTTCCCCAGCGCCAGATAGAAATGCCAGCAGAGCAGGAAGTGAGTAGTGATGTTTGACATGGCTTAGTTCTTCCGTTTGCTGGGTGACATTGTAGCACCGCTGGGTGCTCACTTGCATGTCCCCATGAAGGCCCCTCCATCTGTGTCCGTTATGACCGCGCAGATGTCTTCTCACAGGCCGTGTTTGACTGTGTGGTCAACTCCCTGAAGAACGTGCTCAACATCCTCATCGTCTACATACTGTTCATGTTCATCTTCGCCGTCATCGCCGTGCAGCTGTTTAAGGGCAAGTTCTTCTACTGCACCGACGAGTCCAAGAGTCTGGAGAAGGAGTGCAGGTGTGTCCTCGCCAGCGTGGCGCAGCTTAAATGCCCTGGCAGGCATGTATATATGTCTGAATAACAAATATGCAGACTGCGTGACTGCAACCAGGCTGATTTACTGTCCTGACTGGGCAGATTTTTGACCTGTCTGTGCAAAATTACTACCCAGACAGTATGGGTTTAATGGCAGATTTGCAGACCTGTGATCCCAACTGCGTGACAAATGGGCTCCTTATCCCTACAGCTGATTGTAACTCAACAGGGTCTGCAATGAAAATTCTACTGTCATTGTGAAACCTGTTTAAAAAGCATGACTGTGGGGCCTGTCCGTATTGTGATTTAACTAGACATCCAAGCCCACGGCCGGTAGTGTGACCAGTGTTGTACCTCTCCTTCTTAACCCCTTGTCCCACCTTCTGGGCCTGAAGGGGGGAATTTTTGGACTACGACAAGGACGAGGTGTCGGCCAAGGCGCGGGAGTGGAAGAAGTACGATTTCCACTACGACAACGTGCTGTGGGCCTTCCTCACCCTCTTCACTGTCTCCACTGGCGAAGGCTGGCCCATGTGAGTAGCACCGTGCCATAGACACTCCGGCTGTCACAAACCAGGGGCAGCTATCCAGGGAGCCATGGCCATTGGCTGTAGAGTGGTTAGAAATGTAATAATTAATACAGACAGACTGACAGAAGTGACTCAGGAGCCAGGAAATGTCTGTTTTTGTCTCCTTCCTTCATTTAATGTCGTTACAGAGTATATAAAAGCTGTATTCTGGGAACTAGAAATTAAAAATTCCATTTACTGCAAACATCGCCATTGTAGATTCAGAACTACACTACACTAACAGGCTTACACTAAAGTAATCTTATGTAACAATAACAATATTGACAAGCCTCCTGTGATGTAGACTGCATGAGTGTTTGGGGAGCCCACACATGCATTGATGCAGTTTCTCCTGATTCTTTTGCACGAGAATGCGGCTGGTGGGCAGGCCGTCCCAGTGGTTTCTTTGGCACGGCTATCTTGAGGGGCCAGGCTGTCTAGTCAAGCAGTCGGTGTTGAACTACTTGGTTTTTTGAATAGCCACAAGCAAACTGTTATGGCTGAAAGAGCTCTTTGTTGGCCGAGGGAAACCATTCATATGCAAAGCAGCAAATGGGGCACTTAATTATCAAGTAGACGTACCCTACCGGTATGGATCTCTCCGCTTATGTAACTCAATTAAACCTAATTGAGTGCCCTTGTGGAAATGCCAACGTAAAAGCCAACTCAGCAGAGTGACTCTGCTTCATTAATGTTCTTTGGATCATTGTCTGAGGAGTGCCAGGCAGTTAGGGTGACGTCATATGAATCAGCAGAACTGTCTCTAGTGTCTTATTCACACATACAATGACGCAGAGACATTAAACACATGGTTCCTGTGTGGTGTAATTTACTGCTGGGTCACTGTTGAGTTGAATGCAAATCTCTGTTCCACTGAGTGAGTCCAGCCAGATTCTGATGAAGCTATGAGGATTGTCATTGACATTGATTTCCTGCTATTGTCATTTTTTTCTGGCGTGTATTTCTTAGCAGTTGTAATATCCACACAAGGATTTTCTTACCCTCCTTTGGCCCATCCCTGCAACCTTCCAGGGTGCTGAAGCATTCAGTCGATGCCACCTACGAGGACCAGGGCCCGAGTCCTAGCTTCCGCATGGAGACGTCCATCTTCTACGTAGTCTACTTTGTGGTCTTCCCCTTCTTCTTCGTCAACATCTTCGTGGCCTTGATCATCATCACTTTCCAGGAGCAGGGGGACAAGGCCATGTCCGAGTGTAGCCTGGAGAAGAATGAGGTATGGTGTTTCCTGTCAATTTACCAGTGCTTATGCTGCCAGCTGTTCTCCGGCCGTGCAAATCACTGGATTTGGTCATGCTGCCATCTTGTTGGGTTTCCGGGCTTCTGCAGAGGGCCTGTATCGACTTCGCCATCAACGC
Organism: Petrocephalus sullivani; assembly: GCA_026780845.1. NCBI lineage: Eukaryota > Metazoa > Chordata > Actinopteri > Osteoglossiformes > Mormyridae > Petrocephalus > Petrocephalus sullivani. Next base: position 6,821,477 of record JAODKM010000108.1, on the reverse strand, counting down.
CAGACCCCTTACGCGCTACATGCCCCAGAACAAACAGTCCTTCCAGTACAAGATGTGGAAGTTTGTGGTTTCGACACCCTTCGAGTACTCCATCATGACCATGATCGCCCTCAACACCGTGGTGCTCATGATGAAGGTGGGTGCTAGAGATTGCTCCAGCTTTTGGTAAATGAGGAGTAATTATGAGAAAAGTTCAGTTAGTTGTGGGGGGGGGGGTGCAGCATACGCTAAACTGGGCAAATGAGCACAGTGCTGGAAATCCAATATCACTGCTCCACCCATATGTTGTTAACTGCTTGCAATATAAACTCCTGGAGTGCGGAGGTTCATGTCTGCAGCTCTGACTCCTTCCCCATTTTTTTTCCTACCCCATCTCTCCCCAGTTCTATGATGCTCCAGGCGTATATGACAACATGCTGAGGATCCTGAACATGATCTTCACAGCCCTCTTCTCACTGGAGTGCATTCTTAAAATTATTGCCTTCGGACCGCTGGTGAGTGCGCCTTCCATACCACATGCCAGTCCCATTTGGCGTCTCACTGAGCACCCCCTTGTATCCTGTCCGTTTCTGCTCCTGGGTGATAATCGAGGGGGGTGCCCAGAGGGATCAGGTGCATTCCCTCTGGAGCTCTGGCACACGAGTAGATGGTTTAGGACTCAGGACATCCACACAGAAAGCAGGGAGGTGAGGCGAACCATGATAAGGGCTTCTGTCTCCACCAGCCCTCGCTGTTGCCACGGCGACACTCTCCCTTATGGGCTACGGAGGAGGCAGTGATTCTCTGAGCCCAGACGGCAAATCAGACGGGTCAATTGAGCCCATGAGTATTTTTTGGAACCTTTTTTACATAATGGACTTATTAATAATAATATTGGCAAAAATTGAATCTTAGCAACTATAATGGACTTTACTTCCTAGCCTGACATATTTGTATTATTAATACCTGTTGACTTAAGAGATATTTTTTCCCGGAGTAACATCCCGTATAGCTGGACATTTATGGAACCAATAAATCAATTTAAGTTTCTCGCTCAAGGATAAAATGTTTTTGGGCCATATCTAACTCCATGGTTTACGTGATCAGTGGGCTGCTTGTTTAGATGTTCACTTACTGAAATTATCCAACTGAAATTATCACTGTAATTATAGGGAAGCTGGGAAAATGTGTGCTCCCTCTTGTCTGTTTCAGAACTACCTGAAGGATTCCTGGAACATGTTTGACTTTGTCACCGTGCTGGGGAGCATCACGGATATTTTGGTCACTGAGATCAAGGTAAGCAAGTAGGGGGGAGTAGCTGGTTGGAGTTGGTGTGGTGAGGAGAACCTTTGTTGGGGAGTGGTTGGGGGGGCTGGTGCCTGGGTAAAGAAGTGGGGCGAGGAGGAAGATGGGGAAGGGGGAAGTTTTTAATTTGTCCCCTCCGTGGCGCCCCCCCTGCATTTATCTCTGTCTGCTTGCATGTCTGCTGTCTCGCTGGTAGGCTTCTTCTGCTCTGCTCCGGACTGTCTTTGCCACCTGTCACCACTACTATCGTCTGCTTTCTTGTGTGTTCTTCTCTCTCTCTCTCTTGCTCTCCTTCCCCTTCCTCAATGTCAACGCTTGGCTGGGGCCTGTCCACCCCATGACCCAACGGCCGCTTTAGACTACAGTAAGTCACTCTCCTCCGCCCTTCGCTCTCAGTCGCCCGGCTACCTGTAGTAGGGACTCCTCAGAGGCTTTCTCCCTCTGCCCTTGTCGGCCGAAAGGCCTTCACCCGGCAGATGTGCAGGAGGAACTTATTATGGGATGTGTACCTTGGGGAAGTTGGGTGAAGGTGAGCCGTGCATTGCCGTTCCCACAGGAGACACAGATTAACCTGAGCGTCCTGAGGCTGTTCCGGGCCGCCCGGCTCATCAAGCTGCTCCGTCAGGGCTACACCATCCGCATACTTCTCTGGACCTTCGTGCAGTCCTTCAAGGTGGGCCTTACCCCCCCATGTCTCATTCGCCCTACCCCACAGCAGGGCTGCTCAGCTCATACCCTCATAATCCTGGCCCAGCCTAGTCAGATGGCTCCATCCATCTCTGTCCGCTACGCCCAGTCTTTGGCAATATGAGGCCTAGACCCCTCTCATCAGTATACACGGTTATAGTCATAGTTGGGAAACTTTACTTTTAAAAGTAACTTGTTACTTTACAATGATACTCCAATTTAAAGTAAAAACATTTGTTACATTATTACTCATTACGTAAAGTTATGTGTTAAGTTATCCGTTGCTCCAAACAGGTAGTCTGCCTATGTAACACGCTGTATTTATAAGGTGTTACCTAAAACACCCCTGGTAGCCAGGTCTGGGGCTTCCTGTCGGGGCAGATCCATCACACTGAGCACCATCCAGCCTCTTACAGTGACTTCTGCTCACTTCCAGAATCCCCAGAACAGACCTTAGGGAAGAACATGCAACCCTTAACACTGAGAGGTTGAGCTTTTTTGGTTCATGCGCACAGAAATTAAGTAAATGAAACAACGTTTCAGTGGTGTCATGAGGTTAAAGTGTGTGCTCCTCTGCTAGCTTACTGTATTTCCTAAATCGCCTTCTACTGGATGGGAGGGAGTAGTGCTTCGTTATGAAATTAAACAACAAGTCAAGCTGTAATATTGAAGTAATTCATGTTAAGCACACAACAGCAGTACCATCTCTATTGGTCAGAGATTCCCTCCAATTCTCCCTGTCTGATCCCTGGTGAATTCTCTCCCCAGGCCCTGCCATATGTGTGCCTTCTGATAGCCATGCTCTTTTTCATCTATGCCATCATTGGGATGCAAGTGAGTGTCGACCTCTGGATGGTTATGGAACGACTTCGGCTCAGAGAGACATGCATGCTGTCAGTCACTGCCTGGCATAGCCTGACCTGACCTTGTACAGTAACCAATGGGAAGTGATGGCCAGTGCAGGTCCCACCCACTTATGCATTGTCTATATCCAGAATTGTTAACATTTTTGTTGGTAAACGGCGCTGCGTTTGGGTCGATGTTTTAGAATTAGATCAAATACTGCTTCCCAGTCCACTTTAACTGTGCTGTTCTGAGCCGGAGGCTGACTTAATCGCCGCCGAACCTGAGATGATGTTGCTGCTCACAACAGTAGACCGGCATGCACTGTGTTCCCCTTATGAGTACAACCTTACTTTAGGGCTGCGGTTTTCCACCAAACACCTCATTGTTTTGCTCTCTGTGAAGGATGTTGGGGGGGGGTGTTGTGCATAATTGTGGCCCGTAAATGGGTTGCAGGTTTTCGGGAACATCGAGCTCGACGAGAAAACGTCCATCAACCATCACAACAATTTCCGCACCTTCTTCCAAGCGCTCATGCTGCTCTTCAGGTGAGTTCGGAATCCCCCAGGTCCTAGCGCCTGCCCCTTCGCACTTTATGGCGCACAGGCGGAGCAGGACGAGCCGCCAGTGACCCTCTGTGGCTTGTGTGTCTGCGCGTGTCAGGAGTGCCACCGGGGAAGCCTGGCACGATATCATGCTGTCGTGTCTCGGCCAACGGGACTGCGACAAGTCATCCGGGCTCGAGAAGAAGGAGTGTGGCAGCGACTTCGCTTACTTCTACTTTGTCTCCTTCATCTTCCTCTGCTCCTTTCTGGTCAGTGTGCTATGCCTCTGACTCCAGCCACAGCCATAGCCTTATTATTATTATGATTGTTATTATTATGATTATCATTATTATTATTATTATTCTTATTATTATTATTGTTATTATTATCAGGTCTCCATGGACGATACATAACTATGCATGCAGCATAGTCAATATTGAGGGATAAATGCTAAGAAATATATATATATATATATATATATATATATTAATAATGTACATAATATAATTGCATTATATATTTATAATATGTATTAGATATATTTATTAAATTTGAACAAATAATTTAAAAGTGCAGTGTGCATATTGGCATATTAGCTTTAATATGTTGGGGTAGATTAGTTTAAAAACAATTTTATGACGATTTGCTAGACAAACAAATTTTATTTGGATTTGGGCGTATACCGTTTCTCTCACCCACAGATGCTGAATCTGTTTGTGGCCGTCATCATGGATAACTTTGAATACCTGACCCGGGACTCATCCATATTGGGGCCGCATCACCTGGACGAATTCATCCGCGTGTGGGCAGAGTACGACCCCGCTGCTTGGTAGGTATCCCTCCTCTGCAGTTCAGGCAGAGAGGAAGCACAGTGAAGTGGGGTTATGGCAGACTAGGCGTGCGGTGCGTGCTGGCAGCCGACAAATCCCGACTTAATGTCATCGCACCCGACAGTCCCTGTTTGACTGATCCCTGAAAATCCCACAGGTGGGTCTGATGCGTCGGGCGGTGGGGTGGGGGCAGGGGGGAGGTACATGAAAAAGAAGAAAGGCAGGATCCACAAGATGCCAGTGGGGAGCAAACCGGAAGCCCATGAGGACAGGGCACTATATTATCCGGGATCTCCATAGCAATCTGTCAACAGAGGTGTCTGTGCCTGCCCATAAATGCATGCAGGGAAGCCTTTTCATTGAAGCTCCAAAACACGCCCACGCAGAAAATAAGGTGAGAAAGAGACAATGTTTTTATTATCTAAAATATATTGAGCTTATGTAATGTGATTGGAGACGGGACTGAAGACGTTCGGGGGAATCTGATTAAAAGTTTTTACCCGACTAGGTGATTCTGTATTTTTTTATTTAAATTTAATAATATTTATTTTTGCATTTTAACATATTACAGTTCCAAGCTGTTGCTTTTTGCATAAGTTACACATTATCAGTAAAAAATTATTCAGCATAAATATAGTTAAGTAACTCACCTAAATTCAACACATTTAAGACAGACAGTTAACTACTATTTCATCAGTACCAGTAAATCTGTAATTTGTTGCAGGCAGTATTGATATTTTTAAACTGTGCTATACAAAACCAGGCCAGGAAGCATGATACAGGTGAGGTTTTTCAACCTAGATTGTACCCACCTGTTTATATTTTAAATTTCAGAATTGTCTTTCATGCTGTCTTGCTTTGTATTTGGATTTTCCGTAATTCTTTGAGAAGCTGTTAAGAGACAGCTAAGGAGAGCCTTTGAATTATTCAAATCTCTGGAGGAAAAAAGTAATTCTGATCGATCTCAGGCAACCAGTTTATATTTAATACTCCCTTGGATCCCTGTGAACTGTGATGGAAACTTTTGGTGCATTCTGGGTAAGAAAGAATGTCGATCGGCTAAGAAGGAAGTGAAGTGACAGGTTCTGATAGTAAAGCAGTAAAGATGAAGTGGAGCTTGAACTGAAAACTTGTTAAGTTTCTCCCACTTGGTCTGCCTGAAATGAGAAGACTCCACCATTTATTTGTTGATACGCAGTCCTGTTACCTCTGGAATCAGAGACACAGCAGGTGGGAAACAGCATCTGGGAAAGATGGAAATGTGCAGTGATTTTAGAGACCACTGTAGATATATATGGATACACATTAGGATTGCTTCAGGATCTTGCAAATTGAGAAGCACTTCGGATCTTAGTTCTAAGAAGAACACTTGATACCCTACATTACTCACACTGGAGCATTTAAGGTGTCCCAAATAGTGGTCAAATCTGCCATATTAATCACACTGTATGGGGGGTGCTAGTCCCCCCCCAGGACAACACCCCAGAACATAACGGCACCACTCCCTAAGCCATCTTCAGAAGCTCCACAAATACACCGATTCCTTTGTATGTTTTAGCTTGCTGATTGGTGTGCCTCCTCCCAGCCGCGAGGGCTGGCTGTGTGTTTATTGTCGCTGTTGTGCTCTAACCCGGTGTCCTCTGTTCACAGCGGCCGTATTCGCTACATGGATATGTACACTTTGTTGCGTGTCATTTCCCCGCCACTTGGCTTGGGAAAGAACTGCCCAAACAGGGTGGCTTACAAGGTTTGCGAAACACTTTGTCCACTAGGGGGCGCCATAAAGACACCCCCCCCCCCCCCCCCCCCCCCCCACCCCCAGCCCAACGCCCATGTCGCTCCCATCCCCCCTCCACCCCCCCCCCCACCACTTACCCGCCCCCCCCACCACCTT
>JAODKM010000108.1:6793416-6815294 GCA_026780845.1 Petrocephalus sullivani | reverse complement strand
AACTGACTAGTTGAGCACTCTGTGACTGTGACCCTTTATGCTCAACTGATTGGTTGAAACAAAATCCTGGTCTGGATGTTTTACTTTCTGGACCTGAAATTGACACCTCTGATCAACAATTATCTAGGTAAATTGTCGCACTGTTTTTAAGGAAACCGTCTGATACCGAGGACTATGCTCAAGGCCCGGTCTGACATTCTGGTCATGAGTCTGAGCAGATACTGAAGTGGCAGGCTTCCTGTGAAGACCCAGGTGCTCAGGGTCAGGTTCACATGAAGATCAGCAACAAGGGCTTAGGTTCCACCTCCCTTCCACTTACCCGCAGATGTCTCTCAGCATGCAGGAGCAGGCATCCCCAAGATGAGATCACCACTCCCTCAACCTCATTTGAACTTTCCGCCCTCCAATTTCCGTTGGGATCAGAGCCCCTATACTCATCACCCCAAACTCCTAAAATGGGGGGGTCCATACCTATCTAGTATGGGCTTTTAGCCTCTAAGCCTCTGCTGGGAATCTAAGTAACCTGGACCTCTTTTTTTGTCATTGTCCTTTTTGTTTTTGTCCTGGTTCTGGTCCACTCCTCGCCTACCTGGCCTTTATCCATCTGGCCCCCATCCCACTGAAGTGGCCGCATCACCTACCTCGATATGTACGAGATGCTACGTCACATGTCCCCCCCTTTAGGCTTGGGAAAGAAATGTCCACCCCGAGTCGCCTACAAGGTAGCCATGCCCCCTTCGCTCCTCCTCCTGTCCTGTCATTGGCTCATGATCTGGCCAATAGCTGTGCTCCTCTGTGGCGACGCTCTTCCCGTCTCTGTTTTGTGCTGCTCCTGCCCCGGCACTGTCGTGTCTAGCTATACTTCGCTTTCCAGACGGCGCCACCCACAGCTGCTGATGGACTCTGGGAAAATCTACATGAGAACACAGCACTGTAATAATTGCTTAGTTTTGAAGGGGATGCTCTGATCAGTGAAGTTGTTAAAACCATTACGTTTTACCCCATAACTTTTTCTACAGCAAATTAAATAATCTTAACTGCAGACCCAATGGTGCCTGCAGAAGTGCCGCGTATTTCACTGCTAGCACACAATCGAAATCCACAGCCGCTTTCAGATTGTATGAAGCGACATCCTGTTAACGCTGACGTCATGCCTCACGGTGACTGATGTCATACCCAACACTGACTGATCATACACAGCACAATGTTGGCCTTTGCTTTGTGCCCCATGTCCTGCTTAGAGCCACTTATCAGCACACTGAGGTTAGCATTAACCACGTGCTTTAGGCGCTCAGGGCTTGACGTTGGGCTAGTGAGAACTTTGAGGACGCCACAGCTGTGTGGTCAGCCCTGGGCTCTCCTTTACTTTCTCTCTCTCTTTCACTTTCTATATATCTTTTCCCCCTCTTTCTCTCTGATCCCTGTTATGAAAACATTTCCCACTCTAAGCAATTTTTAAAGCACAGTTCCCAGTTGTGAGCTGCTGTCCTAGTTGGCTCCCCCCGGTTTCATGTTTTTGAATGAGGACTCCCCAGCCCCCCCCCCCCCAGCCCTGCTACAGAGGTTGTCCATGGCTTGCTCATTCTTTGTTGTCTAAATTCGTTGGGGTTTGGCTCCGCCCATCACCCTTAATGCTCCACCAATCACACTGTCTGCATGTGTTTCCAGTTTTCTGTTTTAACCAGTGCATGCTCTGTAACATCCTATGCTCCATGAAGGTGTAACACCAAGGTGTGTTAGACCATCCGTGACACTCCTGTTTACAGTATGACACACTCCTGGCCTATTGTCTTTTACTCACTTTTGAACACAGTTGAACAATTGCAGTTTCTCAATATGATCAAATTAATTTTATGCTGCTGTTCAGAGCTGCTCAAACCATCCAAGTTGCAAAACTGCAAAACTTTTTTTTGCCAGGTTAAGAGTCTTGACTTTCCCAGCAGGACACTTTGGGGGCCTTGATCCAGCTGTCCTCAGGGTTGCAAGTTCAGATCCTTAACCACCTGTAGTCTTAAATACCTCTGCGGGAACCTTCCAGCTCCAGCAGGAGTTATGATCCAGCAGGAGTTATGTGTTTCTGAAGGTAGCATTAGAGAGGTTGTGGACTGGAGGTTCAATTGCTTCACCCAGATCCATTGTCCAGCATTGGTGGTCCAGCATGCCTGTGTCTCTGTCACTTTCATCCTTTCATGGCCAAAGTGCACCGTGTCTGTGTGGAAGACCTGCTTCCCCCCTTCTTCAGTTAGATCTTTTTGTGTCCTGGTGATGGCTGTTTCCTTGCCGGCTAGAGGCCTTCCTTTTTAAAAACCAAGCTGGGGATTGGCTCGCCAAGCAAAGCCGTTACCAGAACTCGAAAAAGAGGCTTGACGTAGAGTGTTACCAGTGGCGTGACGACTGCTCGTCCATCTCCCCAGCGGCTGGTGAGGATGAACATGCCTATCGCTGAAGACAACACGGTGCACTTCACCTCCACCCTCATGGCCCTCATCCGCACAGCGCTGGATATCAAGCTGGCGTCAGGTAACCGCACACCCCCTGCTGGTGTGTCCCTCCTCCACACCCTTAATTCCCGGCATCCTCCCTTGACTTCGATCGGTGATGCATAACCTGCTGGCCTCCTATCTTGTTTATGCTGGTTGCCGCTTAAGCCACCTTTTTAATATGGTTAGCTCAGTCGTTACTCAGCACTGAGCCATGCTTCATGTATCTCTGTTCACCCTTTAAGAAGCTGAGGCTCTTACATCCTCCATGGTGATAATAGGCTGGTTACAGCACAATGGGATAATTCATGATGACTATGAATGGTAATGAAATGATTACCGGGGATTGTGCAGGTCTGAAATTATTATTGTGGATGCTAGTGATGGACAAAATGATGCTTCATGAGCCATTTGCTGTATTTTTTTAATCCACAAGATGGCGCTCTTAGTTTGCTTTGTGCCTTTTTTTTTAACAAAGACCACCATCTAGTGGAGTAAAAAAAAACAGCAAAGCATCATTTTGTCTATCATTAGTGGACACTGGAGAACTTCAATTATTAAGAGGAAGTTATGAGACGGAAATTAAATTATTAAGGTAGATAGGATAATGATTATTTTCAAATAAGGTTTGGAATCTTGAAATTATTTTTTTAATTAACTTCGACATGTTGTTGGTGTTTTTATCTAATGTATCTTTTTCATACTTTATGAATTTATACCGCTACCGTGGGCTAAAATGGTTTGGATAAGTACAATCTGCCTGGTACAGCAGCATGATGGTGATGCTAAGCTCCCCCAAAGCTACTGCTCGTAAGGCTGGGATGGCGCAGGCTGGGAGGTGAAGGAGGAACTGCTCTGAGCTTGGGCTCTGTTGGACGTGCACAGGTGTGGTGGCCCAGCGGCTCTGCGATGCCGACCTTAAGAAGGAGATCAGCAACGTGTGGCCCAGTTTGCCTCAGAAGACCCTGGACCTGCTGGTCACACCTCATAAACGTAGGCCTACTGTACCTGGCACACACTCATACACACGCACATGCCAGTGGCTCTGTGGGTAGATAACCTTCACATGTTCCATTGGAGTGATAAAACTGGGTTCCATTAAAGTTCTTGAGGATGTTCTAGAACAGTGTTCTCAACCCAGTCCTCAGGGCCCCCCAGACAGTCACTTCTGTACCAGGTTTCCCATGTTCTTGGTTGTTTTATTCAGGTGTTTTTGGTGCTGAGAGGGGGCAAAAATCGGGCTGCCCGAGGACTGGCTTGAGAAACGCCTTTCTAGAAAGTTTTTAAAGGTGTTTTGAATATTATGAAGCATCCAGACAGGCGGAGACATAAAGCTATGGTATCCACATGGAAACAGGAGAGCGAAGGCGAGGCACCGTTTGGTTTTAGCAGAATCTGAGGGAGACACACGGTGTAGCTGCCAGGTGCTTACTGAAGCAGCCCAGGTTCATTACCAAAGCTTATGCGTACGCCAGTCTGGTACCCTTTGGGAAACGGCCCCAAGCCAGGTCAGCTCTGCCCACCATGGCAGGACATCAAGTTGATCTCCACCTCTCACACACCAAAGCGTCTGCTAACCACCCCGGCCTTCCTCGGGGGCCGTTACTGCTCCTCTCAGTGCTTCCTGCCGTGACTCACAACTCAGTGACTGTGGTGCCATCTAGTGGTGAGGTTTGTAAGTGCGCCTGTGCAACATCAGCCCGTTACAGCTGTGGAGCATTTAGCTTGCCAACACACTTGTCATGTTAAGGCGAGAGATGTTCATCTTTCATTGCACAAGAAACTGTTTTAGCCAAGTATTTTTGATTTTAAACTTAAAACAGAATCTCCACATCTGTACCTCATGCTCTGGTTCTTTTACTACTGTATCCTCTTCCCCAATCTCCCAAGACAATGAGCTCACTGTGGGTAAAGTGTACGCTGCCCTCATGATCTTTGACTACTACAAGCAAAACCGTGCCAAGAAGCTCCAGCAACAGCAGCAGCTAGCTGGGGTCAACCAGGTAATGTCCTCCAAGGGGCCACACTGCCCCTCGCTGGATCGGTAGTGTATCAACATAGCTTTTTGATGATTTGTCCTTTTGGTATTTCTATAATCTGTAATCATCACAGTGTTTTTTTTAATTGGATGTAAGTTATGAAAATGAAAAAATAATATAAAAATATTGTTCGTATTTTTTTATTCTGAACACCCCCCCCCCCCCCGCCCCCGCTTGTTTGTCGTTGATGGCTGCAGGGAAAAACGGGTTTGGGCGCCCTCTTCAGGCCCATCCTGCCATTGACCCACCTCCCGAACCAAGAGCCCTCTACTGGTGTCTCCATGCCAGAAGTGAAAGCAGTGCTGCAGCTCAGGCCCTCGCCAGATATGGCCCCCGACGGGCTGGCTCTGACCAATGGGACTGCAGGGTGAGCCCCCATGCTTAGGGATTGGTGCTCGCAGGGGGCGTGATCAGTAAGGAGAGTGAGGTACGGAGGGTTTGTTCTGAGGAGTGGGGAAGACACTGGCCTAGCCTTGGTGTCTGTGGTATAGCATCTCTACTAGGTAATTTATCTGCCACTTCTGGGCTTCTGGGTGTCCGTTTTTATGTGTGTGTAATTTGTGTGTGCCCCTGATTTGGTATGTGTGTATACTTATGTGTGCCCCCGTGCGATTCAGCCAAGGCCCGGCCAGCACCCGCAAAGAGTCCCCCCCCAGAGTGAGGGAGAAGTCTCACGAAGTACCTCGAGGCCGGGGCAGACGGACCCCCCAGAGGGACCGATCGGAGGAGCTCCCCCACAGAACCAAAGCTCAGGTACTGGGTCAGTGGAGTAGGCCTGGAATCACCAGCTGTGTCATCAGAACGTGTGTCTTACGCGGTTTTATACGCACTTACGCAGAGACGGGCCTCTGCTCTTAACTGCTCTTAACTCAGTTGATTGATTGATCAGTTCTCTTGTTCGTTTATTCACTCTCTTTGAAAAATGAACTTGTTATTAATTCATTATTAATAATTTAGTGTTCTATGCCTTGCCCAGCGATGGGTTGGCACCGCATATTCAGTCATTCCTTGCCTTGCGCCCGTAGCCTCCAGGATAGCCTCCCTGTGTCCTTGTATAGACAATGAATGGATGTTCTATGCCTTTTCGTATTTTAGTTATTAAATTTCTGTATTAGGAAAGGCTCTAAATGAAATTACATTGCTATGAAATGAGATGAACGGTACTGAAATGTAATGAAATGAAATGGATGTTGTGTGGAAGATGTACGGACGGATGGACGACCTGAAGGCCAGTCTGCCTGTGTGCAGGAATCAGTGGAGTTGATGGAGATGGAGCATGACACCAATGACGGAAGCCTTTCGGGGCTGGAAAACCAGGGTCGCGCAGCGTCCATGCCCAGGCTGAATGCCCAGGGGCAGGTAGGCTCTGCTCTGGCGCACCGCCAGCCACCAGGAATCTTTTTGATTCAGTGGTTTGTGTTAGAATCCGCCCCCAGCGGTCTGGCGATTCCGCACGCTGGGCTGTTCTTGGCAGCGTGTTCAGAGTTTCCTGGTCTCCTGGTTTTCACCGTAAGGATCTCCTCTTGCTGTTACGCCCCCCCCCAGGTCTGCTGTGATATAAAGACATGCTATCTTTCTAGATGGTGCTTGCAGACCAGGGTGTGATGGAACACTTAAAAAACAATGGGAAAGAAAGGTCTCGCCACTAGGGGGTGACACTGAGCTCATCCTGTTCTGTTAAAGCAACAGGTTGTGTTCAGGGTTTGTTATTCACTAACTGATGTTCAAAAACATAAATTTAAGTGCAAAACCAGTCAAACTTAACTGGGCAGACGGCATGGTGATGTTGAAGGCTTTATGTGGCTCTGTAATGTCAGTGTGAGCTTAATACCTCTTGACAGTGACTCAGATCTTCAAAACGTTCAGCCAAAAACTTGTAATAAATGCTAGAATGAGAATGAACAGAAAATGCCAATTCTTTAAGTTGATATTCTGTTTTTTGTTTTCGTCTCTCACATCTTCAGCCACTTCCAGACGCCAGCCCCATGAAACGCTCCGTGTCCACCCTGGCCCCGCAGCACCGCCTCCCAGAGGTCAATCTGCATGACTACGCCCTGGAGCGGCCGACCCAGGAGCGGCCTCACCACCACCACCATCACCACCACCGCTGCCACAGACGCCGGGAGAGGGAGAGAAAACAGAGGTCGCAAGAGCGGATGGCCGGCGCCCAGCACGCAGCCCCTGCTGGTCAGTGGGGCCCCTTTTCCTGCTCTTCCACATCTCTTCTGCTTCCAGGCCCATTTCACCAGGCCGCATCTGCGCATGCCACCATCGTTCAGACCTTACACAGAGACGAACCAGAACGCTTTGATTAAATTAATGCCCTTCCTCTCTGTGCCAGTAGGTGGCAGTGTTCTTTATTAGCCTGCCTTGGAACCATGGAAAAAAACAAACAGATCTGTGATCACAATCAAGACTTAAGTTCTACCCATCCTTTAACAGTGGGAGGGTGTGGGAACTTCTTTGTTTTACATAGTTGGTTAGAAATGCAAAAGTGAAAAATGACAGGCATGTATATAAGATGTTTGAAAAGGATTCTAGTGTGAACAAGTGTGAAGTAACATTGCGCCATAGAAGGTCTATTATGTGCTATTTCCCAATGTACCGCTTTCCTGGCTGTAACAATGCCCACCATCTTTATTGCTTTCTGGAGGTAGGCTGTCATTCCAGTGCACTGTAGCCTTAATGTAACTATGCATGTAACTATGGTGCAAGCACTCTGGTGGCTCCTGACCGCCTGAGGCCGCAAGGCGATTTCACATTGCCTTTATTTCCTGGTGTAGGTTGGTGTTTCCCTGCAAAGAACCACAGTCGTCTGAATGTAGCTCTTTAACTTCAACTGAAATGCTACTTTATGAAACAACGGGTCCATTTGTGTTCAACGTAATCCATAAATCCATCCATCATCTTCTGTAACTACTTTTCCAGTATAAGGTCCAAGTGAGTCAATAAGGAAAGACATTTGCTCTTCGCTAAAGCATTTGCTAAGTGAATAAACCACAGATAAACAGCAAATTGTCACCAGTATGAAACAGCTCTTTGTAGGAGTCTCTGCTCCTACATTCTCTACATAAACAGCTATGTATTAAAAAAAATACATAGAGAAGAGGTCTGTAGAGAAGTTTGGCCCTGGTTACCAAGGTGACAGGGTCCTGACAGACGGTGGCGCAGGGCAGGAAGCCTACAGCTGGCCTTTATTAACGAGATAAAAAGGCATACAGACATCGGAGTCCCAAATTTATGGGCATGTCTTGGCAAGGCAACAGGAAAAAGAGACCTTGGGGATGTCTGTAATCATTCCTATGTGTCAGAGCAAAGGAGCCCACATTCCCAATGGCGAGGGGGGAGACCCACAATGTGTCAGAAAAGTGACTTTGGATGCCAGCCAAGGGCCCTGCCCCTCCGTGACATTAGGGGACCCGTTAAGCCGCGTCTGTACTAAATGTTTTCCTCGGTTTCAGCTCTGTTTTACATCTGTTGCCTTAAATTATTTCCCCAAATCGTAAGTGGCTTGTAAGTTTGTATTCCTGACCATTTAGGTTACCCAGCACCCTTTAGTTGTCCAGCTTGTTAGTAATATTTATATGGCACTTGTATCCAAAGCAACTTGTACTAGAGGGAAGCAACACTATTTGTGGCTGCTCCCTGGGATTCAAGCCCACAACCTTCACATAGTTAGCCCAGTGCTATGCTTGTTCCAATACAGGAGCTTGACTTATTTGTTCACAAAGCCTGTTGGCCTAGTTAGGAGGGTGACGCCAGATTGTAATGCATTCATTTCAGTAGCTGAGTGCGTAAGTGACATTAGGCATGCGTTTGTATGTGTGTTTAAATATTAACCTGACTTCAGCAGCCTTTATCTCACCAGTTGTCTTGTTGTGACCTGCAGAAACCCCCGGGGAACCAGTGGGGGGGCTCTCCTCGTGGCAGCGGGGACCAGAGCGCGGGCGCTCCCAGGAGCGCAAGCAGCCGCCCTCGTCTTCCGCGGGGGCTGAGAGGAAGCAGCGATACTACTCCTGCGACCGCTATGGCAGCCGCGAGCTGTGTCACCCGCGGTCGGCTGCGGCCAGTCGCTCCAGCTCCCCCAGCGAGGCCTCGGAGCTTGGTCTGAGCAAGCAGGTGGGGCTGGTGGAAGGGGGCGGGGCCTAGGGGTACTGGTGGAGGGGGAGGCTCTCAATGGATACCAATGCCAATGTCACATTAGTGCTGATCTAGTATCCAAGAAAGGTGAATGGTTTTAATTGGGTTAGGGGCCAAAGGCTTTAATGAGGCTCCGCCCACAAGTAACCAGAAGTCGGGTGTCGGGTTCAGATGGTCTAGTACAGGCAGAATGGGCATCTAACTGTTTCGTTTGAGACTCTTGGATTTTGCTTATTCCTGGAGGACCAAGCTAACAGACAGAGCTGATGTTTCCGCTGATCTGAGGACAGTCCCTGTCCGCCGTCATTAATGGCCAGAATTCTCTCTCACATATGCCGGGTTTTGTCTTCCTGTCTCTTCTTCACCGCCTCTCCGTGCTTGTTTGTGTCGTCTGTCCTGTCCCCATGCCGCCCGTCCTGGTGGCCTTACCCCTGTCCTCTTTACCACGCTCATCTCTGCTGGGCCTGATTATTTATGTGACCTTTGACCTTTCTGCCCTCCCACTCCCTCCCCCTCCGTGGCTCTTGTCATCGTCATCTGTTTTCATTCGCTTTGTTTCCATTTACATCTAGGGCAGTGGCTCCACTAGGGGGAGCCTGGTGACCTTGACCTCCGGGGGCAGCACCCCCAGCCGGGGACGGCGGCAGCTGCCCCTGACCCCCCTCACTCCCCGGCCCAGTGTGGCGTACAAGACCGCCAACTCCTCCCCGGTGATGCTGGGGACGGCCCGCCCCACTCCGCCCGTCCCGAGCTCATCTGGGTGGGATGCGCTCCAGCAGCGTGCCGGCAGCCAGCCCGAGAAGGCAGACGTTTTCCAGGATGCGCTCAGCTCTCAGGGGGTGTGCCCTGCTCGGACTCCTGGCCCCCATGGCCTGGCGCTGCACCCGCCAGCCCAACGCGGCCGTGGCGTCCCCAACGGGTACCACTTTGCCCTGGGCGTCCCAGCGGGGTCCAGCGCTGCCACCAGGGGGCGCAGTCGCCATCAGGAGAAGGACGATGATTGGTGCTAGTATGGCTTAGAGGCCGAAACGAGATCAATGCAAGAATCCTGAGTGTGAGGGCAGCCAGAGATGAGTTTTATCATCTTTACAGAGGCAGCAGTTTACACTGGCGTGCGTGCGTGCGTGTGCATGTGTGTGTGTGTGTGTGTGTGTGCGTGTGTGTGTGTGCACACTTAACTTGGGGTAATTCTGTGTACGTATGCTTGTGTATCTGTTTTCAAAAGTGCATGACAGAGAAGTTAAACCTCCAATTATAGGGTAAAAAGAGAGGAAACAATCTCAAGAATTATCCAAAATTTTCATATCAAAATCTTTTTTTTTTTTTTTTTACAACCAGTGAAATGAGTCTGAACGGCAAAAAGACGAGTTCCTCCTTTCATTTGTGGCGGAGGAAGAATGTCCCCTCCTGATTTGGGGGGACAAGACGAATATGAAATGTACAGCGTTTCTCTCGATTATGCGCCCCTTTGCGAGTCGAGTTGTTAACAGGTATGCCAAAACCCCCGTCTCGCCTGGGGAAGAAATAACTCTGACGCAGGGTATGATGAAGGACGGCGACTAGAGTCCTTACTAGCCGGTTTTTATGTAGACTTTTTATAAGGAGCACGACGAGACCAAAAGAATCGGCACAGTGACTGCTGCCGGGACTCTGCCTTCTGTTCCAGGTGGTACTTTATAGGTGAGGACATCTTTTGTGACTGTAATACATGTACAAAAAGGAAAGTATTCACTGTAGTTTGCTGCCGTTACACAGGAATGCCCGCAGACTTTGTGAGCAAACTATTTCACTTCAGTTTTCCGACACGCTAGGCTAGACCTCACCTTTTAACTGTGCGCGTTTCTGTAGACTGTAAACGGGGCCAGCGTTCTTTGTGAATTTGCGTATCGTTACGTGACTTTGTCAGACCGAGAGTCTCCCGCGTCCTGCTCCAGCTGGTGATTACCAAGTGCCTACCTTCTAAATGTCTTATAGAAACAATGCAAGCCTTTCGTTTCATTTCATTTTGCATCGCACTAGCATTTGGGTGGGAGGTGTGTAAAAGTAGTCAGAAGGGATTTGTATTAACCAGGTTAGATGCTGATATTAGTTGTAAGCTGTGAAATGCATAACAATATTTCTCTAGTATTTTAAATTATATATTGTACCTAGATGACAAAGGACTATGATAAAATAGTGCCAAAATGAGAGGGGTATATCGAGATATCATAGTGTATGTCTGGATTAATAGAAATTTATGGTTAAAGCTTATCTGCCAGCTAAAGCAGCCGGAATTACTTAGATGGACCCAACTATGTGAGAGTGGTGGACTCGGTGATCGTGGATGTTGCTGTGTGTGGAGGGTCTTCCTGTGCTCAGGATTCATGTTTGTTAGCCTTCATGTTTAACTGTAACGCCAGTGTGGGGGGTGCGTGGAGGGGGGGGTGACCAGTCCCAAAAGCTGGAGGGCCAAAGGGATGTAAGTCCAAGCTCTGGCGCTGGGACACTGGGCCCCTCTGTTCATCTTAAGTCACCATGATCCCCCGCGATGGCGCATTCCCAGAAGCCTCTTCCTGTGCCCAGACTTGGGGTTATGTTCCCTCAAGAGGAAGGGATTACCCCAACTGTTCAGGTTTATGGGGTCAGTGATGCCACTTTTTGGGACATTCATCCCTGTAGTGTGAAAGGGGGCTTTCTTACTCTAGGTGGCCGGCTTCGCTTTAGGAAGTGCCGTTCGCTATGAAATCCATGGGTCCACTCGGACCCAGGCCCCGGTTGGTTTATGGCGAGTAGGGTGTCAAGTCAGCGGGAGACCCGAGAATCGCATGGCTTCCGTGACCACAACACCGGCTCAGGTTTAGTCCGTCGCTTTCTCCAAGCAGTGTTCTTTTTGTGCCATCGCCATCCTGACACGGTTATGTATTTTTCTCCATTTACCCCCCTCCCCAAAATGGATCTTGGGGATTACACTCATGTGTGGGCGGATGGGCTGTCGTTTTCTCCATCGCACTCCTGAATACCATGAAAGCGGGCCGGACCGCAGTGTGACTCTCGACCCACTCTGTAGCATGACTGTGATCAAATCCCTTAACGAGGAGCCGCAGAATAAAAATGCATACTGTATATACACGTAGAAGTATAAAACATGTAAAGGCACAATAATAATTATTGTCTGACAGGAAATTCAGCGAGTGGATGTGTTGTTTATTTTTTATGAAAAAGTGGACCTATCACAGCATAGCTTATGGAATTCTAGGAGGAGTGTTGGTTTGAAAGGAAACACAAGTTGTTGCTGAAAATATCATAATGACGACTCGTATGGGCATTTTTGGTTATTTTGGATTTTCCCCCTTGCTTGGCACTGACCAATGAGGAACGACGTAATGGTGCAGAGAATTTGCTGTATGAGTCAGTAATCCATATAAGGGTTCCTCTTGTCTTAATGAGGAGGGTTAAGTCTGCCATAATTGTTTGGCGTCGTGGCCAAATAATCACCCCTATACTATTCCACTGCCACTGCCCCCCCATAAAAAAAATTCATCCCCACTTTTTTATCTCAAATTATTCTTATTTTGTCCAGCTTGAAAAAGCAATGTTTGCATGTGTGGGGAAAAAGTATCTGCATGTAAAAAAAAAAAATATATATATATATATATATCCTTATTTTTTTTTTAAATATAATGTCTTCACCGGTTATTGATTTTTGGTCTTTGATATAAATTGGACAACACTTATATTCCATGAACAGTGTTGAACAAGATAAAAAAAGATTTTCAGGCAACAGAGAGGAATCAGCCGTGACGGTCCCGCTGACTGCTGCCTGGTTGCTATATAATGGCCATAAGTCTGCCGTCGTTTCTACCGTATATTTTGTATGAGGCATACTCCTTGGACTAAAACAAGACAAAAAAATAAAACATTTAAAAGAAAAACAGTCATGGTGAGCTCATCCTTTGTGGTGTGTCGTGTCAGCGCTGTTCCTCATTAGTATTTATTTTACTGTCATGATTGAAAAGTGTAAGAGAAATGGCTGTCAGGTCAATTTGATTTGTTCGCCCACTTTTCACAAAATGAAAATGTTCCCATTGCTGTGCTTGGACGGTGATTTGACATTATGTTCGTAAATGAAACTGACTGGATCAGCTTTCGTTCGCTTTCTCCTGGGTTATAATACTGATAATTTATCTCGTTTTTACCCACTGGATACGAAGATAAGGTAATTTCGTTTATCAAGTGCGGGGAATATCCCTAAATTGTCGTTTGGCTGGTGCATAACGGATTTACGAAATGTATCGGATGGCTGGACTTTTATCCGATTACCTGGCTCAGGAAGGCATGAAGGAAGGCGAGCCGGGGGCGGCGATCCGGGGGCGGACCCCACAGCCGTCCCGGGTGGCGTGCGAGTGCAGTCCCACATAAGGAGAGCCAGATTCACAACCACCGGCTTTCTGCTTTCCATTGCATTAAAGCCCCCCCCCCCCCCCAAAACCACGAAAGGCGCATTCATAAAAACACAACTGTTTGTGAAAGAAAAATATATTTGTTTCAAGCAACGCTTAGAACATAAAAAATTTAATAACGCATATTCTGATATATAATTACGGGCGCTGTATTTAATCGCTGCAGCGTTAACAAGAAACATCAGTGTTTCTGTCCCAGCGCCGGCCAAAGCATCAGTCTTCGCCGCCCATGCCAAGCCCGCTAATAAATCGCAGGGTCCAGTTGTCTTGCGGTTGACCATGAAAGGCGGCTTTACAGTACATGTTGAACACACATTTCGCTGCTCTTAATACAGCAGTGAAGCCGTTTACCTGTAGATTAAAGTCTCGGAGCTGCCAGTGAATTTAACCGACTTGCCTAAAGTAATTTCGCTGTAACTGTGCGCTTTGCTGCGGTTCACATACATTATGGCAATTTTTATCAGTCCTGCCATAATAATCCATCCATAATTACTTCCAGCAATCGGTTCATCTCCAGGGAAATGGGGTTATTCCGTATAGATAGATACGTTATTAATCTCCAAGCACACAGGTTTGCAGTAGCACACACACACACACACACGTATGCAAAAACAGTACAGGTTGCGGTATTATTACTATCATTATGATTATAATCACCTTTCATTATAATCATGCCGTTTATATCTTTAGCGAATAAATTGCTGCTGCTTGTGTACAATAAACACAACAGTCTGAGACAGAATAGTGAGAACACGTTCGAACAGCAGGCTAAACGCCCGGATTAATCCGGGATAATTACTTACCTGCGTCTGCCGAGCGGGTATCACGCCCCTCGCCTCCCAGGTGAGCTGACGGCCGGGGGCCGCCGAGGTGCGCGACCGGAGGGCGGCCCGATCTGATTGGCCGCGAAGCGGCGCCGTGGGCGTGAGTCCCAGCCGCTCGGGTCCCAAAGTGCGTGTTTGGTTATGAGCGCTCCGCGGGGACCGGGGCTATATAAGAGCGAGGGGACGGGGCCGGAGGAGAGCGCACTCCCGCGGCTGGAGAGCACTTTTACACGCGGCGATAGAATAACGTATAAAATACACAGACTCATCAGGACAAATGCAAAATTATACCTGAGAAAAAGTTTTGCAGTGCAAATACATGCACCGTTTCTGCAGAGACGGTAGTGTCCCCCAAGGCAAGGGGGGGTTTCCACAGTGATGCGTTTCTTTTATTTAATGTACATGCCAGCAAAAGAGTGAAGAATGTCGCCGAATCCCGCGAATTGGGTAATCCTGCTGCTGGTGCTCGCCGAGGTCGGTGCTCCTGCGGCGATGGAGCCGGCCGAAGCCGCCGCCGAAACCGGCTCGGGGTTTGCAGCGACAGGTAAGGGGAGCGAGGGGGGAACATCCAAGGCACGGTCCAGGTAACAAAAACGAGCCCGATAACTGCGTGACATTCACCCGAGTTCGTGTTTCTCTCTTGTGGATTGATTTGGTTACATATATTTACTTCGGAGTAGCGTCCATGTATTCTGGGAGCATTTGATTAAAAAAACACAATTTTGTTTAATTTGTCTCTAGTTTGTTTTATGATTTTATTACTAGTTTTCATTATTTCCATTATGTCTTAATTATCGGGGGTATCTCGTGGAGCCACTATTTGTTTGTCTGTTTATTTGACTAGTTAGTTAACAGGTGTCCATACATTCCCATTAAGTCTGGTTCTTACAACTGACGAAGTTCTTTTTTTTCAAACACAATTTAATTTATTCACTTAATTTATTTTAAGCATGTGAGCAATCTCTGAAAATGTTTCCCAAGCCTCCACTCAACACAAACAGTGAACTTACATAAAAAGAAGTTACCTGCCTTGTTTTAGGAAGAGTCCTGTTAATCTCTAGCCATGAACTTAATTTAAGTTATAACAGGCTGTCCTTTGTGGGATAATAACCACATAACACACTTTAATTAAAGTGGCTTTGTATTTAATGCTGCATTGCCATTAATAAATAGAGCTTTGCTTACACAATAAAAGGATTCACAATCACAATATAATCCCTATGATGGATGGCATTTGGATGTTGAGGGTGGGTTATTATCATTCCAGAAAAAAAAGTTGTATTATAACTTGCTTCTGATTATGAGGAGCAGTATCCTCCCTGAGCTCCAGTGCGGACTACATGAGAAATTCCCCCGGGAATGTACATAGATTACATCCAGACTTCCGAGGCCTTCTAC
Source organism: Petrocephalus sullivani (assembly GCA_026780845.1). Taxonomy (NCBI): domain Eukaryota; kingdom Metazoa; phylum Chordata; class Actinopteri; order Osteoglossiformes; family Mormyridae; genus Petrocephalus; species Petrocephalus sullivani. The sequence continues at coordinate 6,799,974 of JAODKM010000108.1, read as the reverse complement.
ATGAGGAAACAAGCTACATTACTGGACGACGTTCCAGCATCCCCCAAGTTGGATGAGGTCTACCTAAACAAAGAGTCGTTTAACCTCCCAGCTGCTTTAAGCCAACATTTTTGGCCTTAAGTGGATTGAAACGTTGGTACAAGAGTAGTTTAGTCTTGATTTTGTTGTCTTATGATGATGGTGGGGGCCACTTCTCCTAGCACTTGATGGTGGTATCATCAGGACTGGAAAGGACACTAAGGGTAGGTATTTCAAATGAATCCCTCCTCAAGTCTGTCAGCCATGAAGGTCATTAGAGCTGTAGCTCAAATGGAGCGTGTGCAATGTCATGTGGCCCATCGCTACATGAAAGACAATTGGCTGATGGCCAGCTGTGTTACTTGGCAACCATGAGGCAGCGGGCCAATGCCTATGGTCCAGGTGGTCCTCTCCCTTCTCCCGGGTCTTTTATAGAGAAATGATTCTTATAAGGCTGCTGCTTGGGACCACTGGTGCACTCTGAGTGCAACCGCGAGCCAACGACGCAGAGCTCTCAATGGCAGCAAATTAGCTCAGAACCAGAACTTTTTTCTTGCAGGAAGAATGATAGAAAGAATTCGGTTTGGACTGATATTAATGCTATTGAGCTATACTGACTATATGCATTCGGTCCAGCGGCAGATAAAAGTCTCAAAGTGGGCATCTCGTTTCCAGCGTTTACGAGCTGCTTTGGGTTACGCGGTGGAGAGTGACGTACGAGACGTCAAGCTGACGCTATGTCCTCAATGGCCCCCTCGGGCCCTTCAGTGTGTGAAGGCTGCCTTTACATAGAGATTTTTTTTTTTACTATTATTAAATAGACGGGGGGTCATGCTACGATAACACATCTCTGTGCTCGTGTATAATTAGCCCTTGTGAGGCCGGCCTCGTCAGCTGCAGTGAGAGCAGCAGAAAGCTATGCTTGCCGATGGGTTTTATTTACTCTCTATTAAAAAGCCAGACGTATGAGGTGCCTCTCATGCCGGTGGCTTGCAGAAAACCATTGGGGGGGCGGGGGGGGGTGATAGTTAACTTCATATGAAGTTATTCCAGCCCAGGGCTAAACAGGGGAATCGTTATTTTACCCCCCCGGCACAGCACAAGCATCTAAACCTTCAGGAATTCACACTCTAGCGAGCCACCTCACTTCACTGCTTGGCATTTGTTTTATTTTCTTATTTCTTTCCGTTCTCTTTTCGCAGACATGGACAAACCTGTGAGTTTGCCAGCTGTCAGAATAACAGGGCAGAGTTCAAAATATGACCATTAACATTATTTAGCAGATGCTTTTGTCCAAAAGCGGTAGTACAAGTGAGGCTTATGACACGGACAGGCGTGCTGCCGCGGAGTCGGCTTAGTGTGAGTACCGCGAGGCGGGGCTCCCAATGAACACCCGGGTAGGAGTGTACACAGTATTGGAGCAGCAGCTACACATCATCTTCCAGACAAAGGTAGAACCTTAGGGTATTGGTATATATAAGATACTGGTCAAGACACTGGCAAAAGGTTACACCCAAAAATGAGGACTTCTAGTAGACCCCTCTCTTTGGTAGTAGGGCCTCGGAGGACCCCGACAGGACCAGGGCTACTGGCTGAGAGGAACAGAACTGAGGCAGCCAAACTGGACTCAAGTGCCCAGTTACAACAGACATAGCCAAAGAGGAGGTCGCAGGATAAAGCAGGATCAGACAAACAGCTAACAGGAAACAAGATGCTAAGCAAGACCATACTACAGACCAGAAGTCTGAACTGGATAAAAAAAATCAGATAAACAGAACCAGAGAATGTGGAGATAAGAAACAGATTCCAAACCAAGAGCCCAACCCAGCAAGCCTGAGTAGGCATGACCAACCCCCAAGACTAAGATCTATGACACATTAATCAGAGAGAGTCTGAAGATTGATAGATTGACTGCAGGTGTGAGGGATTGCTGATTGAAAGCATCTGGAGGTTTGGCCTTAGAGGATGACCACGCCTATGCCTCATAATCTCAAATTCTGTTTCTCATAGAAATTTTTCATTCTAGACTGGCAATGGCTTTTTCTTCTTTACTGATTGTCACCGATATTTGATGTGTTGGCTTAGGATAGAGTGGCCAGTCTTATCCGCAAAGGGCCGGTGTGCATGCAGGTTTTAGGGTTAACCCGTCAGTCAGCTGTTCAAACCCAGGCGTGAGGACATTTCAACCAATTACTCCTTAGTAATCTAATTAGGGAGTTGCAGTGAAAACCCGCATACACTACGTTCCTTTCTGGATAAGGTTGGCCACCCTGGGCTTAGACTAAGACTCTGCACTTACCAGTTGCATGATGTGATAGTAATGGCTAAGATGGAAATTGATCAGAGGAGCTCAGGGCATATCATTCCAAAACAGGAGCATTATTTATGCATTATGTAAAAAAATGGCACTTGTGCCACACTAACCCTGACCCTAACCCCAACCCCAACTCTAACCGTAACCCCACCTTCTTCGTTTGGGAAGTTTGCTGCATCCTCACCAGCTGTTTCATTGTTTGTGGTGAAGAAACTGGTCAGCTTAGTTAAATTTTTTTGTTAACGGTAGCCGGTGAGTAGAGTCAAAAGATCATAGTTTGCTGTTAGAACATGATGCTTCAACATCTCCTAAAATGAGAGCATGTTAATTTAATATTTAGTGTAGGGACTGTTTATGGCCAACTGGGAGCCTGCAAGTGCATGGGTTTGAGTGGTGGTAAATACCGTCACTGGTAATATAATTATGCAATTACAGAAGAAGTTTGGAATCTGTGAAAAAGGGATATTAGGAGTATGCATAGGAGTAAGTATGCAAATCTTTTACATTTGGCTGCCTTTTCATTTAAGAGACTAACCTACACAGGCAGAGTGGCGAGGAGGAGAAGTATAGTGGGACATTTTACTTTTGATAATGGTGATCAAAGTTGACAGCAGTCCCCAGAGGCGGATGGTGAGATCTTGTCCCCTTAGGCTTCCATCTGAAAGCAACGTCTTGAATGTGTCTTCATGCATGTCCGTTAGACTTATTCCTCTCTGGGGGCCGCTGTGTCCCACTTCACTTCTCCCGTTTTGAGTGAATCGGCACGCAACATTGCCTGGCGTCGACCTTTCCTGTTCCACCTTAGGGGTTTTCAATTGGTCCTCTTAGAGAAGGGTCGCTCACCGGGTCAAGGGCTGGTGTCTGCTGTGCGCTGACCTGGGGCCGACCCCCGTGAGGCTTCCAGGAACAGTCACAGGTCATTTGCCTGCCAGACTTGCCAGACAGCCAGATATTGCCCCAGATGAACTAGTCCTGAACATCAGCTCCTAGTCTAAATGGAGACTGGGGTTTAGGGTGCTAAAAAAAAGTCTTCCATGTGCTGCAAAGCACACGGCTGGGTAAATGCAGTCAGCTGGACCACATCTGCTGATAATACATTTCTGTTGGCTCGCGTTCTTCACACAGATTTCCTTGGTTTTCCAGTGATGTGTTTTCTGAGGTTGGAAATGGGTTGGTGATCTCACATTACCAGCACTTTGCGCTTAAAGTGATAATTTACTTATCTCTGTTACTTAAGCTCAGCCAGTATAAACTTCAGATGAAGTTGCCAGCTCTGCCTTTGTCGCCGTCATATCCTTAATTCTCTTAATACCCCTGGATATTTGTTTATTCTAAGTAAGTGATACAGAACAGTTGAGCGATTCTTTGCGCATTTATTTTCCTTTGAAGAGGAGCAGTAGGCTAATGGTTTTGTTTCATTGACATATGTGTTTAGTTTACTTCAATCAGTGGAAGTGAAAAGCCCTTTAAATACCTGGTGCTTGAGGGGATCAAGTGCATTTGTAGATTCTTCCTGTTTTTATTATTAGCAAAATTGGTGTCTGAGGTGGTCCTGTCAGGTGTATCTGTGATGCCGCAAAAGATGGATCTTCTTTGCTGGAATAACATGATCCACAAGCATCAACAGCGTGGGATCCTTAGTCAGATATCCATGCCTGCCAACAAGCTATGCCGGGCCAGTGGTATGAGAGAGAAACCAGCGCAGCCGCACACACTGAGCGTAACACGATCTTCTCACTGAGAAAATTCCATGTTTATGGGTTCATACGCGCTCTTTGTCGATAGGAAGCCCGGGTCATGCCTGGGTGCAGGCTGGCGGAATGTTTTCTCGTGTTGTAGGAGAAGCTGAGCTTTGACGCTGCAGCGTCCTCTGGGTCAGGCAGACGGCCCGCTTCGTTGGCGTCCGCTGAGGCGAATCGGGTGGAACATCAGCCTCCATGGGACATAAGCAGTGTCCACACCAGGATTTCAGGTTCCCTCTCCTTCTCAGCCTCAGTGCAGCTCCTTGGATCCTGCACTAGCTGCAGCTGGTATGCAAAGGGAAAAGCTTGGAGGTTGATCAGGTCCACGTTATTGTCATCCTAGATGGAATGTCACGCCTTCAGGTCCATGGTGTGTTTTTATTTGCACACATTACCGGCACATTAGAATGCTTATGTTCACATAGCTTTCGTTCCTCTTCTTTGAGACACACGCACACGCATGCAGAGTAATGTTTGGGCTCTGAGCATCGCTTCAGCCATTTATCGATCTAAGGGCCCAGTGGAGATATGATTATCCTGCCAAGGCTCAAACTGGCAAGCTTCTGGTCACAGAGGATTAGCCTGCTGAGCCACACAACCTCACTTAGGTTGTCTTTTCCCAGTGACTTTTATTGCCACAGTGGGAGGGTGTACAGGCCTTCAGCCATCAGCACACAGCCTGTCACGGACTCCTACATGTGTCCCACTTCCCAATCTCACGCCAAGCCTATTTGGAGTGGACGCTGTCTACTGTTCCCAGAGAAACTCTCAGGTTTTGCCTGTGTGTACATCTCCTTCTGTGACTGATTAGTGCAACTGCCCGTGAATTTAGCTGAAAGTTTCAGGTGAAACAACATGTCAAAAAAAAAAGATTCTTTTGTTTATTTTTCATACTTGTATGTATTTTGACAAGTCAGGCCCTGAATTAAAATTCTTCCTGTCTATATGTCACTCAGAACATGTTAAGACATTGTTCATTTCTTTTTTGTGATTGATTTGTTTGGAATAATTTTTGTTCATGTGTTTTGTCTCATTCAGTGCTGTGACAGATGAGGAGGTTTTCAGACACAAAATTCACTTGGGAGCGGGGTGGGGGGGGTTAGAGGACGGGAAACCTTGAGGTGTCCAGACAGTAACTTTTCCCAGCACTAACTCCAAGAGCAAATGATGGTCATGAAAATGATGTATAAGTAATGCAGAGTATCTATCTATCCATCTATCCAGCGGCATCTAGCCCCCAACTAGGGGAGGGTTGACTTGGTGGACAGAACATGTTGGGGAGGGGGGGGTGCATTTTGGTCTTTATTGCCACCTATCACTGCTCTTTAAACTGCTGATCTACTCAGGGCCAATTATTGGATTTCTTTTCTAAGGTGGGGTGGCATACGAGGGGCCTTAATTCATAGGGAGGATTGGCCTTATCCTTAGCCAATTGTGTGTTTTGAATCAATGAGTGACAGGGGAAGTGGCTCTTTGGGAGCCAGTCAGCTCTTCGCTAGTCGCCGTGGCCCTGTCCATGTACAGACACTCAGGTACACCCCAAGGATGCACCCCAAGGATGCATATTGTGAGTCAGTAAGGCGCCTGGACTGCAAGCTGACATGATGTATGCCATTGCTGCGTGAAGTGGTTTGTAGAGAAGTGTGGAGGGACACGCTTGTCATCTGGAATAACCATTTCCTTTACTACTATATGCATAGTTACCAAGACCAGATCGACAGCTATAAGTGTAACATATTTGTGTCTGACTTGTGGTCTGAGACTCCTTGTTAGCGACCATAGTCGCCATTCCATAGCCTAGCTTCTGTGTCCTGCAGACCCTATGTGAGGTTTTCTGGTCTGAGCTACCAAAAGTCCTCCACATTGGTCTTTCTCTCAGACGGTGTTAGCAGTCCCTTCCTCTGTGCATTCCTGGGGGTTGCACACATGCATCCCCAATTTTCTCCTCCTCTTCTGGTCACATTTGTGGTGTCTGGATGGCTCCAATGAAGCCCAGATCTGAGAGCGCCTCTGCATGTGATGTTTTAATGAGGCCAGATCTGAGGGGGTGCTGATGTCACTCTCCCGCCCTGAGTGAGAGCAGGGCATCCCAGCCTTGCTAGCTGGGCCTGTGCAGGCATTAATTTCATTACTCAAACTCCAGAGCCAAAGGGAATAAATGCAGCTCTCTCCTGTCGCCATTACTGTAAAGAGTAAGTCGGGGCACATCTTTCACACATCCTTAACACATCCTTTGCACATCCATTGCATATCCTTTGCACATCCTTAACACATCCTTTGCACATCCATTGCATATCCTTTGCACATCCTTTGCACATCCATTGCATATCCTTTGCACATCCTTAACACATCCTTAACACATCCTTTGCACATCCATTGCATATCCTTTGCACATCCTTAACACATGCTTTGCACATCCATTGCATATCCTTTGCACATCCTTAACACATCCTTTGCACATCCATTGCATATCCTTTGCACATC
>JAODKM010000108.1:6772247-6793316 GCA_026780845.1 Petrocephalus sullivani | reverse complement strand
CTTTTCTGTAGTGGGGCCTATGGTGTGTGTTCCTGAACTGTGCGTGATGAGGGTGTATCTAGACCGCAGTAGGAATTATCACAAATGTGGCAGGCAATTAAGAACATTCTGAAAAAGTGTCGCAGTGCTGTGCCGTCCCTGAAGTATGAAAATGTGTGTAATGCACTTGGTGTTACTTGATGCTTTTTAACATACTCTGCCAGTGTATACGGCTGTTCTTCCAGTTATTTAGCTTAAATTTATTCATTAAAACATGACAATGAATTAACCATCTAACTGGAGTGATGAGTGAATATTTCACATTTCTGTTAAACATTTATTAACAAAGACGCCGACTGATCAAAGTGGAAGCGGGTTATAAAAGGGATTCTTCTGTGCTTTTTTCCTACCACGAGACTCATTTTTATCTACGAATCCAAGGAACAGTCTGATTCCTTGTTAAATTCAAAGTAGCGAGCTTTAATCTAACAGTCACGGCGGAGAGGAGCATTAAGGGGATAAAGTACTACCGCTTTACAAAAGTCTCCTTAAAGGTTGCTTTTCTGTTAACAGAAAAGCCAGCTGAAATCCACAATGACTTTAAACGCTCTGGTGATTAGATCGACACACGGGTGGCTTTCACCGGTGTTACCTGACGCTGCCGAGATGCCGGATAGCGCCCGGGACTATGCCGTGCTAATCCTGATGGGGATCGATGCGATTGATGTTTGATGCTCTGCTTTATGTGCTCCTGCTCACATGTATCAGCTGGGATGTCTGGGACAGTGCTGGCCTGATGGTTAGGGAGGCACCTTTGTGATTGAAAGGCTGCTGGCTTGATTCCCTGGCCAGAAAGGTGCCGCCCCCAAGCAGCACTTCCCGCGTGTGGAATTAGCTGCATTTACCCCAATGTCACATATGGGGCAAATGCAGTGGGCACATTTTGTTGTTGGGTGGTGTTTTAGCTGACAATTAATCACTTTCAGAAGGATTCGGAAGGTTTATCAGCATGAAATGCAAACCTCCCTACAGACTTATCAATATATATAATAAAGGAGAGCAGTAGTTGACAAATAAGAGATTAGTAAACAATAATGTACAATACAAATGCAATGTATACAATATACACACAATATATAATAACTTAGTAGGACAAGTAGGCTCTGAGGGTTAAAGTGATTGTGATTAATTAATAACCGGGGCATGGTTGGTGTCATGGGGGGGGGCATTCGCGCGCTGTGTCTCCCCTAATGAGCCACTGTGCCCCCCGCCACCAAGGACACCATCTTTTAATTTTTCGTTTTATATTTTAATAAAGGCATTCAACTGAAACCCAGCTAAGCCCGATTTCTTCCCGGGATCCTGTAACCCCCCCACCCAGCCCACCAGCGTGCCCCCATATCACATTTGTTCTGACCCCGACACTGAACAGGAGTTATACTGCCTGGTAGCAGTGTGTATGTAACATTCTCATTCTCTATTGTACCTGCAGTTAACAGAAACATTGTGAGTTCTCCATCAGCGAAGTACAGAAGACCTGTTTTAATACCAAGTAATAAAAACAGAAAAATCTCTTCTTCAAGCGAATGTAAATCAGGACTCGCTTTATTTTGGATACATTCACGAGTCTCTTTCATTTCCGTGAAATGACAGAGGGCCACCCCTGTTTAATGAGGCTCTGTGACCTATCCCCTCCCCATCAGACTGACGCGGGGGAACCAACGTCAAAGTCAGCTTTGTACACCGGCGCGGTCTGTAGGAAGGTGCCGTCAGAACCAGGCCACAAACCCAAACCATCCAGGGCTGCCAAACGGGCCACACTTCACGTCCTCGGTGTGCTGCCCGTCTCTTTGCGTTTTTATTACCAGTTGAGTTATCGCCGTGTTGAAATGGAACTTGTCTGCCTGATGGGGGGGTGGGGGGGGTCCTGTGGTAAGGGCTTTTTGGTTCATGTACTGAATTAAGGCATAACTCTGATCTCCTTCATACTGCATGCTTGTTTGCATGTGGAGTACTTTATATTTTCTATATATATAGATCATTTTCTTTTTTTTCTGCTGCAATGCTTGACAGGAATACTGGCATAAGGGGAGGCTTGCTATCACACAAACCCCCCCCTGAAATGGCCCGACAAGCTGGGAACTGGCTTCCTTCCGAAGAGGAAAAAATCCACCAGTGTCACGCGGCAAGATGTTTAAAAGGCAGCTAAATGTCTAAATGTTGGTGCATTGTTGGTGCAATCGCTCTTTTAAGGATGGGCTCTCCAGGAACAGGAGAAGTGACAAGATAAGGGGCCCAGAGAGGAGGGTGGGGGGTGGGGTGAGCTATAGGCCTGTGATTGCTGCTGCCTGTCAGGAAAAATGCTTAAATGAAGTCCCTTTATCCCGGCGTATTACAGATTTTTCAGGCCGATATCCAAAAGACAGGCCCGCCTTTGTCCTGCCGGAGAATGAGAGCTACTGTTCGGGACGCAGAGTTAGCGATAGCGGGACCGGCACATTAGCGTAACACGCGGACACCTTCGCGGGCAGAGCCGCTGTCCTCGGGGGACGGGGGAACAGGTCTCCGCAGGGGGCACTCAGGCAAACGAGGCTGCTGTGAGAGGGGGTGGCCTGCGGCTAACTGACACCCCCACACGCGGAGTGGGGTGGTGCGGGGAGGTGAGGGTCGGCCTTCCGGTGGGCTCGTCACCCGCTCCTGATGATATGGTGATGACATGTGCTCCTGGGTGCATTCCTGCCTGCCCCGTGCACATAGGGGTCCATTCAGGGGTCCATTCAGGGTGCCGGCAGCTGGATTCATGCATCATATACTATCTTTTGACATATCAGTGCCCCCCCCCCATCCCCACTGCCTCCAGCACTGCTAGCTGCACGGGTACGCTGTGTGTGAACGCTGTCCCTTCCCCGGCTGGGATCTCCAGTAAGCAGGATCTTCGTAGTCTTTGAAACAGGCAAATATAAAAGCGAGTGTTTCTTCATCATATGAATAATAATATGAATAATGAATAAATAATCTCTGAATACTGTATTGGGTTTGGTACTTTGGGGTGGGGGGGTTGAGCCATGTGCTTTAGACCCGCCCATATTCACTGTCATGTGACCTAACTTGATGTCACATGGGGTATCTGTCACAGCTGGTATGCCTGCTCATGGCACAGTGCTCCACGTAACACTGGTTTGACACTTCCAGGTTTGGGGGGGCGATCCCTGTGTGTGGAGCTTGCGCGCACTCCTGCTGTCTGTGAGGGTGTCTCACTTCTGGGTACTGGGTTTCTCTCCCGCAGTCCAAAGGCACATGCTGTAAATGGTCCATATTTTGTAAGACCTGGGATAGATTGGCATCCCATCCGGGGGTGTCTCCGCCCCCATGTCTTGTGCCTCCTGGGATAGGCTCCCAGCTGGCCGCGGCCCCACCCCCATGCCTTGTGCCTCCTGGAATAGGCTCCCAGCTGGTCGCAGCCCCGCCCCCCGAGACTGGTTATGGATGGATGCATTCGGATTTTTATCGTTGCAACCCAGAGAAATTAAGAAACCCAACATCAAAAATAGGATGGGGGTTGCCTGGAGCATCTGTGACTGCTTTTATAGAATGTGAGCGTGACACAGTCCAGATGAACATAAAGCTTCAAGTTAATGTCTTGCATCATTAAGCAAAAAAAAAAAAGAATCTGAAATATACAGTACGGCATAGGAATTCCTCTTCATACTCTTCAAAGGCGCATTATAACCAGACAAGGCATCGGGCCCGAAAAGCCATCTGTACTGAGGTCCCGTCCCTCCCTGGCCGTGACCCCGTCCCCATTCCCAGGACAGCCATGTTCCGCCAGTATCCCCAACCTCCCGTCTGCCGATTAACAAGATTTCCAGTCCACAAGCCCTTGCGTAGGGCTGCCTCCTGTCTCTCCCGGCCAGAGTCCCCATGTTACAGCCTCCCATTGCATCTGTTTTCCTAACATGACTGAACAGGGAGCTGCTCTGAATGCCAGCTGTTCATTTTATTTTATTTTTTACATAAAACATGCGCCGCTCTATAGAGCTATGATCTGGTGGAACATCATGAGAGTTATTTGAAATATATGAATAGTTTGAACTAACCAAATCCTAAAAAAATCTAGAGGGAAAGTGAGGAGTTTGGTTGGAGGCAACTAAACAGAGCACACAGTTTCTGTGAACCATCTGTGTGGTTGATCATCTGTTGAGAAGGTCAGCACCTAGCCCTTTGATCCACGTAGAACCTCCATGGCGGTTCTGTTTATTTTAGGTTAGCATTTACTGGCTTGTTCAGGCTTCATTAAGCTCTCCTCATTGTTCTGACCTTTGAGAACGTCACCTCAGATGTGGTTTGGAGTGGAGTCGCTTCGTGAAAGGACGTGTAAAGCTGAAGGCCGGAGCACTGAACTCAGTCTCGCAAACCTTGAATTTCCTTCGTCCCTTGAATATCTGGTCCAGCCCTGAAAGAGCCTCGTGCCTCCAGCACCTCCACGCCAATCCCTACCAGCGCTGTTGTTATTCCTGACAAAATCTGACCATTAGGAATCCTGCTAGGTGGTTAGCATTGTTAGCATGGTATTGCTGGGACCGCACCATGCTTTTTCTGGAAGGCTGTACATTATGGAACATTATGACGCTTCCCGTTAATCGCTTGTGACCCTTAGCAAACGGACCCGCTCTGATTTTTGACCCTGGCTCCCGCTCTCTGGCTTCCCGTCCAGTGGCCCAGCTACCTGTCCTCTCTGGACGGCCTCCAGAGCACGGTGAAATATGGCTTTCCACTGGAGGGCCACATCTGTGAAAATATAGCTCAGCATGCTGGAGATTTCCAACCGGCTCCCTGAGCGCTTGTAGCTTTATGCAGCACGGGGGGGCGCCTCTGCACACACACACACGTCCTTATACAGAAATGCTGCCACAGTCACACCAACACGCACACCCTCACGCACCCTCACACACACACACACACAAAACTTCACACGGCCTGACTGAAGGACTGCACCTTAGTTATAGCGCCTTCTGTCAGCATCATTTAATTCTGGTGAAAACGCACGATCTGGAGAAAATGATCATTTAGGGTCGTTTATGGTCAGAGTAAGGTGAGTCTAAGGTGCTTGTATAGGAATTATTACACTGCTTTATTGATTGTTTTAAAAATAGAAAGAATGATTTCACTTGAATTTTAGATTTTCTTCAGTATTACGTTTCTTATCGTGTATGTAGTGTGCGGTAGTGTGCAGCGGTGGTATCTGGTTGTGGGTTGCACATCATAGACTTAATTAGCTATTCAGTAACTAGTTGTGTTGCGTTCGGTTTTCTTGAAATGTCAAAGGACAACGTGCTGCTATCTGCTGGTTAATGATGGGATACCAGGTGTACAAATGTGGCACGTTGGGTAGAAGGGGAACGCACTGGAGGGCTCAGACGCAGGGGAATCCTCTGTGGACCCCTACAGACTGTCCTTTGGGTCTGTACTGTATGTGGTTGGCGTGCTAGCCCCTCTCTCAGGCTTAGTGCTGCCTGAAGCTGTTGTACTGAAGCCACATGCATATGTATCGTATCATTTGATCCATTTAATCCATAAATTTTATTTTTAATTTTTTAACCTGTGCATTTTAACTGGATGGCTCTAAAACGAGGCACTTTCTGCAGTTGTAGTTGCTAAAGTGCTCCAGCGGGCGTCGGCCATCTGTTGTGGGGACAGGGCCGCCATCTCTGCCACTCCGTAAAGTGTGAGAGTGAAGTAATGCAAATCTGTCAGTAAATGCAGGTAAAATACACTTTTCACCTCTTGGAATAAAAAAGGGTTCACAATCTCAGCTAGCACCATCACAAAATCCGCGCAACCCCCACCCCCCCCCTTCCGCCCAGCTTTCTTCTTCTAACTAAAAACTACAGATGACTGTCTGTATGCACAGATGGGGTCAAACCAGAACTGTCAGAGTAAGGGTCTTGATTTACACATAATTGCTAACAGAAACAGCTCTTACTATAATCTGAATGAGATATTGGATAATAAGTATAGAGAAATAAGACAAATATGGTATTCATTATTCAATATTTCATATGAAATTAAATTATTATCTATGGCTCTAACCGTCATCATGACGTAGAGTCCATGTTTGCCAGGTCTCCTTCACTTGCTTGAGCTGGGTTTTGTGGACATGTGTTCCTACACATCTACCGTGGTCAAAGAGTCCAAGGTGATTTCGTTTTTAGTTTGTTAAGACGGTGCTGCCCATTTCAGAGGCTATCGACCCAAGTGAGGCTTGATATCATCAGTCTTCCACCCTGCATGTGTGGGTCCATCATCACGGAAGCTGTGCCGCCCAGGAGAAAGGTTGCAGATGTGCCCCTTTGCAGTTTGTCAGGAAGGACACTTTTTCAAATTTCCTGATTGTTGTCTGGAAGCAAGTTGGTAATTTCCGACCCCAGACTTTAGTTTTATCTGCCCGGAGACTTTGCTTTCTTGTCCCAGAAGACCACACAAGGGAGACCTTTCATGCCATCCTGCTGAAACACCAACCCACCCTGGCCCCTGAACACGGTCGCCCCTCAGAGAATGGCTTTGCGCTTACTGAATGAGGAGGTTTTGGAGTGTAACATCTCTCTCATGCTCAAATATTATTCTTTTCGCATACGGGAAATGAAATGGAAGTTAAAGGGGGCAGAAAACCTAGGGAATGTGATTAGTTGGCCCGCATACTGTAGAATTGGTAAAGTCTCCGTTTCAGTTTGCCTTTGGTTTTGGAACGTAAAAAAATACAGCCTTTGAAAAGATCCTTTGACTCATAATTTCTATACTTTTAACCCAAGATTGAAATGCATTCTCAGACGGAAAAGGCATTTCCCTTGTGATTTTTCTTATGTGTTTATGTAGCTTCGCATTTCATGCGATCATCAGCTAAATTTAGCTGGAGTCCTTTAGGGTCAAAAACTGTCCTGGAATTCGGGCCTGTAATCCGGTACATCCCGAGGCCTGCATGTGAACTACAGCTGTCTGACCGGACGTCTCCCCCGGGAGATGAACGAGTCTCCGGCTTCACAGATATCTGTGAAGGACATATGCAGGTGGAATGAGAGAAGGGGCAGTTAAGCTTTCAACAAGGGTGTCCACTTTTATCCCTTAATAAAGCGGATGGCAGGTTAATTAATTTGCCACTTACTTAGTTTTTATGGTTTTCCTGTTAAATCTTTGTTAAGCCCTTTGAGGCAGCTAAGGGTACATGATATAACTTAATTTGATTGAAGTCAATTGTGGCCCAAATGTGGATGGGTTATACAACATGCTGACAGGTTTACCTGTATCCTTGGTTACTTTATCGGTTCCAGTGGGGCTGTGATTAATGGTGCATGGCAAGCCTGCTGTCCATCATCACTGGCTTCATGCGTTGGGGGTTGTTTCTCGTCTACTGGCAGATTAGCCACACTCCCCCAGCTGAGCGTAGGAGCTTAGCGTTCCACCATCAAGGTTATGAGTAACCTTACAAGAGCCATTATTTTTTTTATCCAGAACTTTCGTTGGCCAGTCTAAGCTAACCTATTATTGCTTATTAATACATATTACATTACGTGGATTTTTTACTTTATTTGTGGTTTGTACCTTTTGGGATTGGCAGTGACGCCTGTCTCTCTGCTGCACTGGGAAACGCCTGTCTCTCTGCTGCCTCCCTGTCGCCCCTTCATGCGCAGTCACCTCTACAGCAGCAGATCACACGACCCCATCAAGGACTCATCGGAGAACCGCGGTGTCCCCCACTTTAAATCACATTTACCTGGGGTGAAGGCAGGGATTACCATCTGTCTTAAAGGTAAAGTGGACAGCATACAGGGGAGTCCCTGGGGGATGCCAGTTAGCCAATTAGCGTAGTTAACTGTAAGCGGGGTGGCTTTTCAGTCGGGCGGTAATCGGCTGCCTTGACCGAAGCAGAAGGCCCCTAGTGTGCAGGGCTCATCCAATCATATCACTTACTGAGGCAGCATTACATAGGGACACATCTCCTTGTTTGCGTGTCTGGATGGATGGACTAGAGAGGGCCTATTGTTGTGACAGGGCTGTTTTATAACAGCAAGGGCCGGCCTGTTTTTGGCCCCCTGGTGCATTAGCGCTGTTGGGACAACGGGGGCCTTGTGTGCAGGACCCAATATTGTGAGGTGGGGAGACGGGATTAATCTACCTCTCTGCTTCCCTCCCAATTGTCCTAATTCTCTCTGCCTGCCCACCCCCCTCCCCCGCACACTCGCAACCTGCTACCCAATACCAACGGCTCCCAGCCTCCGGCCACGAACAGCTTAAGATTCAGCGATAGCAGCTAGTCGTGTTAAGCCCTGACGGAAAGGAGGAGGCTCCACATGGGACGGGCAAGCGCTCGGACTTAATGGAATAATTCCTTTGATAAATGGATGGCTATCAAGGAAAAATAAACGGTGTGCGTGTTGGGGGGGGGTAGCTTTGAGGTTATTAAGAAAGTCAACCCCAAAGCGGTATGCTGGGATGACAAAGAGAGAGAGAGACTGCTGCACAGCCAATAGCGGGCCACAGAGGCACGGCTCGGCAGGTCAGGTGACCTCAGGGAGCTCTGTGATTCGGGTAGCAGTTTGGGCTGGAGGCTGTTGGCATCCTGCGTGTCCCACACGGTGTCGCAGTGTAGCGGTCTCCTCTTGCTGTGTAGTTACCTGCAAGGGGCCCCAGGCTTTTTTCCGTGGAGGTGCTCGTGCCCCCTGCATCAATTCCCCATCCAAGCGTCCATCAGTAAGAATATATGCAGCAGGCTGAGTGGCATTATATGAGAGTCTCCTGGATGAACTACGGTGATGCAAAGCAGAACGGCCCTCCAGGATGCTCAGGGCTGTCGAACACATCTGGTGTGGCACTCATGCTTTTCGACTCTCATGCTCACGGAAGAAATGTCACTGCAAATGTATATTATTCCATTACAAACCTAAAATTATCTGCATGAAATGTGTTAGGGTAGTTTGCTATACAGACTAGTAACAAAATAAAACTGTTGCGTTCATGTAAATACGTGTGCAGACTTGTCTCGGATTGAAAATCTCATGCCAGCCAGGTGACCAAAGTTAGCGGCTCAGGGTATATGTTAGCCGTGTCGGCTTTGCCTGACAAATGATTTGAGCAGTGGCTACAGCGCACCTAGGGTCGCTTGGCAGAGATTCATTTTGAATGGGTATCATCTCGTGGGCTGCGCACAGACATCTTCAGGGAACAGTGTCTGCACCAAAAGGTGCACCTGGTCTTGTAAAAGCTTTGTGTTCCTTGGCCGTTATGCTCACACGCAGGACAGGATGACACCCGTGAGATGCTTGGTCAGTCATTATAGACCCCCCGCCGTGTTTAACAACTGCTGTCTTCAAACATAAAGCTTCTCGCATGTAGAAAAAGGGTGAAGGAGCTTAATACCCAGCAGACTTTATTACTTTATTACTTTTTTCCAGTGTTCAGATGTTAAGGTCTTGTTCTCCACATGCCCGCCCTTGCATCTTTCTGGGTTGGCCTTCGATTCACCCAGTTTCCAAACAGGTGTCCTGGCAAAAATTCCAGCTTCGTGAAACTCACAATGTACTGTATGCTTCTTATGCAGAGCTGCTAATTCACTTCTCAATTCCTCTTTTTTTTCCCAAATATCTCATCAGTTGTCCATCTATGGCTGTTGGTCAGTAAAGATTGTCGATGTTTCCCTTGACACGTTAAATAATTTAGCATCCTTTGTGACCGATGCACCTGTGAGCTGGGCACTGACTGGCCTCTTTAGAGCTCTGTTAACTGGCTCATGTTCCTTTAAAAACTCACATGTGAAAGTACTAATTGTCACACCTCTGTTATAGCTGAACATACTTCTAATTAGTGTCAACCTAATATGAATCAAGTTTACAGCTGTGTTTATAATTATGATTTAATTGCTTCAAAGTATTTTTTTTTGCACAACTGCAGAGCACAGTGACAGTGGGAATAATGGGGGTGGGGGTATTAAATAAGGGGTGTCTTTGGTTATTAAATGAGCTTGCAGCCCCCCACTCATAACAGAAGCAGCTCCACCCTGTCTCCACGCCAGCCCCTCCGAGCAGCAGCGGGCAGGAACAAGCAGTGAAACGGCAAATTAGGCATTAAATGAGAATAGCGCATGAGCTGGCGAGCCGGGCCCGTGACTGTGACCGGGCCAGGAGAAGCGACCCGCGATTGGATATGAATGTCCTGTTATGGTCCCTCCTTTCTTTAACCTGGGGCCTAAGGGGTGTAAAATCCAAGGGCACAGAGTAAATCAAGAACATGTACCTCCTTCCCTCACAGCCCCCCCCCCACCACCCTTGTAATCACCACCAGACGAGGTCCCGCCGTTAATGGTCTCCAGGGCGGTGTTCCACCCTCATCTGCTGAACCGATAATCACACTCACTCCATCCGCTTTATCCACATCGCATGCCCTGGCAAGTTTCAGTGGAAACACGTTATCTAAAGGAAAGGCCTTGAGTAAAGAGCCACCCCGCCCCCCCCCCCAGGTGGCCTGACCCTCCACCATCCCATGGGTCCAAATTATTTTAATACAGTAATTGCAGCATTTGCTGTCCAATCACAACCCATTATAGTAATCGGATCCCATTGCGGGGGGGTCACCATGTTACCGATTACTGTCTGGAGGTGGTCCAGACCACATTGCCACAGCTGCCTCCACAAGCCTGTCATGATGGACGGGCTAATGGTAATTGTATTGCCTGATAGCTCCCAGGGAGGGGGGGGGGTCCCAGACACAGGACCAAAGCCTTTATATATAAGCCAAACCGCCACACAGTTTAAAGCCAGCAGTCTACCATAACAAACTGGCCTATGATGGACGAACTGCACTCTGGAAAGGTATAGTACTTTTTGGGTGCCCTGTGTGTTTCAGAGAGTCTTATTAGTGCTGGCATTGTGTTGCCTGAATGTCACTCGAAGGCAGCATTGCTTTCTTTAGAAAGGTGATGCTTTTATAGATCTCCTAATGACAGCACAACCCATCGCACAAAACTATATCTGTCCTGGAACACAATGAGCCAAACTCTCCATGCCTTTTCTAGAATCTAGCATGTAGAACTTATTATTCCTGTTTTTGAAGACAGTATGCAGAACTCGCCGTGCCTGTCCTAGAACCTTACATTCAGCATTTGTCTTTGAATCAGTACAAAGTATTTTCTGTCCCAGCTCCCAGCCAATCTGCAGAGTTTGGGGTAATGACTTGTGGAACGGGCGATCCGGTCAGATAGAGGGGGCCCCATCGTCTGTCTACTGGGGCCCTTTGTCAGCCCTGCTCAGACGGTGCCAGCTAATGGTGCCAAACGCCTGTATAGTTTTGTAGCCCGACCTGTGAGAGGAACTGGGGAAGGAGATTAGGAAATTTGTTTATCTTGTCTACGGTTCAGATACCATATTGAGGACACAGTCTAATTGCGCAGTTAAGGCAGACTTGAGGCCCATTTCTTAACGCTGGTTAGTGCCCAGTCATTAAGTTGCTTATCTGCTGCAGCCCTGTGCTTTACAGAGCAATGAATCCATTTTCAAGAGCTTTAGTTCTAGGGTAGTAGAAGCAAGTGCTGTTTTCGCTGCGGTGAGCCACAGAGCTGCATGTCGGCAGCAGGCTGGGCTTGCCGTCCAGATCAGGAAGACTGCACCGCAGTGATGAAGTTATTGTTGTTGCAGTGTTTTTTGGTCATGATCCTTGATCCCCTATCAGTTTTTTTTTTTTTTATATCAGTTGACAAAGTCATTAGATGGTACCATGGATTAGATTAGGATGATGCCAGGTTGGGCCTTAAACCCAGACTGTTTTGATTCTTCTATTTCTCTCATGATCCACTACATGGGCTCAAGATGAGCCCCTCTGTCTTCTGTCACTCGCATTTCTAACTGCAGGTCTGCTCTCCATCAATGCCATCGACCTGCTTTGAGATGCTTGCTGCTTGGCCTCATAGGCACTTCTATTTCGGCGGACCTCATTGCCCAGGGACCTGGCACATCCAAGGGCCACACCTCCACGCACCCCATCCCACAGGCAAAAAAGAGGGAAGATGATCTCTCTGACCACTCCGTCATGTCGAATGGTCACCTCCGACTCACCTATCCATGGTATCAACAGTGTTAGTAGCAAAAAGACTGTAACCCAGCACCCAAATCCCAAGTAGTTCTCAGCAATGCCCTACAGGTGAACCAGATTCCCTCATCTACTCACCTGTTCCTCATCTTCCAAGCTGCACTATCACAAGATGTTAGCCAGCTGCAAAACCTGTCTTCATTTTGAGGACCAGGATGAAACACGTGTTGATCCCCAGACCAACTGGGAGCATTCCACTGCCCAAAACCTGTGCAAGTCAACCGGCGAAACATATTTTTTTTGCCTGGGCTTGTTCTGAGAGGTACAATAAAACTACAGCTGAACAATCCAGCACTTCTCTGGAGACCTGCCCCTGGGAGCCTTCAGCATGTCCCCTCTCTGAGCTGATCTTTGCTGCCCTTGGGGCCTTGGACTACCAGTTGGAGAGGTCCAGACCATCCTCCTGGTGCCCTTAGCCCTGAGGGACTGCCTCCTATTATCAGATGGTGGGGTGAATTGATTTATAGAGAGTGATGCTTGTGGTTGGGGGAAAAGTGATGTAATCTGGCAAAAAGGCCAAACGCATCAGGTTCTCGAGCCACACAGCCCAGCAGCAAGACTGGGACCTCCGCCTGCCTTCTGAAGCGTCAGAAGGTTTAGGCTTTTCGGACATCTGCTGTGAATTACCGCCACGTGGATTCAGACACAACATCGAAGGAGCCTGAGTGCAGGACTTCTCAAGTGGCCACGAGTGCTGAAATGCCAGTGACAGAAGACATTTAATCATACGCCGTGCACTAAGCATGCTGTGGGCATGGGCTGCCGAGACGGGGAGTAGAGTAGAACGTCGGAGAAACTGTTGCCATCACTTGTTTAGTCTATTTGCAAAGCCATAGTAGGACATCTCAGGAAAGTCTGGACCAGATGCATCAAGAATTGTATTATTTGGCAGCTGAAGAACAACATGCAGCATATCATCTCAGGACAATGTTCTGGGAATGTTAGCATTGGTCTTTAGAGAAGAGATCTGTTGTGTTACATCACACCTCTCTAAGGTCTGGGTGTGAGGAAGGGTGAATCGGAAAGCTAAGACTGCTAAGACTTACTGTGCAAAGCCTCCCCCCCCTCCCCCCCAGAGATGCAGGAGAAGCCAGCTGACACTCAGAGGCTGGTCATGCCACAATTAAACTTTATTTACTCTTCGTGTGGGTGGGAGGTTTGATCAGAGAACTGTGATCTAACCCTGACGTTGGGGCTGTTGGGGGGGGGGGGGACCGGTCTGTGGCCTAGGGGTGTCGAAGGGGCATGGATACCCAGACAGATTTGGGGGGCCCAGCACTTTACCGGGGGGCATTCAATGCGTAAAATTATAAGATAATGTGACATTTTTTCAGGGGGCCCAGAAGGTCTAGCTACTCCCCTGCTGTGAGCAAGCCACATGGCACCTGATATCGGAGGGGGGGGGGCTCTCCTAGGTCCCCTGCACATTCCCTATAAGTGACATCATTGCCACATCGGTGCAGTGCAGGCACTTTTTAAGGAACACTAGTTGGCTTGCATCCTAAACGTTCTCGGGTCAGGTGGTCCCTTTGGAACTCCCGTACACTTGAGCTCAGACATGATTCAGCCCAAATCGCTGAAATAACCAGCTGCATAAATGCATGTGAGTTACATCTGAGACAAGTGATCAAAATAATTTCATTTCTGACAGCTTCTTTTTGAACATGCTCCACAGCATACCACGAGTCAAAGTAACAGACCCACTCCGCCTAATTTTATATATAGCGCCCTTACCCACATAATTGCCCGGAAGCACTCGACTAATATTAAGAAGAATAGGATGATAGACATAACATCTTCTTAACATCTTGTTAAGAAAAAGGCAGTAAGACACAGTAACGGGGGTAACATGCCCACTTTTTTTCAGACATTACACCACAAAGTTTGGTATTTTGACGGTAGTGGGCAAGACCCCCCCCCCCCAATTCAGTGAATTTTATTGTGGGGGACCATCACCTCCCCACCACTGTCAAGATTTCAAAATACCATGGTGTCCTGTATGGTGTCCTTAATACCACCCAAACCTAGGTCCAAGTATAACTATCCAGCCAACCCAGTGACAAGTCAGAAATGAGGACATAGGTTTTGGTAGATTTTAGAGTGTAGTGGTGGTCTTCTGTTTGACCCTTATTGGGATGACCTGGGTGTTGGTCAAATCTCATGCCTTAGTATAGAACATCTAATCTGCCCACAAGGGCCCAGATTGTGCGGTGGGATCTACACCTTGACAGCTGTCGGAGCGTGAAGAGAACTCGGATGGGCCTCAATGACAGCCTCTGTCAGTCACATCCGCTCTCTGGTGGAAAAGAAGCCCAAAGCAGTATATCTAAAACAAGGAATTTCCACCTGAGCGACTGGCGTGATCCGCGCACCTTCTCCAGTGCCGGCTTGTCCGTCTGCATTCGGCGTGGCTTGACGCCTGTTAGTTCTTGTATGATCTCATTTCTAAAGCGCAGCAGGGGCTTGGGGTTCAGGGCTGAGTGAGAAACTATAGCTGTCTAAGTTGTTTCGGGTTAAAGAGTCTGTGGAACGTCTACAAGAGCAGGACGTGTTTGATTAGGTCACCGCAGGGTAATGACTAAACTAACTAAGCCGACACACCTGTAAAAAAAAACCTCCAGGAAATGTAAGTAGATTGAGGTTGGCTAATAACTGGAAAATGCTCTTTAGAATTCTGTATTTCAATGGACCTCTCCCACATTTAACAGTTATGGTGCTTCTAGGCACTTGCTACGCTTGTTGCAAGAACGGCATGTCAGATATTTGTTTGTGAGTGTCGTGCAGTCTGTAAAAGAGCAGCAGGTTCTATACCTAACCCAAAACCACACAGCAAAGCACTGACCCTGTCCCCTGCAGCCATGGACAGTGGCGCATCCGTGTTGGCTATAGACTTCATTGTTTGTTCAGGAACTCCCCCTCAGCATAAGGACCACAGAGTGCTGTTGTATGCTGCTACTTCCCCAAATGATTAGTGAAACTACATGTGTCCTCCTGGGAAAAAATATTCTAAATGAACTGAACCAGTTGACCAGATGTCGATGACGCTCTTACAAGCTTGAGTGAATTAGGACTAGAGCTGTTAGGGTAGTGGATGTGTCTAATGGCTAAAGTATTTTATCATGATATAATATTACCCATATATTCCCCTGAACTTGACCAAGCACTTTGTTTGGAATGGTGCATTGTGGGATCATTTTTTAGCCTAGTGGGTTGTGCCGCATTTTGCAACCACTTTAATCGTTTTTACATGTGAAAACGCTACAGCTTTTAACCTGGCTTCCAACTAACCGGCTACATTGTATTTTTTATTAGAGATTTATATTAAAAGCCTGGACTGTTGTGTTTCATTGTTTAATGTCTGTTTGGGTATTCTCGCAACCAGTAAAATTTTAAGTACACTCCGGAGTGTGTTTGCAGAGGAAAATACTGGATTCCCTCCTCGCCTATTTCACCAGCTCAGCTATTTTTCGAATCTGTGTTAATTGCATTTGTGTCGATTTTAAGGGCTTTTGAGAGCTAAATTGCCAAAGGCATGGGGAGTGAATTAGGAAGCACCACTCCAGCAGGGCTGGGGGGGGTGAGGGGGCTCCTTTGGCTCAGTCACACTGCATGTGTTCCAGGAGATCTCCCAAGCCTGCCTTTGGGATCAGTGGTTACCGCTTTGGACCGAACCAGAGGCAAACCCCGACTCGCACACACCCAGAGTGATCGTGCTATGGAGCTTTCACCCCGCAGCTGGTCCATGGTCGTGCCAAAGCCATTAAAACCGGGTCTTTCTCCCAGGGTGGTGCCTTTTCTCCTCGATAGCTGGAACGTCATGTTCAGGGATGTAGCAAGGAATTCTGGGACCCATGACAAAGTATCACCTTGCCTTCTCCAGTTTAAAACCTGGGAAAACATACCTGCCCCTCCCAGCACTCTTTAGCCTACCCCTTCCCACTCTGATTCAGTCCATTGGCCCCTACCACCCAGGTGGTCTTGCTGTTCGATTTAAACTTCTTACATGAAACAAAATGAGAGCCCCTGGGATGTTAAACCCGGGTTGCGCAAACAAGCAGCCCGATGCATCTAATAGAACATCCCAAATGAGGGCCTGGCCGCTCTCCAGGCCCACATGGCCTTTGTACAAGCGTGCACTGCATCTGACCTCATCATGCCACCTGATCAGACACAAACGATCCCACAGAGTGCTTGGATCTACCTGGACCTGCTTATGGGAATTGAAAACTGGCAAAGGTTCGTCACAAGGTGCACGCTGTTAGTTTTTTTCTGCCGTGTGTGGACCGGTGTACTCAGCCTGCACTCCTCAGCAAATTGCGACTCGTTACTCCCTCCCTACTGCTTACATTTCCCGTTCCGATTGTGCCACAATGCCGAGGAACGGCTTCTTATCCTCCTTCTCTTTCTCGGCAAGTACTACGTTACACGGAACCATTGTCTGGAAAATGCTCTTTTGGACAGAAAGTGAAAACTTTTCCCTTTTTCCGCCTTGTAACAGAGACCTATGAAGTCACAATCTGATTCTGGCTGATGAGGATTTGCAAGTTTTAAGCTCCTGTCCCGTCTGTGATTTAGAGAGGTGACCAAGGATTACGTGCCCGGAGGTGAAACTGCTTAGCGGGTTGAATACAAGAACAGGCAGATACCAGCCCAGAGGCAGGGAGTGTCCCAGTCCCGAGAACTCCTTTGCGGCACGTGTTTCTCTTCTTAAGTTGTTTTCAGGACCATATATATTTCACTGGTTTGCAGCTGGTATCCTTCAGGTCTCTTAGTCCGGAGACTGAGCTTCATCAATGTGGCAGGAAGTGGCAGCCTGCATTTCTTGACTCTTTCCCGCCTTTGCAGAAACGGTGGACCTGCTAGTGCACTTGGCTGGACTGGTGGAGGACAGCCGAAATGTGTCCATGTCCAAGACAGGTCCAGGATGCTCCATTCTGCATGTTGGCCAATACGCCACCCTGCACCTGCCCCTGCGGCAGGTCTTTGGAGACAGGTACACATCCGTGGGAGGCGGGGCCACTGGGAGGCGGGGCCACTGGGAGGCGGGGCCACCATGGCCCGTGTCAGCATGACGGCCTGATCATATATGTCCATGTGTTTTCTCACGGCTCATCGTGACCCTCTCCTTGCACCTGTGCAGGTTTGCGGATGACTTCGCCCTGTTGCTGCAGCTGCGCAGCCCCCAGGCAGAGGAACGCAGCCTGCTGACCCTTTTGAACCCCCAGGGCCACGTGCTGCTGCAGCTGCGCCTTGGCCCTCACACCATCACCTTTGTCACCACGCAACAGAGGCACTATGAGTGAGTGGCCCCGCCCCCAATGGACCTGCCTCCCAGTGGCCCCGCCCCCAATGGACCTGCCTCCCATGGACAGCAATAAAGCCACACTCTGCTGGCACTTGTCTTAATACGCCTGCACTTTACTGCATATTATTCCTATCCATGTCCTTTAAATATTGTTTATTTGCATATATTGTTGTTCATTATGCATATTTTTCCCGGCTGGACTCCCAGGCATTTCACATACCAATGTGTGTTGAAACACACGTCCTTATGCAATCTTGATCTGCCCCTCTTAGGTTTCCGGTGGGGGTTCTATCTGATGGTCAGTGGCACCGGGTGGCGTTGAGTGTGTCCATGCAGCGGCTGGCCCTGTATGTGGACTGCACACTGGTGGAGAGCGTCAACTGGACATACCACGGCCTGGACATTACCACCGATGGGCTGCTAATGGTGGGGGGCATTATTGAGGGCTTTGAGACCCCGTTCCTGGTGAGTCCCCCCCACCCCCTCCCCCTTGCATAACACACACAGATCTCTATGGACTGAAGCTTCATGGGATGCCATCTAATAACTCTATCATTGCAATACCGTGATGCGACTGTTTTGGCACGACAGTTGGACCAAGTGACAAAGCAGGGTGCGGGACAGCAGCGTCCTGTTTAGGGGTCATGGAATAAGGACATGGTAGCATCAGCATTAATCTGCTATCTTCCTGGAAGCTTCTCTGTTGTATTTTTGCCATCAGCCAATCAGAATCCGAGAGTTACGAAGCACCAGGTTAAGTAATGGCTTTATGTTATCTAACCAGAAAGCTCCTGGACTAGACGTGTGTTGGTATCTTTCAATACCTACTGAATATCACATACGCAACATTAATTTGGCCTCACAGACTTAATTAAGGCCTCACAGACTGCACCCCCCCCCCTCCCCTACCCCCCACATAGGGTGACCTGAAGCAGATGATGTTCCTGATGGGTGACCCGGATGCTGCGGCGGGCCCTTGTGCACTCCGTCTGCCCCCCTGCAGGGCCACGGCCCACAAACCGCCACGCTCTCCGAAGACGTCTCATAGCGCCCGGGTACGTTTACCCAGAGCCTTCCGCTCGCCCCCAGCACGAAAGCACCCAAGTACTGCCGGTCATTTCATTGGTTCTGTGTCCTCCCCTAGGAACTGATGCTCTCCTCAAACGACCTGGAGGACTTGCTGAAAAACCCAGAGCTTGTCCCAGATGAGAAAGCTCGTCTGATGGTGAGTAGGGGCCTTCTGCACTGTAGGAACAAATAATGAATAACACATGTACAATACTGATCTCATGTTTTGTTCATTGTTAATGAATTGTGACGCATCAGTTATCCCAAGCAGTTAGTATGTTACTATATCTTAATTCTGTAAATCTTAGTGAACTACTGAAGGAACTACTAAGGAACTAGTAATGAATAACACAAGTGAAATGCTGATCTCATGTTTGTTCATCATTAATGAATCATGACACTTCTTTCATCTTATGCAGTGAATATATTTGTTCATGATTTGTACTTCTGTAGTAGATGAGTTACTGCTAAGTATTTGTGTTCCCTCAAGTAGAATGTTACTGTTTGAACAAATTTTTGGTCTGAATTCGTAATTTTGGAACCTGAACTTTCCACCTGTGACCTTGTAAGGCTTCCATGTTGTTATATTTTAGCATGACGCAAACTGTTAGCTCAGTGGCCTCTCAGACTGTTAGCCAGTGGAGGAAGGTTCTGTATACTCTATATTCTAATTGAGCTGTTGGGAACCAGAACTTCTCTGCACCTTGGGGATGAGGGTATATTTCACGTGTAGCTCGCCCAGGGATGGAGGTCTTCCAAAATCCCTTGGTGTTCACATCACAGGTCGAGACGCCCCTCTCTGGTTCCTCCACAGAACAATGGGCAGAGAGTGAGGTTTGTGACACTCTCTTCAGCTATGTTCTAAATGCCCCCCATGTGACAATGGACCTGTTGCCCCCTATAAGGTTTGCAACACTTAGTCAGTTTACAGTTCACTTTTAACCACTTATGAAGAAAGAATATTGCTCTCCTGCATTGAAGAAGCACTTAGAGTTACTGCAGCATTTAGCTAAGGTTTCTGGCAAGCCCTTGGTCACCTGCTTATATTAAAACCTGTCCAAGTCAGCTGGTGGACTGCTTAAACCTTACTGTGGACTGGTGGAAGGGGGCTTTTCCATAGTTTATCCTTAAGCCCCCCAGGCACTTATAAATCAGCTAGTTTTCCATAGCTGGGGTTAGGTTATTGTATTATATTCAAAAAAGCAATTGTATGAAGGTACTGTTGCTATTCTCTACAGAAGGGTGGTCCCTGATCTTAATGGATCTTGACAAGGTTTTAGCATGCCGGGTCTTACCCTCGATCACACTGCCCAGCCAGTGCGATTTCAGGCCCCGGGTGAGTTGCGTAATGGCTAAGGAATGCCAGCCGTTTCTGTCTGGTCAGTTCTTGAAGGTAGCTACAAAGGTAATCCCACAGAACCATCAAGGCTTTGACCAGTAGGTAGGGAGGGAGATACTGCCCGGGTTTTTATGTGGTAAGTGGAGGTGTAGGGGCTCCTGCCTGTAACAACACAGCTGCCGTTTACTGGCACATTACTCTCGTTAACGGGCCTGACCGGTCCTGGCCCTCACATGGCGCATCTCCCTGGACACATTCCCAGTCCTTCCAGGACCCGTGCAGGACTTCCTCAGTCTGCCTTTCCATCGAAGCAGAGAAAATGGCAGTTAATGAACCACCTGGGTTTATGAATAGCTTCCATCCAGTTGCCCAAATGAGGGGGTCACATCTGGCTCCAGGAAACGTCGGATCACAGCACTGCTGGGAATCGGCCAGAGATCACTGCCGCTGTGTGTGTGGACCTCATCATCAGTTTTATTAGTCCCTCAGTTAAACGGTGACTCAGGGTTACATGGTATAATTAGTTTTACTTTATATAGAACCATATGGTCACCCTGGAAATTACAAATGCCCCTCACATGTTTTCAAACTTCATGCTAGGTTTTGCTGCTTTTTGTCAATGACATGTTTCCATTACTTTGTTTGATTGTTTCTAAACACAACTGCCTTCAAGCAGTGCTTTACGGTGGGTGTATGGGTAGAAGCATTGACTGCTGGGTATGCAAGGCCGGCATTGACAAGGGCTCTGAAGTAGCAAAGGGGAAACACAAAGCCAAGTATGCTTTTGGTGCTTCGGTTAAAGGTGTCCTTGGCCTCAGCTAAGACGCGTCTTGTGGGAAGGTGGCACCCATTAGGATGTCACCATTAAATGTCCACTTTGGCCTTGGAAGCTTCTCTCGCAGGAGTCTCCTGTGGGTAGGGTCATACATCCCCAAATTAATACAGGGGCAAACTGTGGTCCCCAAGTGGGTATTTGTGTTGATGTTTGAGGAAGAGCTCATGAAAACCACAGAAAACCACAGAATACACAGGGCATGTGTATTCATTCTGAAAGGTCACTGGCTTTAATCCCAGGAGGAATCCTGCTGTTGTATTTTTGTTCACTTAGAACTAACTCAATGGAGCATATAAATTGGGACTTTGCTAGTATGACTTCCTCTGCGGCCCCTGGAGGATGGGCTCCCCCTTTGGGTCTGGTTAGGGTTAAGGCTTCCTCTGCCGGCCCCTGGAGGATGGGCTCCCCCTT
>JAODKM010000108.1:6758378-6771096 GCA_026780845.1 Petrocephalus sullivani | reverse complement strand
GAGGAGCGTCGGAGGGGGGGGGGGGGGCGGGGGGGGGGGGGGGGGGCGCTCGAGGGGGGGGGGGGGGGAGGAATGGTACTGATGCCAGCCCATACACTGGAGGACAGGAGGAGCAAGTTAAGGCAGCACACATGTGCTCCCCCCCTCCCCCCCCACGGAGCCAGAGTGAGAGCAGCTGATCAGGGCATAAATCCTTCACTCTTGCTCTTCAAGGGCCAAACATAAAAACACTTCCCTTGTAGGTTTTTTTGACTCAATGCGCAGTCCAACAAACAGTTCATTTAAAGTTGACTATCAATGGTGTTGTCACCATTAAAGCCACAACCTCAGAGCCGCTATAGCAACTCCCTACAGAAGAAAAAATGTGGATCAAACTGACTCACCCACCTGTCCACCATGCCTCCCCAGAGCTCCTCGGAGTCTGTGTGGTCATGCTCTTGGGGGGAGGTTTCCCACCCGACAGATATCACTGGATTGCGCCAACTCACGTGCCCTACTGGTCTGTGCCTATCCCCACGCCCCGGGCCCCACATCCCTTCTGTCTGTAATTATACACTGCTCCACACAGCTGTAATTTCGTGATAGTATCAGATCAATCATACACATACAAATAAATCAGTATACAGTAAGTGCTGTGTGACATTTAGGGCTGGGAGGTTAGGGCTGGTAAACCAGCTCTCACGTGATCGTCGATCCTATCAGCATCTTTTTTAAATATGGGAAGCAGCTCCTAATGGGAAACAAGCTCCATGTCTTTTATTCCATGTAGTGGAAGCCATTAGTGGGGGTAAGGGAGGCTCGAGATCTCCTAGGCTCTTTGAGTAGGGGGATCTGTCTGTTTGGGGGGGGGCATTCCCATATTCAAGTCAGCTGGCTCAGCAAGCCTGGAGTGGGGGTGTCGTCCCATGTGTTCTCTCTTAAGGAGTCCCCAACTCTCAGCATCAGATAGTCTCTCCTTATTAGTGCACAATGTCAACCAATGCCCTCTCCTCCCAGTACAGCTCATGGCATTGCATATTTGCAGCTCGTCCCCGTTTGAGTCCCCCAGACACATTCCTCCAATTCACTTAAAACTTCTAATTAGTAGTTGCGCTGTTCTCCTTTCTGAGAATTTTCCATAGTCCTGAGCGTTTAATCCTCTTCTCTACTGCTTTTCTCGTCCCTGACCACCCATGACTGGACCTATTGTATAGCACTTGTTTTTATTTCACCTATAAAGAGACTCCCCAGGGGTGTTTTAACCCTTAATATGGACATGGCCCTTGTAAAATGTGAGTTAAAGTTGAACACTAGGGCTTCCCCACACTCACAGACAGCTTGTAGGTGGCTTGTGCTTGAGTGTCTGCCTAGAGTGGGGTGTTTGCACTTCAGCTTAAACATTTAGACAACATGGTCTCTCAGAAGCTGCCAATGTCGTCATGTGATTATGTCTGACAGAAGCTGCCAATATGGTCATGTGATTATGTCTGACAGAAGCTGCCAATGTGGTCATGTGATTATGTCTGACAGAAGCTGCCAGTGTCGTCATGTGATTGTCTGACAGAAGCTGCCAATGTGGTCATGTGATTGTCTGACAGAAGCTGCCAATGTGGTCATGTGATTATGTCTGACAGAAGCTGCCAGTGTGGTCATGTGATTATGTCTGACAGAAGCTGCCAATGTGGTCATGTGATTGTCTGACAGAAGCTGCCAATGTCGTCATGTGATTATGTCTGACAGAAGCTGCCAATGTGGTCATGTGATTGTCTGACAGAAGCTACCAATGTGGTCATGTGATTATGTCTGACAGAAGCTAACCATTTGACTGGGTACAGGTACATGCAAACCTCTGCTCTTTGGCCCACAAAATACACCCACCCTCACATTCTCCATGGGAGGTGCTACCTTTTAAAAAAATCCAAAGGAGGTGGGTGGATCGAAAGATTGAGGGGGTGTGCCCTTGCCAGTGATGGGGGGATTTCTGGGCAAGTTGCGGAGAGGGGGGCAGAACGAACACTCTGGATGCAGGTAGTCCAGGGGAGCAGCACGCTCCTGGTCTCCTGCAGTCATGTGCCGTGTCTCCCTTTTCTTCTGCCTCCTGGTCCTGGTGCTGCCGAGAATTTGCCCGGAGGAGCTGAAGGTAAGGATCTCCTGGATTTCCTGATGGACTTCTGTTCCCCCCTCCAGCCGGGCTGGGTTTCTCTCATCCTATGTTCTGATCTTTAATATTCTCTAATTGCATTTCTTCACTGGCATATATCCCAGCCAATGTTTTCTGCGAATTTCGATGTATGGATTTAAGTGATGGATCCGTTAACTTCAGTCTGCAAGTCAGAATGGAATTTGTGCTGGTCCAGGTTAATGCAAAATACTGATTTTTGGCACTTTTGAAACTGTCAGCACTAATGCGGGTGACTCGTTGGCTCGGCTTTGAAGTGCGTTTGTAGTCCCTCCTGTGCTTTCTTTTACAGTTTATAGCAGGAGCGGACGGGAAAAATCTGCAGTACAAATGATCAGTAAACATTGTGAATCTTTGTCAACATTTCAGCAACGGACAGGACCTTAGAGGTACAGCTTTGAGCCGTGAAATGGCATTGCCAGGATGCATGTCATACTGTAATTCCTGCCTGGGTTTACTTGCAGGTCATGCTCAGATTAAGAGACCAGTCGCGGGGTGTGACCTGTTTGTTTTTTTAAGATTGTTGCAGTAGAACATAAGAAATTGGGGATTGTCTGTGCGCCATTTCCCCCGTGCCAGTCATCCCTGCGGTCAGACGAGAGCGCAGTGCCAACATCCCTGCAGCTGTTTCCAAAACTTTTGTGCACAAGCTTGGCTCGAGACATCTGCCAGCCGTCTTTGCTTCGCAGCGATCTGTAACCACGGCAGGTGCTAATTAGCGGCACAGCACGCTACGCCGTTTATCGTTGAGGTAATGTGCTGTTTTCCTTTCGCCGAGCATCGTTTTTTTATGTCGTCTGCACAACAAACATGGACACAGGCGAGTGGAATTTGGTGCAGTCCCGTAAACGAGGCTTGGTCGCTTAGGAATGAGGGCCGGTGCACCTAGGCTCTTGCAGAACTTGAGCCCAGTGTTTCGGGATGTGCATTCTTGTTACATGTAGCATAACAGCTAATGCATGGGTCTGCCATCTAAAAGGTTCAGGTCACGGAATCCTTAACATGACTGACTGTAGAAGCTTTGATGACACAGGACAAGTTACCTGGGGCTGAAGTGATGACTTCAGCAGTGTCATCGGATTCTAGCTCTTCAGTCTGTTGATTTTGGACGCCATACAGCAGCACAACACAGTAGAGAACATGAACGATTGATGGATGTCCTGGGAAAAACCCGGTTACTCATCACGAAATGTTAATGCAGATGTTGCCCTGTGAGTGATGATTAGAGCCTCCTACTTGGGGTAAAGTGTGGAGATTTCCAGCAAAGGCAGCTTTACAGAGCAGTTCAAATGTTTATCTTTCTGAGGTGAAACTGAACGTGCAAATGGAAAATATGGCATCAGTTCAGTTACAAAAGTACAGGTGCATTGGAATGATTCTTTTTGCATATCCCATCATGCCCTCCTTTGAGACACACACATGCAGGTCAGAGTAAAGCTTGGGGTCTGAGTGCAGGATCAGGCCATTTACCTGGTGCTCTGGGGCATTTTGGGAGGCTAATAACTTTGCTAAAGGGTTAGAGGTGCTAAAGCTCCAAATAAATCTGATCGAGCTCCGAATGATTTGTCTCTGCTGTTTTAGCAACCACGCTCTCGCTTTGAGAACTGGGGCTAAGCCCTGGGTGCCTTAAGATCCTAGCGATTGTCCTGTCAAGGCGGGACTCGAACCAGCTAGTTCATGCCTTGTCTGCTCTGTTGAGTCACATGGGCCTGGTTCCTCTTGCCATTAGTTAGAACCGACCAATCTACTTTGTGTTAGCATAACCTTAGGACTATACCTTTCCATGCACGGCTGTCTCTCATTCCACCTCCCCCTTCTAGCTCTGGGCCTGCCCTCTCCATCCTGCCCGCTTCCTCTTCCTCACCCTCTTCTCTCTGACCTTTTACGTCATCCTTTTTTGCGCTGGAGGTATCGTGGCGGCATCGTACCGGACCGCATCCTACAGGCATTGCCACCACAAGAAGTAAACACTGTGAGGACAGGACGCCCACCCCCTGCAGTCTCTCTCCTGGGGCTTTTGGGAGCCCCCTTTTCATCGTGGATCGCTCATGCTGTGACAACATACTCCTGTGCCTTCTGATTGGGGTCGATGCTCCTCACTTACTCACAGGTGTTTCCACCCTTTCCTTGATGCTAATCTGAAACCGGCTCCACCTCCAGGGGCAATCTGTCAGGATTATTGTGACAGACGGCTAAAAAGGGGGTCTCCCACACACCTGTGTTCTTCCTGCCTGGACGGGTTAACCCCCCTCCTGGCATTTCTCAGCCAAAACCTTACAGCATCGCTCAGTCAGGTCCAGGTCTCGTCAAGCCCTGGTTGGCCTGTTCCTTGCTTTTGATCTGCAACAAAGCATAGGCTCAACATTTCCAAAAATGACCTTAGTTACCTCTCTGTGTCACTGGTTGGAGGATCCCTTAGCCTTTCTCCCCTTGGTCTCTCCTTTGCATGAAGCCTATGTCTCCATCTACAGTGAGCCTGATGACCAACCTTTGATGATTTTCTACACCTACATTGATCTTGATGATTTATTTATTTATTGGCTGACCCTTGGCCCACCGTCTTGTGCCAGGTGTCAGGTACCCAGGGGAACAGTGAAGACGGCATTATGGTCCATGGAGGCAACAGCCCCCCATCACAATTTCTGCCGAGCCTGACCAAAACCCTTGCTGTGGCCCCCACCGCCAACACCTGTCACCGCTCAGACCGATTGTGTGGCGGTGACCTGAGAGAAGAGTTTTGACACCTCATGAAACATGTTATTTTCATACCAAATGGATGAAGTCACTGTGCCTCTTGATGTCAGTTAAAAAACAGCATAAACGTTACCAGCCATATGAGAGACGAGGTCCGTTGCTACCAACAGTAACAGCAAAACTGACTGTGAGTCGGATCATGCTCCCTGGGTCGCAGATGCAATGCTGTTAAACAGTGGTCATTTTTTTAACCTCCCCACAGCCCCATAAAAAAACGCAAAGACGTAAACATGTCTTGAATAGCAATTTCACTGCAGTGTTCCTAACCCACATTGGTTGAGGTTCACCATACATTGTGGGTCATGTGGGATGCTACTGACCTAGCACTGCACTGCACCACCCAGTGGAAAACTTGTGTAGTGCAGCGTGCTCCTGCTGTCCAAAAGGTCCTTTTTACCCAAACGGAAAACTTCAACCAGGAGGACGTGGAAGGGTCCGATCAATCAGGTGGTATGACCCTGAAAACAAACTACAAACTATGGGACTAAAGGCTACTCCTTTATGGCTGTGGAGGACATTCCCACCCCCAACCCCCACCTCCCCACCACCGTCACCCCAAGGTAGTCATGTGTTGTTTTTAGTTTTTACTAAGTAAAAGCCATGAGCTAGACTTAGATCTGTCCCCTTTGGGTGCTTCATATCAATCCATCAATCCAGCAAGCCCCCCCCCCCATTCCCTCGGGTCACACGTATTAGCGAAATAGCCTGTTCTCACCCTGTCCTCACATAAAGGCTGGTTTGCACACGCCTCGCCTCACATTTTACTGCTGTGTGCTCTTACACGGTATAACCGTCTTCATTCTGGCTCCTTGCTTTGTTACTTAGCAACTGCTCGTGGATGGATGACGCACAGTTTACACACTTTATTGTTTAACATTAGGGATTTTGTGTCGTATTGAAGTTAAGCTAAATATCTATTGTGATCTATTATTATTATTATTATTATTATTATTATTATTATTTTATTATTATTGGGGTCTATTAGATACTGTTTAGTGGTGAATTAATAATAGGGCCAGGTGGGCAGCTAGCAGGTTTTCAGCTGTTTAAAGTTTGTTTTCTTAGAAAAGTCCTTAAACGAATATATTATTTATCCTCTGGTTAATCCATTAAAGTTTAACTTGTGGAGGAT
Source organism: Petrocephalus sullivani (assembly GCA_026780845.1). Taxonomy (NCBI): domain Eukaryota; kingdom Metazoa; phylum Chordata; class Actinopteri; order Osteoglossiformes; family Mormyridae; genus Petrocephalus; species Petrocephalus sullivani. The sequence goes on along the minus strand of JAODKM010000108.1, from coordinate 6,765,052 downwards.
GACAGGAACCCGGGTTTGTAGCACCACTAGTGCAATGCTCACAGTGCTTCACAGACCTAAAGATTTGCGGGGTTTAATCAGAAATAGGTTTTATTTAATTCTGTTAAAATTGTTAAATCTATTAGCTCAGTTTGGTCAGTTGCCTCCCCTCCGAGAGCATTAACTTGATTCGTCACACTTCAGGTTTCTAACGGTTCATTCCAGAATTCAGTTACCAGGGATACATAATGTCTATAGCTCGATCTTGCCCGAGCATGTGATTATTCTCTGGTGTCCACTGACACCTTGTTGTTCTCGCTGTCCCCTTCTCCTGTCTGAGCAGGACTCCGTGTTTCACCAAGGTGGGAGTCCTCGTGGAGACGGCCTCGCGCCCCAGGGCCCCGGGCGGCCTGGCTCTGTGGGACATGGGGATGTGTTCCTCGTGGAAGAGGACACTGACCTGGCTAACCCCAGCCTTCAGCACAGACCTGGTGCTACTCCCCCTCAGAAGCACACGCCGGGTGTGGGTTCAAAGCCCGATCCTGCATCCAAAGACCTAGACGAGAATGTCACCACGGACAAGAGACTGGGGGACGGGGGAGGGAGGACCCAAGACATGTTTCCGGGAAAGCCCTCAGATGACATCATCGACCTTGATGCTCCCTCCTCCCACCCCTCAAAGAAACCCTTGGGCGGCTTCTCCGGGGCCAAGGAGAATCCCTATTTGAACGGGCACCCCGATTCTGACCTACTGGAAGGGGAGGACCTTCTGCTTTCCACACGGGTTCCACCTACCACAGGGCCCGGCTCTGCCCCAGTCACCACGGCGACAGAGCTGGGACCCAGAACCACTGGAAAGTCCATTCTGCATGGTCAGGAGGAACGAACCAGAGCAGACATCAGAATACCAGGTTCAGGAACGGCCCCTACAAGCAACAGAGGCTTGGTCCAGGGCCCTGATGGAAGGACGTTCCGGTACCTTCGGGGATCTCAAGGGCCAGCTGGACCCCAGGGAAGGCGGGTCAGTATCCTCTGTGCCCTTTCCAATACACGGTGCATGTTATACCATGGAGACATCATAGTGCCTCATTCACTGCTGATTTTCATTCTCATCTGCACTTGGATGCAAGAGTGGGCAGCTCAAAAGACACTCCAAAGTAAACTCACTCTTCGTCGGCTTTGTATGCCTTTGAGAGAGAAAAGCATGAGCATAGCACACCACTAGCTTTGGCAGACAGCATTATGTAATTGTAATGGGATTGCTTCACAGACTTACTCAAGGCCAGGCAGTGGTTTATAGTCACGCAGTTCACAGAGTTCTGATTCCAAATCGACGTGTTAATGTTTAGTCGCCTAGCAGATACCATGGGGTATTTCCCTAGGCCAAATGGGGTTGAGTACCTTTACTAACAGTATAGCAGCAGGACTCATGCTGGGACTGTAATCAACAACCTTCCCGTTACATACATATTACTGCCCCAGAAGTTCAGAGGGGTCATCGCTGAGACTGAAGCCTCTCCCCCCAACTCTGGGAGCTCCCAGGCCAGAAGCTGGACCAAAGCCTGCCCGTGCCCCTAAAAATAGATCCTGCCTCACCATACCCTTGAACTGCTTAATCCCGCAGTGTTTGAAGTGTATTAGGTATATGCCCACTGGCAGTGAGGAAAAAAAAGTAGACTATACACCCACCTCCGACCACACACCCCTTCATACCAGTCTCTGAACAAAACAATACTTTCAGACCTGTGCCTGTTTGGAAGCGCTCTTTTGGCATTGGAACCTCAAGAAATCTCTCTCCTGTTGCCCTTAGCGGGGAACCACGAGTTCCTTGATGGACGTGGTATTTGAGGAATTTAATTTCTCTCAGCGGGTGGAGATTTTGCCATGATTTAATGCCGGCCCTGTCAGCAGCCCATACTGGGGCAAGAGGAAACGGTAACGTCAGTGCGGCCAGGAACACCAGTGCAGCTTGCGGTCTGTTACGAGCCGTGCATATCTGCTGTGATTTAAAGCTGGGAGACCATATAACAGTGTTCTGCTTATATTCCTTTTACTATCATCGAACGGTTAAAAGAAAACCAACCAACATACTTTTATGCCAGTGTTGCAAAACCAACACGGGATGTGAAATGGATTCAGTGCTTCATTGTTTATCCTGTTAATTACCTATTTCCCCAAAATGTAATTCCTAAAGGATATCTGGTAAAGTTGAAAAACAGCTAATTTACGAACATTGTTATTGAATTTAAGAGGCTTGCCTCTCTTGTTAGTAGATTTAGAGGTAAAGGTACAATAAAGCGGAATCATTCTCATCTGCTGTATGAGAAATTGCTGTAAAAATTCCTATTTCCATTGTCATGGATCAGATAAACAAAAGTTTTTCAATTTACGATAAACCTGCATTTGTAAAATATTGTTCAGAGGCTCTAATGAGGCCTGTTTCAATCAGGCTGTTGTCAGAAGCTGGTCACTCTTCTTGGTGTTGCTGTCTGTGAGCATGACTTCAGTAGGAGTGGAACTGAACTCTCTTTGTTCAGCTCATGGGTTCATTTTTTGAAATATAAAAGATATTTTTGTTCTGGATATTTCAATATTATAGACATGCTGCATGAGTCGCTGGCTCAGATTTTATGTGGAAACACAAGTGCATTTAATCTGAGCTGCCTGCTTTTGGGTCGAGGCGTGATTTATTTCATCGTTGGTGGAATTATGGTCAAGAGGAATCCGGTCTTGCCATTCCACTGCAAACACCAGGGTTTCATCTGACCGGGCCGCATAAAACGATTTATGCGGCTTACTAAATTAAAGGCTTAGAGCGTTTGGAGAGCCAGAAGACTTACAAGGTCGCAGGCAGACGAAAGCGGCGCTGAATTATTTGAGTTGCCCTGTCATTCCTTGTGCTCAGAGCCGGAGTAGCTGCTAAACCTTTAGCAGTTAGCTAATGTGACATTCGTGGGAGAGACTCCTGCTTTGCCGTGGCTGCCGTGAACATGCAACCAGGTGCAGGACGCCCTTTGGAGGTGACCGCTGAACCAGGGACAGGCCGTGGAGCCTGCAAGTGGGGGGGATGTGGGTCTTAAGTTATACGCATAGGTCCGTTAGTTTGATTGAAGGACCATTCGGCCAATCACTGAAATGGTATCAGCTAGCGTCAGTGATGAGGGAATGAGTGGCTCCTCTTCAAAGTGAGTAAGTTGGCAACGTACTGTGTTGGATTTGGGAAGAAAGTGCAGTGAGGTTCGTGGCAGGTGAGGCACTGGTACTTTCCGAACTGAAATAAATAATAATAATACAGAGTGCTATAGTGAACTTAATTTTTTTATTTTTAGCCAGCGTACAATAGCGGCAATAGTAACCCCGTGGGCTCACGCGACTAACTTCGTTATACACATACGCGAAATACACGAGCTATTCTATGGAAAGTGAGGACACATAATACAGGTGTGTGCAAACATGACACTAGTGACACTGAGTGAGAAGCAAAGGGCGCGGGCAGTGAGGGAGCGCGCGCCGGGAGATGAGGCTCTCTGCCTGAACGGGAAATACGCAAATCCAGCGATTTTGATCCAAGAAATTGATTTAAATGATTGGAATCATACAAAAATACATTTATAGCACAGAGCAGTAGACAAATATTATTATAAATTAATATTTAATATTGAATATTTATTTAATTTAATATTAATAGTAATTTTATTTTATTGTTATTTGTTTTTTACTTCCCCATCCTAGAACCCCCCCACTTTTAAAAAGCTTGATACGCCCCAGGTAGAGCCCATACTACCATCCAAGTAGTCAGGGCCGGCCCTAAGTACTTAATAGATAAATGAATCAAGCAGCTGTTTAGGGTCCAGTGGCCACCAGGGGGCACCCCTATCAGAACGGTAAAGAAGATGAGTACTGATATCAGGGTTAATGAAAAGGGCTGGACCGACCCTGCAAGCACTAAACCTTTTTGTTTTCACCCATAATTAGTATTTATTACTATTTATTATAATTTATTGTCAAATTATTGCTGTTAAAGCAAAGCAAACCCTTTCATGCCTTCAGGAGCATTTAGCATTCAGGAGCATTCGTTCAATCTGCAGGCAATTTTAAGGAGCCGGGCTCATTGGCTGCAGGCTTTCGGCTGCAGGCTTTCGGCAGCAGGCTTTCGGCTGCAGGCTTTCGGCCGCAGGCTCATTGGCGCAGGCTTTCTGCTGCAGGCTTTCGGCTGGCCTCACCAGCTCGCCACGCCACCCCGTCTTGCCATCACTCTCCTCCCTCTCTTTTTGAGACCTGTCTTCCCATTTTTCCACAGGGCTGTCCTGGAGAAAGAGGATTTTGGGGGTTCAAAGGTGACAAGGTGAGACATGTTTTACTCTGGTTTATTCCTCAAAGGGGCAGGGTAGTACAAATGAGGACACAATTGGCCGTGATTTGTATTTTTGGGGATTTGTGGTGGTCTTTAATACCCTATGTTGACTTGCCTCTATTCTTATTCTCAAGATCATGGCTGGACATAAAATTCAGATGCTTCAGGCAGATGAAGTGGAAATATGTAATCTAATAACTTGGGGGGTCGTGTACATTTCTAAGCCATTCTCAACACAGCTAATTGGTCACGCCATGTTTGTGCTGCCAGCCAGCTGTGCTCTGTCGCCCTGCATGCCTCGGGCCTTCTCCGGCACCTTCACACATCTGTAAGAGAGAGCTATTCACACGCTGTCCTGCAGGCTCTCAGCCAACCACAGACTTTGATGCGGAGAGATGACAGGGAGAGGATATGAGCCATCTATGAGTGTTCCTCAAAGCGTGGGGGGGGAGGCCAGACCTCCATGTGTCAATCTGTACAGGTGGCTTCCTGTAGAGGATTGCTGTCACCACTGGCAATGACCTGCCAGGGCAAGTGGCAGAAACCACCTGTGACAGTGACGTTCTTCCAACCCTCTCATTTACAGGGGGCCCGGGGCCCAGAGGGGCACGAGGGTCGCAAGGGCGAGCCAGGGCTTCCCGGCCCTGCAGGACTGCCGCACCTCTACCTCAATACCTATGGGGTGGAAGACTGGGCTGCTTTCAGGGTGAGTTTGCGCGTGGCCTCACCAAGCGAGCACGCCCAGGATGGTGTGTGATCGCAGCGGGAGCTTACCTTTGTGCTCGAGCCAAGCCACCATTACGGCCGCGTGTCTAAAATCGCACGAGACCAAAGAGGACCATGAGAACATTAGTGACCAATCTGGACCTTGAGAACTGAGAGCGTGAGCAGCCGAACAAAACCAGCTATCCAGTGCTTATTGCCAAGGACTAACTTGTCTGGAGCCTTCCCAAATGACACTGCACCCGACCCCCGGCTTGCTAGTGGTAAGCCCAGAAGATGGCTCCAAAATTGGGGTTGAGCCCAGCTTGGTTGTCTGGTGGCCCAGCCATCTGGCACTCACTGATTTATATGCCAACCCCAGGCTTGGCTGACGTAGTCGGTCACCATTCTCAAAGAATGCTGAATGCTGTTCTGCTTATCGTTCATTGGGTGTCTACTGATTTAAGCATAGTAACCATAATATACCAATGCCAATTCAGCTGAGTCTAGTCAATGCTTGTTGCGTAAACAGTTGTTGACGGGATCGGTTGACTGTTTTTATTCTGGAGGTTTATTCTATGATCTTCCAAAACCGCTCACCCAGTGCAGGGTCGCAACAAGCCTGGAGCATATCCCACAAAGCACTGGTCAGGGGACACCGCAGGATGCCAGTCACTCACACACTATGGCCAATTTAGAGACATTAATTCACATAATTGTATGCTTTTGGTCTGAGGGAGGAAGCCATAAAAGTGAGAGGCAAGGCCGCGGTTTTGTGTGACCGGGCCATGGAGCGGGCAAAGATGGGAGAACATGCGAACTGCACACACACGGGGCAGGAGGCTGGTATCTGACCCACACAGTATATACAGGGGCGGGGCCACTGCGGCATGGACCCCAGCTGAAAGATGATTGGCCCCTTCCATTGCCACGTACCAAATCAAAACATATCATTGGCTAATGATAATGTTGGCCCCTCACAGTGATTTATGGCCCCTTATATGCTCTCCGCCTTAAAAATATATTAGAATTGCGCCAGGATGGTTGAAGAATTAACAAGTAGGTTTGCATTATTTAAATTTTTCTCGAACAATAAAAGTTAAAAAAAAACATTTTTCTAACACCACTTTCATATAAAATTGCTTTTTACACTACCTTACTCTACCTTATATTTCGCATTTTCACGGTGAAGCGCAAAGCATTTGTCCACCATGGGCCATTGAACATTCTGGACCATGCTGCACAATTTTGCTTCGATTCTTATTGGACGAAGATGGCGAGTGACGGTGTGGCGTGGTACCCAAGTGTCCCACCAGGCTGTGGCACTCTCATCTACTCCAGTCAACCGGCATTTTGTAAAAGATAAGCATTCTTCTGCAGGCAATATCAGGGCTGCCCCGGTGCCCACTAGGACCCGCGTCCTCGGTTTGTGCCTTTGTCTGTAGAGGGTCAAGGTTACTCACAGTGATGAATAGAGGACAGCCTGCCTGGCCCAGCACTGCAGAGACTGACGGAGTGGGGGTCCAGTGCCAGAAGGCATGATGGAGATCGGGCTCCGCCGCATGCCGCCCCCCCCACCCCCGCTCTCCGCACGACGGCGCCCCGTTGCGGTCCCACCTCACCCGTGGGGACCGGTGAG
>JAODKM010000108.1:6734162-6757679 GCA_026780845.1 Petrocephalus sullivani | reverse complement strand
TTGTACCATGTTGTTATTTCGCCCCTGCCACGCCCGAGTGATCCAACAAAGAGCCGGGGGGTCATTTTTGAGATTCCACAGAAGGGAGTGTCCGTAGTCATGCCTCTCTGGATATTTTAACTTTAATCGTAACCGCTCTTCGTCTCCCAGTGATGTTTTTGTTGATTTGTTTTTGCGTTGGCCCCCAGAACAAAGCGTTCCAAAAAACCTGTGATGTTTTCTTGCACTAATGCCATGCAGCACCGCTCCTTGGGAGGCCCTTGGCCTGTTTCTCCGGCTGGGGCCTGCTTAACGGCGTGGGTGATTGGGTGATTACAGTCGGTCGTGGTCAAATGACGGTAGTAAACACTCAGCAGCCCCCCCCCCCCCCCGATAATGCAGACGAGCCGTCTCTCTCGCTCGCTGTAGTGGTTACAGATTTCTGAATTAACCCCCTCGCCCACTTTGTCTTAAATCTCCGAAACTTTTCGGTAAGCAAAGGCCTCCCGGCACATTGAGACAGTGCAGAACCGTGGCTATGAGATGCTGGACCTGACTGCACATGTGAACAGTGCTTGTACCTGCAACTTAATTGTACTGAGGAAACTCTCTTAACCTAAGCTAGTACAGTAATGGTACCCGTTTTATACACATGGGTTAGTTCCTTGCAGTAATTACAGTAATTAGGCTTATAAGCTGAGCACAGATCCTTAAGCTCTGCAGCCTCCCAACCCCTGGGTCTTGAGAACGTTTCCCATGTTTTTGATCTCTCCAAAGCTCCCTGCGAGAGCAGGTGCTGGACTCAGAGGTGGTAAATTTTGGTTAACCTGGCTGAAATGAAATTCGGTTTGCGGTTTGCTAAGTTGGTGATCACAATGGGGGACCTCACCTGACTGCAAACCTCCTCCATCAGTGACTTAAAGGTCTTTGCTAAGACCAAAGACTTAAAAGCCACTGCTCACAATGATGTTTTAAAAGCATTTTCTTCCTGCTAACATTATGTATTTTACCACTCAACATCTAATGACTGGCTACTCATCTCATTTAAAAACATCAATGCCAGTTAAGGACTTTTTATAATAAAAACCGCCATGTGTGAAACATGTTTACAAACAGTTCTGTTAAAAAATAGATTTATGGATACTGCTTTAACATGTATCGCATGGCATGCATATTGATTTGTCTATCTGAATGTAATTCACTATAGATATTTTTATGGTGACAATGGAAACAATGTACATAGGACAACATTAAAACTATTATTATTTTTTTATTCATGCTGTATTGCATAGTTAAATACAAAGGAAACTGTTAATAGACAGTGATGCATAATCAAGTTTAATAGACAGAAAACTGAAATCATTGGACACCAATTACTCCACCGGGGATTTAATTTTCGTCTCCAAATAATTGTGCAGATTTCCTCCTTAGTGCTGTGTTTAGTTTAACACTGTATCCATAAAAGCTGCACTGGTACAAGCCTTGGCACAAGCACTGGCACAAGCCTTGAACATAAACGCTCCTGTTTCACCACCACAGCTGAGCACTGGACTAACTTGTTGAAAAAGGTGCCTGTTTCTGGTAGTACAGAATGTGTCCTTAATGTCCCCGCTCAGGAAAGCTACAGATCTAGTCCTGGAGCACTGAACCAGTCACCAGAGCAGATGTAAAGTCAGCAGCCACAGTATAGTTTTCCCGTCCTGGTTGCGCACTTTTCACATGCTGGTGAATTTCACATATGGAGCCTAAAGATCAGTGCTGTATGATGTCATAGCAGCACAACGCTGAGCAATACTGTCAGCTCAGGCCCAGCAAATGTGTTTAATAATCCATGGTGTCGGCATCTGGCCCGAAGAGACGAGACCGATAAACAGCTGGGTGGCTGATCTCTCTACCTGACAGGACACCACGCCTGGGTGATCCAGGGAAGCTGCTAGAGTAATGACCTCATAAATGCCAAGGATATAAAGCAGAATCGTTCCCTTGATGTGAGCGCTGCTTTTGGAATTGGCATCCGTCTTTGCTCCAGTCCTATTTTAACTCGTGCCTTGTGTCCTCCTCTTCCCCCAGCAAAGCTCCTTCTTCCAGCTACTCCAAGCCGGCTGGCCTGTAAGTATGCATCCTCTCCAATGCTGCCTTTGCCTGGAAGTAGGCATGATTAATAAGTGATTATTGTGACAGAGAGTGGGTGTGGCCGATTCTGATTGGATGTGGGTGGAAAGGGAATGATCTCCGGCAGCCTCTGATGAAGGTGTCCTTTTTATGAGCTTGTAGAGGGAGCAGGGCCCTCCTGGACCAGCAGGGGAGATGGGAAGACCTGGCCTGCCGGTGAGATACACACAGGGAGCACATAATGAATCTTCACTGCACTGCAGTGGTTGCTTACTTGATCTACATCATGTCATTGTTACCTAATGATCCAGCCATCACAATAAAGTAGTGTCTTACATCCATTAAATGTAAGCCATCGCCTTGACTACCATCATTGTCTATACACAGGGACTACCTGGGGACCCAGGGCTTCAAGGGGTTCCTGGACACCAAGGACACATGGTAACTCTACTCAGGACAGGGGTGCCTTTGAAGTACGCAAGTATCCTAGCCTTATGGACGGTAGAGCAAAAACTCCAAAACCAACCTAGCAGAATGCCCTTAGGATGGATGAGGATCCAGGCAAGGCTAGACAGCCTCATTGTTGATGGAGCTTCCTGAAGGTTTATGGGGAGACGGTGATACAACAGCACTAGAGGCGTATTGCCAGAAACTAGGTGAAAGTTATCTGCAGCGTATATTGACATTTTATTTATTAGTCCAAAGCAACAAACAATTAGGGACCATGTCTCTGGAGCCATACGCTGCCCGATTATAGCAGGCTGCCTGTCAGTAACTGCTTCTCAATGGTGGTTATCAGTACCTGTGTCTTTCTGGAAGTGCACATGCTGCTGTTCTGGGATACTTCACATACTTACTTTACATACTTACATACTTACTTCACATACTTACTTTACATACTTACATACTTACTTCACATACTTACTTTACATACTTACATACTTACTTTGCATACTTACTTCACATACTTACATACTTACTTTGCATACTTACTTCACATACTTACATACTTACTTTGACCCCCCCTGTATTTCCACACCTCCCGCCCCATCACCTCTGTGATGCCTGGCATCTTTTTATTGGCAGATGAGGTTACACACTATTTAGTGTTCTAGCGGGGGGATTACATCATGGCCTTGTCAGTGATAAGGTCTTAATGGGAGTTTAGTGGCTCCGCTGGGGTTAACATTCTTAATCTTCTTTCAGCGAGCTGCCTATTGGCGGTGCTCTGTTTTGGACCTCACACCGTAGCTTGTCCCTGTCGACAGCAGATACGCGATCCCACTTACTCCCCCATGTCACTCAGCGGATTACTCTGCCAGTAGCATGCAGATTAGGCGGCAGCCGCCAATTCTTCTGTTGCTAATATATAAAGAATGGCAAAAAAATACAGCTTGTTCTGATTAATGAGACACGGCCACCCAGGGGTTTTCTTTCCGGTCAAGGCAGAGGTCGGATTTATCCCACCGGGGTTAGTGTAATGAAATAAATCCTTTTTTGTTCAACCCATGTATAAAATATGAAGGTGCATAGTATGTCCACCCCCACACGCTGTGTAAACAGAGTCCACCTTACCGCCGTGAGTTAGTTAGCTTTCACGGCTGAAAGATCCTTGTGGAGCAGGGGGTGGTGGGATTTAGCACTTTCCCGGAGTAGCTCTACATCAAAGGCCGGGTGATTTAGCAGTGCAGAAACCGGCTCACAGGGTGATGGCTGGCCTCCCCCCCCCCGGGACTGTGAAGTGTCCAGATAGCGGTGGAATGCAGCGGTGAGCCTGCTCAGCAGTGTATATAGATTGTGCACATTTTTAAGGTGAGTTTTTGAGAAAACATTCCCATGAAGATGGCAACCCCAGCCCCTTTTTAAAAACTAAAAGTATCATGTAATCATCTGTTTATGAGTTTTGTTGTTATTTTTTAGAATTATACTTTATTGATCCCCTTGGGGAAATTGACTTTTCACCTCCCCCAACCTTGCTCTCCATGAAAGCAAGCTTGGCCGTGAGGGGCTGCCTGTTTCTGTTAAGGAGTTAATTGGGAGTCACCGCCAAAGCGTAAATGGAAACACAGTCTGCTGTCTCGTTACACGCATACGAGCCACTAAAAGAAACATGGATGCAACACTGATTGGATAAATCGCCAATAAAGATTCCTGTTAGATTCTTCCTCCAAAAGCATGTGTAGTCTGTAGCCTGTAGTCTGTTTAGTCACAGATCTAGTTCTTCCAAATAAAGGATAAATCATTCTTTAAAAGCCATGGGAGGGGGTGAGATTATCCTGAATTGTCAGTCACCATCACTGTTGGGGGTACAGCCTGCTCACTCACAGTGAGGACAGGTTTGATGCTGGGATGTCACCTAGTGTATGAAAAGTTTACGGTGTTACCCAAGGCCACATCCAGGCAACGGTGTCAGGTTCTCTTTCAGGTGCTTTGGCCAGTCGGACAGACCACGGAGTTTCCTGTTGTCTTCCGTCGCAACTCAGTTCTCATTGAGACACACAGCGCCGTTTGGCTGAAAGTGGCGTTCCGCAGCTTGCTCTGCTTTACACTAAAAGCTGCTCCTGATTATGTGAGGATGTGGTGGCGGCTCGTCTTGCATCCACTGGTGGCAGCAGAGATGTTCCCGATGACATCATGTCCCGTGGGTGCCGCCCAGCTTGTTTCGCAGAAGCTGCCTGGCGCTGCCTTTGTCGAGCAGTCCGATTCTGAATGGGCAGAATTTCTAAACTTCTAAACTAAGCAGGAATCCAACAAGAAACACACGTTAGATGTCATCAAATACAGGGATTTATGAGATTTTGTGTCTCTCCTTAATCTTGTGACTGTGCTCTCCTCAGGGTGAGTCAGGTCCAAAGGGCAAAGCCGGTCAAAAGGGGCACAGCGGGAAACCTGGGACACATGGGCTGGATGGGCAGCCAGGACCCCCGGGGACACCAGGGCCTCAGGTGAGGTCAAAGGTCGCAGCTGTTCTTTTTATGTTCCTCTCAACCTGACCATGGTAATATAGCATCACAGTAAGTGGTTAGTGCTTATTTATCATTATTATTACACTCTCAGTAAAAAGGGTACCAATTTGTACCTTTGCTTGTCACTGGAGCTGTATCCTCAATGGTCGGCCAATTATGCCCTTTGCTATAGGTACTTGTACCTTTTAAGATACAGAAATGGACTGTGAAGAACTGTTTGGGGGTACATTAATGTTGTTTGTACCTTGGGGATGCATTTCTGTACCTTAAAAGGTGCAATTACCTACAGCTAAGGGTACAATTGGCAGACCCTTGAGAGTACAGCCCCAGTGACAAGCAAAGGTACAAACTGGGACCTTTTTTCTGAGAGTGTATTTTTAATGATTAGCAAAGTGCTTGGTGACCTGTAGCAAACCGTGTTTGCAGCTTGTCAATGCGGTTGTGAAGAATCCTAACGTGTTTTCTGCCTGTTCACCAGGGCCCTCAGGGTTATAAAGGAGAAGCAGCCCCCAAGGGGGAGAAAGGGGACGAGGTAAGAGAAGCAGAGCCAGCCTGTCCTGTGTGAACCCATCCAAGGACTGGGGAAAGTGCAGACACCTTTTGCTACATGTAGTACCTTGGATAGCTGCTAGGGGGCAGTGTTTCTTCACAAATTGTTAAAGCCTTGTCTGCACCCTTGTTTCGTAGTATATGGTTGGAAATTTTTTTTTTATTATTCAAATATGAAATTATTTTTCTAGCCTGAGGGGCTTGTGGTGTGTTTTCACGTAAAAAAATCAAGTAGAACAACAAGGTTAATAACTACTATATGCCGAGTGTGCTGTCAAAGGGGTTTAATGGAAGAGTCCGATATTAACCGTTTAGGCCCTTGTTCTACTATTGAATCTTTTCACTGCTGCACTGGAGAGGAGGGAGCCTTTACTAAATTAGCCTGAAGCAAACAGGTTGCCTGGTATTTCTCAATGCTGAAAATATATTGAAATAATCTGAACTGATTCGTACTGACAGACGTGGCATACACTGACAAATAAATCATGATGCATGTGGGAAAAGCTGGCATTTTAAATTATGACTTTTGCACCTGTAATTGTTTGAGATGGTCTTGCAAGATTCTGGAGAGATTTTTTTTTGTAGGGTCCAGTTGGACATGCAGGACCTCATGGAGACCAAGGAGAGCCAGGAGAGAAGGTACTTCAGTTTCGCCCACAATGAAATCCATAACACTCACACTGAATGTCCAGTGTAGCTTGATCCATTTCTTCATTGATATTTTCTGTGTGCATATATGCACTATGTTGCCCCCTAGTGGTGGGCTACATACAAAAGAAACTGAGGTCTTCCAATTCCTGAAATAGCTTTTTTCAAGGTTAGAGGTCAGTGGCTTTCAACCCGTTCTTGTGGGTTACTGGCTGTTTGGGTTTTCTTCTCTCCACTCATCTTCAACTTTGTGCAACTGCTAAATTGGTTCAATTAATGTAATAATTACCTCAGCCCAGTACCTAAGTACTTTGGTACGCCTCCCAATTCAAATCTGGCTTGAGAACAATAGTTCTGAATGAGTCTTTGTATGAAAAGTCATACCAGTGATCTCTCTTAGAAAGCTAATGCAAGATTCCATCTTCTATTTCATCTGTGATATGCTGAGGGATTCAGAAGGTCTGCGGTTCCACAAATGAAGGGAGCCAATGTTAAAATTCATACCCTAACCTCCTCGGTCCAAGAACATTAGTCAACAGGCAATACTTTTGTCTCACATATGTCTTTGTGCTACTATTCCAGGGATCCAAAGGGGATCCAGGCTTCAAGGGTCCCGTGGGACGAGCGGTAAGTCCATCAGGGGCAACATTGCCTCCTGGTGGCATTTGTGCTAGTACGACATGCAGCTGTCAGCTCTGGCTTTTTAAAAGTACGGTGTTCTTAAAATGAGTGGATCAGATCCCCATGGACACTAGAATCATCTCTTTATTTATAAGACTAGCAAACCAGTGAAAACTTCTTTATTCTGCTAAGTGCACAAAGTAAAAAGCACCATATTTCGTTAAATCACACAATTACTGTGGCTGATGTTTTGATGTTCATGTGTAGCTCAAGAAAAGGGATGTTAAGTATATTCTGCTGACTCCTTCTAATCTGTAACTAAAAACAAATCTGACTTGTGATCCACATTGTGTTTAGTTGGAGAGCTTTCGCCTACCTACTAGCTTGCTACCTCTTAGTTTAATAACAGTTATGGTACCCTTACTTATGAAAGTCTACCACCAATTGCATGCACATCGAAATATTAGGACTAGGACTAGGATTTATGAAATGGCAGCTACTAAAGTTATAGCCGTGTCAAATCAGGGCTTTTCAGGGTTATTCCACCATTGCAGTGAACACCGAACATTGACTAGCTGTCCAGCCACTGGTGTAAAAAGCAGAATTAAGGAGCAGTTTCATTAAACATCAGAAAGGAGTCTTGTCTTTAATGGTCAGATTAATGCTTCTTCTCATTTGACCTTCAGGGGCCACTGGGATTGAGAGGAGCTCCAGGAGTGGAGGGGGCTCCGGGGCCCCAGGTGAGTCACGTAAATGGAAAAGGCTCTCCCCAGCCAGGGTTGGGCGAGCTTTAGAGTGGTGCCCACGACCTTGCAACTCTTATCCAGGTCAGCGGGATTTTCTGTTCCAGGGCGAGTATGGGCCTGACGGTGTTCCCGGACCACCAGGGGCAGTAGTGAGTTTCAGAGCAGAGGATGCTCCTCTATCATTGTCTTTCTCCACTCTTTACCTGCTGATTTATGACGTCCCTAATGGCATAATAATGTATTCTGTGGAATATTAGTTTCATGTGTGTTTATACAGGGGCCCCAAGGTCTGACAGGTGCCGTAGGAGCTCAGGGGGTGAACGGCTCACAGGTGAGAGTTTTTTGGAAGTTTCTTCGCCTCCAGCTGTTTTGATGGTGGGGTGGGGGGATGGGGAACCTGCCATAACTTAATATTGGCAGCGATGTGCCTGGTTTGGGCGGGAGAGCCAATCAGACCTTGTTTCATGTTCTGCTCTCTTGTCTTCACAGGGAGACCTTGGCCCACCCGGAGCTGTAGGGCCCAGAGGCCCCCAGGTTTGTAGTCAACATCCAATGACTTCATGGCTCGATTGTCATTGGTGCCACCATCTGGGCAATTGTAGTAAATAACCTTTCTTTGCTTCCACCAGGGTCCACCAGGGCTGGAAGGACCAAGTGGGCCTCGAGGGCCTCGAGGTCCTCAGGTACTTCCACGCAGTTCTCTTAACCTTCTGTCAAGGTGGAAGTCCTGGCAGTCGCACACATGAGGAGTTCCCTTGCACTGGGGGTTCTGAGTGGGATGGGGGGAAGTGCAAAGGGGGAACTTTCACCAGATGGCCTTGGGGGTCATGTGACGTAAGATCAGTATGCCAGGCCAAGTCTGGGGCAGCATGACATGCTCCGCCCATGGTAGCATGTGACGCTTGGGGGAGGGAGGGGGGGCTCAGCCACCTGGAGAAATATGGGATGCCTATGTCCCCAACGGGGGGAGGGGGGTCCCTCACAATAAGGCTTGTGGGGCGGGGGGAAATATGATAAATGGTTTTAGAATTTTTTTTTTCAAGAACATAGAAAAATTTTACTTCAATCAATCAATCAATCAAAAACCTTTATTTGTCCCCGAGGGGCAATTTGAGACGTAGAGCAGTGTTACAATTATAGACGTGAGGAGAGAGGAGGCGAATAAAAAAAAACAGCACCCAGACTGTACTCTAGTAGGGAGTACACTGTGGGAACAGAAAAAAAACACCTCAGCAACATAAGCACACAGTCAATACAGGACTTGCAACAGGGGGAGGGGAATGGGTAAGTGGAGATAGACAGTCCAGCATAGACAAGCAGTCATCCGGTCCTGCAGCCATGGAGGCGCTGGTCACAGACCCGCCTGTTTCAACTGAGGGTATGTCAGGGGGCTTGACACACGAAATAGGAGGGCTTCACGGTTTGGAAACATCTGCAGTTGTGCCCTAGTGTCACTCAGCAGGATCCGAAGAGTGTTGAAGCAAAACAAATGTGTGCCCATATGGTATATGGCCCCTTGCAGATAAAACCTCAACATATCAATTTAAAGCATTTAAAATAAAAAATACTATATGGTTGGATCCATTTCATATCTGTTGATCGAAGCAGCAGCCTGAATGATCTTAGACTTTGGCGGTATTATTTAACATTAATGTTGCTAATGAATATCTGCAGTGGATGACCAGACAATTACCCTGCCTATGCTCTGATTCTCCAGGGTACACCTGGAACAAGTGGTGCTCCTGGCCCCAAAGGCAACACCGTAAGTTAAAAATAAAAGAATGCACCGGTTGGGGCTGTGGGCTGGCCAGGCGACGGGAAACCTGCGGTAGCTTATCGAGCCCAGCCATTAATCAGCCCAGAAAAGGGCACCTTCCCTTATAAAGCAGGAGAGGACGAGGTATGATGTGAAACTGTACACCATGAGCGTGAGCTGAAGGGGGACAGACAATGTCTCATGCCACAGTGTTTATCACTGAGATGATTTTCATAAAAATACATTGTTCCGACAAGTGTTTTTAGTACTCTAAATCATGGCTAATGTTATGAAAATGCTTCTGTCATGAGTTCAGTTATAAGGGCATGACAGATTTGACACAAATATTGTAAATGTATAATGGAAGATGTTTAAAAGTAGATGAATTGCATTATGGGAATGTATGTATTGGCTAGGCAGGTGATAAATTAGGCCATGATGCAGGGGCGTAGATTTAGGGTGGACGGAGGGGACATGTCCCCACCAATATCCTCCGACCATTGAAATGTCCCCACCAATAATTTAATCCACTTAGTCATAGGTCCCCACCAATGTCCAGAGCAAATCTACGCCCTTGCCATGATGGCAGTGGCCCCCCCAGTTCAGCTGAGCTGTGCTCTACATGATGTGCATAACTATATCTGTTAAATCAGGGCCTACATCTGAGAGCTGAGCTGTAGTGAGAGAGTGGAACAGGCAATAGAAGCAAGGGGTGCAGCATGATATAAATTAAATCTACTATCTCTCGCTCTTTACCTGCCTCTTGTTATGCCCACAATGATACCAGGGGCCAGTCGGACCAGCCGGGGCCAGAGGGGAGCCAGGGTTCGAGGGGCCTGCAGTAAGTACTTGCCTGACTCAGCCCCCAAGGTACGAAAGTGGGCTGACCTTGCCGTGACCTTGTCTAGGTCAGAATCACCTGGGTCGCCAATTGTGGTCGAATCAGTTGCAGACAAAAAGATTTCTAGTTCCAGGGATCCCAGGAGGGACCCTCTGTCCTAACTTGTGTCGCTGACATAAATGTCCAGTTTAGCAGACTAATAAGGTCTTGTGGAGAATCGCACGTCCTCAGCACATAAATATTGCAGCATAAGCCTTGAAACATTTCCACTCAGCAGTGTGAGTGTGTGTGTGAAGACAGGAAAACAAAACAAAAGGCCCCAGCAAAGTAATGCATTACCGGTACTGCCACGCTGTCCATGTGCGTCCCTCAGCCTCAGCTAGGGCCTCCGAAAGCTCTGAGTGGGTTTCGTGCTCACTTAGCAGTTAGGACGCTGTGGACCTGCAGGACCTGCAGAGCACGCCTGCTGGAATACCTTCATGCAGTTCACATTTCGACCGAGCTCTGATTCTGAGCCGTAAAAAGTGCCAGCAGACGTTTTTTCAAGTTTTTTCAAGTTTCACAGCCTCTTCAACTCCTACCTCGGGCCTGTGAGCCTATGAGCGTATCGTCTTCCCCCATTTCTCTATTTATGTCATTAAAAACATAGTCACACCCCCACACCCCCACCCTAGGTATAGGAGGATATCCGGACAACAAAGGTCGCCTGGGAGCAGAGGTGGATCAACAGAGGGGGGCTAATGGAAAAATGTGCTGGCCTGGGAGGGGGTGTACTCTGTAAAATTTGCTGGCTGGGTCTCCCTTGGTAAATTTTGCAGTGGGCCCCCTGCTGTGATGGAGCTGGGGACAGAAGTCCTGGGGGGGGGGGCATGTACCACAGTGATTGAGAAGCTGGACTGTTGGCTAAACTACTTTGGGTTCAAGTCTGGGACAGGACTCGGCTGTTGAACACCTCACAACCCCTGACACAACCTTATGCCAGCAAAAGCAGTTGAAAGGTGGATGATGTCAAATGTCACATGACCGGGTTTGTGTTCTTGTTGAGGGAGGCGAACGTGGGATGTAGGACGTTGAACTGCTAGGAAGACTCCGGTATCTAACAGATGCACACTGCTTTTGATAAGCATGGATGCGTGGCTAATTAACATTGTAAAAATATGTTGCTGTCATCTTAAAGGGTCCCAAGGGAGGACAAGGTCTCCAAGGGCCTCCCGGTGACCGGGTAAGGCACCCTACTGTGCTATTCCGCTTACGTAACGTGTGTCTGCCCTTCCCAGTGTGTGCTCTACAGCTAGACAAAGTGTCACCCCCCCAATCTATCTCTGTTGCCCCCCACAGGGTATTATGGGGCCAGACGGAGACCATGGGGACCCAGGACTCAAAGGAACCAGGGTAAGAACCTGACTCCAGTTTATTAGGCTATGCAGAAGCATAGCGCTCGACAGACTGCACAAGAGCTATCTGCCATACTTACTGTGTCCTCAGCTTACATGGCTGGAGCATATCCAAGGCCGTTCTCCTTTCCCTTTAACCCTTTTGTACTGTTGAGTACCTTCAATAAATTTTTAGGACATAAATGTTGAGTTTAAAAGGTAAAACATATGAAAATGTTAGAGTTAATTTACTTCTCTTAATATTATAGTGCTTCAGCGTAGTCTTTAGTTTAACATGCTGTTCTTTCGAAAATGTCGAAGACGGTGGTTGTCGTATCTGCTGTGTCTGGTCCCACACAGGGCTTCATGGGAGCCCCAGGAATTACAGGTCCTCAGGGAGGAAGAGGGCCTGTCGGCCTGCCGGGCTTCCCTGGACCGAAAGGTCAGCCAGGTCCCAAAGGGATCCAGGTATTAGTCTCTTCCTGGCCACAGGTCCCTGCTTCTGTCCCTCAACAGGACAGCCTGGCACCGTGTGGGTGTCAGCCCCAGCAGAAAAAAGCAAAAAGACCAGGATGGACTTTTTAAAATCCCTTTATGGGATTTTTTTTACTGGCATGTTCATGGAATAGAACAAGAAACAGACAATATAATAGCATTTGTGCCAACCATCAATTATTAATCATACCAAAGTCTATTCAGTGCCCCAAATCCTTAATTCTGCTTCTCCCCACTTACCCACCCACGCCCGTCCTACCTATGTCACACCCTCATACTTTAAATGGGACAGGGAGGGGGCAAGGGCTGTCAGAGGAGTTAGTAAAAACAAAACAATAAAATTCTTCTGCAGATTTTATGTGATAGAAGCGGTCACCGGCACATTCCACAGTGTTTTCCCCCAAAATATGATATCACAGTGTCATTCTGTGTGGCTCAGTGTGGCTCAGTGGGCCAAGCTTCTGTTCGCAGGTGGGGGCTGCCTTTTACAAATGGGAGAATTTCCCCACAGGGATCAGTTAAAATATCAGTCATCATATGTACTGTATATGATAAGCCTTCACTCTATGTCAATCTTACCACTGATGGGAAGTTTGTATCTTTCGCAGGGTGAAGACGGAGAGTCTGGTGTTCAGGGAAAAATTGGCAAAGAAGGTTCGAAGGTCAGAGACGCCTTGTACTAACCACAGACATATAAGTGGGAGGCGGGAGGGGCTATTGTTGATGATGCGTACGGGCAGTGCTGGCTTCCACCAGCGGTAAATGTGATCTAGCTCTCAAGGCTATCGACACAAAATCAACATTCTCTGCTCGCTTTCCCTTTGATATATTCTCCCGCTGTGCTGTTGTGTTTATATGCTATCTGGTTGCTCTCTACACACACGCAAAAAGTTAAATTCTTCTCTAAAATGCATCTAGAGAGTGTAGGGAAATGGAAGGGTGAGGCTGTTATTTGAATTTCATTTGCATATGTGAGTTTATTTTTATCTGCGTAGTTCTTTTCTGACGCCCAGCAAAGTCGCAGCAGCGGTTCTTAGTGTGCCTGTCTGTCATTGTTAAGGGGGTCAGAGGACTTGAGGGACGTCCTGGGAAACGAGGAACCAAAGGCCCTCGGGTAACTCGTGTCATTGCTTCTCATCATACAGACATTGATGATTTATTTATTGTGGTTATATCCCAAAGTGGACAGCAGGGAGCGTGGTAGTTAATGAGACAACCCTAAAAATAAGCCTTACCCCTCTAGGGTCGCATGGGACAGCGAGGACTCTCTGGCCCACCGGGAGTGCCGGTAAGAAGTGTCAACGCTAGGCTGGGCGGCCTTTTGAAGTGACCAGATTATAACTACTTTATACCGTGTCTGTCTGTCTGTGTGCGTCCCTCTTTTTTCTTTTCATAACCTACAGGGCTTGCAGGGCTTGTCTGGGGCCGAAGGACCTGAAGGAAAGCCTGGTACACAGGTTCCCATTCTATATATTCTCATACCCTGATCACCATTCCCATGTATTGGCCATTGCCTGAACTCACCGCCATTTTGGTCTCCTGCCGGTCATGTGACCTGGGACCAGGTCCTTGCTGGTACCTGCTGATGGCAGCAAAGGACAGGCAGCGGAAAGCTTGTTTTCCTCTGCTAAAAAGGAGTAAAACTGAGTTTAGGCGAGGGCTCAGCTGCCCTGCACTTGCTCCTTACCCCCAAAACATTCTCAGGGTCTGTTAGGAAGACCTTCCCCAATGAGACCTGGCAGACCGCTGTCATTACTGGACTGAGATGGTGGCCTTCACTGTCTTTTTCTCTGACCTTGTCTTTATTGTGGATGAGGTTATTTATAACCCTTCATTTATTAAACTGAGGCTAATTTAAAATGTAAATTGCCTTTACTCTGTTTGTGACGGGAATGTTAACACAGTGACTCTGTGGAGTGAATTATCGTAAATGTGTAAACGCTGGCGGTTGGTCAGTCCTAATTGGTGTTGTGTTCCATTTTGTTTTTGTTGCTGTGGGTGTCTGTGTGATTGCTGCTGACTCTCTCTCCCAGGGACACTCTGGTATACCCGGGAATGCAGGTCGCAGAGGACCCAGGGTGAGTGAGGGTCTAATCTCCATTAGAAAGGGGCTTTATTTGATCTTTTTTAAGAAAACGTTAGGACCCTGCCCCCTACCAACATGTACACCAGCGCAGAAAATAGCCTCTGAGCGCATTGATGTGGCTTTGACCATCACAGCCACACACTGATTAACACATACTGCCTTGCTGTTCAGTTTCTGCTTAATTTTCCCTTTAAACACTTGTGCCTCTCTTTTTATGTTGGATCTCTTTGGTCTTACCCAGGTATGGTTCCTTCAGCCTTTGCTATACTGGATTTTATGTTTCTGTATTTAGTCATATATATGTGTGTGTGTGTGTGTGTGTGTGTGTATATATATATATATCTTTTTTTTTGACAATCAAATAAAATTTCAGTGAGACACCACCATTACATCACGTCAATCCCTCTTTCTGCTTTCTCCTTCTTTTTTCATCCCCATCCCTCATTTTTCATCCCCCCTTTTCTCATTTTTCCTTCTTTCTTATGTCCCACCCATCCCCCCCTCCCCCTCTTATCTCCAGGGTTTCCAAGGGTCCGCTGGAGAAGCAGGACTGGAAGGCCCTCCCGGCGCCCCGGTATGCCACCCCCCCCCGGCCCACCCCTTTGTCCCCCGTATCCCTGCGCTGTCCCACAGAGTTGTCATGGCTCTGAGGTCTGAGCGCGGCGCCTTCAGCACCAAGGTGGCAGTCATCCATCATGAGTAGCTGTGTTCCAGTCTCCCACTAACTTGGCCAGCACCCGCCTTGGGGTCCGAGGTCATGCCTGCTCTACACCACAACTATTTCTGATAAATCGTTTCTATGCATCGAGATCTTGTATTGCAGCATTGTACATTCTGGTTGCTATGGTGACGGGCTCTCCTAGTTCGCTTAGGCTGAGAGGATGTGACTGTTGAGCGTTACAGAAAAACGGTGTCCCCAGATGGCCAGAGGGGTGAAGCTTCCCCTGAATAGCTTCACAACACATTCAGCTGGATAAAAAAGGTCTTGGAGTGATTGCCCAGGCCAGCTGCTTTGGAAATGTCCCTGATCAGGAAATAAACACTAAGCTTAGCATGACCCAAGTATGCATAAATCCTGGAAAAACACATGCCCTGTCTGCCGCAGTGTTTAATTACAGCGTTTGGGTGCTGTGAGCTGACCTGACGTGCTGTGGGGGGGCATGACGCGGCACAGAGAATGCCAAATGCGAAATGCAAACCCCAGCCCTCGTGTCAAAGTTTTGTCATTCTGTGGCATTTTTGTGTTTTTTTTAACCTCAGCATCCGTTTAATCCCTCTTAAACTGTCATATAAAAATAAATGCATCTGTTTTCGGTGTGCGGCTCAGCTGGTTAGGGTGCTGTGACTTTGGTTGTGTGGTTCAAATCCCAGTTTCGGGAGAGTTATTTGACTGTTGGGCTCTTGGGCTGATGACCCCCATTTTCCCCAGGGGATGTCTGACCCTCCTTTCTCAAAAATGTATACCGCTTTAGATAAAAGTAGCTTCTAAATAAATAACACATACAATGTTTCTGGGTGTATGGGTGTTGTATTGCGGATTTCCTCCGCAAGCCGTATGTTAGGCTTTGTGTCCATTGTCACTTAGCCTATCCTAGCTTAGTCAGACTCAGAAAAGCTTCCTTTGTGCTGCACTCAAGTTGCCCCTCCTTCCTGTCTCCATATTTATGTGCATTTAGACAGTAGCTGCTCTGTGTATGCAAATGGGATTATCTTAAAAATTCTTAGGCAAATTTCTCTCTGTTTATACTGAAATTGCAAGGTATGTGAGTCTATTGAAACACCTGCCTGGTGTGAGAAATATTAATGTAGTTATTATTATCAGTTAAATATTAGATAAGTGAAAACAATTGTTCATAATCAAATAATAAATTAGTCATCAAGTCATTAATATAAATGAGATTCATGTAATGTTTTCATGACAGGGTCCTCCAGGAAGACCAGGATCAGAAGGTTTCCCTGGAGCCCCTGGTGAGAGGGTGAGTTGTGTACACTCCCAAGAAGGCCTCTTGTTTTGGGTGGAGTTGGAGTCCAGCAAGTCAGTTGCATAGTCCGTTTTTACCTTAAACATGGACCTGTTGAAGTCCTCTGGAAGTGAAAGGGATTTGATGAAGTTGATCACCAGTCTTGCTCCCATTATAACCATAATGAGGCATAAGGGGCAACAGGACGCAGAATCTTGAAATCTTTACTGGAAAAGTATGCTGCAGTCTAATAATAAGACCTTTCTTATTTTGTCTGAGGAACGGTCTGAGGATGATTTTGTACAGTTTGTGTTACTGCGGATATGTATATCTGAATTTGTGTGTGCGCAGATTCATGTCTGCTTGATCAACCCTGAGTACTGTTAAAGGAAGTAATGTCATAATTCTCTTGCCCAATCATTTTGCATACCTTTACCTCCCAGGGCTTCATGGGAAAGGAAGGCATGGAGGGGCCACAGGGTCCAGTAGGCATGTATGTAAGTGATTCCTGATTAGGTTTTATCCAGAGGGCTGGGGTGGAGTTCACAGGAGTCCAGGTGTATCTCTGTCTACCACAATAACAATGTGGAGAACACCTGAAGGTCATAACCATCTTCAACTTGAAAGTATGGTGTTTATTTAATATGCTCATAGTGAATGCATGCAAAGCAATGAAGATATTATTCAGCCGGGGTGAATCATGCCTCCAGAGTTAAGGATCTGTCTTTGGACTGGTCTTCTGTGAGTCTGCATGTGCCCTGTATGCTTCTGTGCATCTTCCTCTCAGAACCATTCTGCCCCCAGCAATGTGGTTCCAGGAAAATGTTGACCCTGATTGTGTGCAGTCTTGGCATTAGTGCTCGACTGACCCAAACCTAGCTGGACAATGTATTGAATTATTACTGAGAATGGGCTGGTTTGATCTTCTACGGCTGATGTATTCTTTCCTTATTGCCTGTCTCGGTGTCAGATATACTGTAAGGTGATGCGGTCTTTCTCTGCAGGATAAAGTAGGTTTGTGTTTCAGTGCATATTCACTGTATCCTCAGGGCTTCCCCGGAGCCTTCGGCATGCGTGGAAGACCAGGACTCATGGGGGAGAGGGTAAAGCTGTCTCTGGGGTTTCTCCAACCATCGGGACAACGCGTTTCTAACCTGTTTTGCACCAGAGGTGCAAGTCAAGATTTTGGGCCCCAACAGCTTATCATATTGGGCCCCCAACCCAGACTGATTAAGCTCCCAGTCCCAGTTACTCAGTGTCCCCCCCCCAAAAAAAAAACCCATTACAGTGGCCCCACCTGGCACTCAGATGAACACAGTACAAAGACTTCTAGTGGTTTAACCTCTGCTCTAAAGCGTTAGAAGCCCTCACACACACCTTGCCAATATCTACGAAGAGCAGGATTATCCTCATTTTGTGACAATCACTCATGTTGACCAGTTGTGTCACATACCTACCCCTAGGGGGAGCCTGGAGAACGAGGCCGGCCGGGACCAGCGGGGAAAAGTGGCTCAGTGGTAAGTGTACGTCTCGTCCCTGACCCAGTGACCCAAACAGGTGATAAAAAATGGCAAGTTCAATCTGAAGCGGTTTGGGCCACTGTTTACACTTCCTTCCGGTCAATACATTGACCTGCCGGTACCTACTTTCCTTGATGCTGGGACATACACCCCAGTGCTTCTCCAGGGTTCCCTTCTTATCTTCTTTGTTTTACTGCAAAACACCTGGATCCTTTCCTAAAATGGCTCTGGTTATGAATGACATTCAAAGGTGCAAAAGCAGGTCACAAGTTGAGTGTGCGACCCTTTGATTACCTTGTCACTGGAACCCTCGGCACCTCATTATGTCCCACAGAATAAAGTGTGGGGTGTGCAGTGAGTGGGGTGTATTGCCTTTAACTTTTAAAATGCTGTTCCAGGGCCCACGGGGATCCCTGGGGGAAAGAGGCCCTCCAGGGCCACAAGTAAGTGACATGTTGTTGGGTTATGAGACCATCTTTCCAAACTGGTGTGTCGCTATTAACAGCCTCCTGCTGGATGTTTTTGCCTCTAGGGTCGACTAGGGGATCCAGGCCTTCAAGGGCTGCTGGGTACACTGGTGAGCGTTTCTGCTATCATTTCCCTCCCAGGCGTCTCTGAGAGAAGATCACCAATTTAAAATCCAGAGGATTCCATTTCCCAGAACCAAGGCTAATCATTCCTCATAGGCAGTTTTAGCCCAAACTCCTACAAAATAAAAGATTACACTCAAATTATTGAAGGATTGCAGGTTGAGTGTAATGATCTCTGGTGCCTTGAGGATGATGTTCCAAACTCAGATGATTATAGAAGTTCACCTTTTGGTCTGAATAAAATCAAAAGCTATCATGTGAGTGTGAGCTGGCCTATAAAGATGTGAAGGGTTTGACCCATAAGTCATTACTCTTCCTTCTCATTGTCTGTCAGGGGGCTCCAGGTGTTCCAGGCCCAAACGGTGCACATGGCAAACCGGGGCCTCCAGGAAGTAAAGGGTCCCAGGGTACCTCAGGTCTGGATGGTCCATCTGGAATTCCAGTGAGTGGGTATTTTCTCTTTTTCTCAGTCTTATATCTTCTTGTATTTCTCACTGTAAAAACACAAAAGCAGTAAGTGCACCCCTGTGTTTTCTACAACACCAACCCTGATGACTTTGAGAACTTTGAGATCTAAGGGCAGCCGCTCTCAAGTAGTACATGAGGTCCACGATCATGGAATGCCCTGACTTGTTTCCATGGTATTTTAACCAATAGGCCTGGAGTTCGGCATCAGAAACCTGACGCCCCCGTAGCATTCATAACCTCATATTCATTATTCATGATTGCATTTATAATTCATAACTGCTACCAACAAAGATGAAACACCATGTTCTGTTTGTCTTGACATGGGCTTACAGCACATCTCTGCCCGCTGGTGTTCAGAATACAGATCAGGTCTCAAACAAAGACTGTCTTCCTCAGTGTAGGGAGTTTAGCATCTTAATGCAAGACTTTCTGTAATGCAAGAGCTATGGTCCGTGTTGGGTGCTGAACTTCTCTGAAGGTATGTCCTGGATCAATGAATATGAGAATGGAGCTCTGTTTCACCAAGACCTGTCACTAACTGTCCTTCCTGCAAGAGAAATGGCTGAAGTAGGACCATCCAAGATAAATGCTGAACCTACAACCCAAGATTTTAAAAGGTTGAGCCTGCTATATAAGATACATTGCTTTTGTTGTTCTAAAATCCATGGGCCCAGGACTATGACTGCCATTATGGGCTCTGACTGGGATGCAATGGACTGGCATTCCATCCACAGTTCACCCCAGCATTGTGCCCTGTGCTGTCTGGGAGAGCCTACAGGCATTCCCACAAGCCTGACCAGAAAAAGATGATAAAAAAATGGACAAATTAAGTCTTGTGTCAAACTGCTACTCTTGCTGTACCTGTCTAATTATTGTATTAATATTTAATAAGTTGCATGTGCTTTTTTAGATACTTGGGTAATCATGGTACACGTACAGTAATACTCTGTAATTGGTTAGTCCTGCTGAGCTGGTCATATGATCCAAGCCATAATGGGCCCAGTACAAATTCTTTTGGGTTTTTCTGTATTTCAGGGTAAGGAGGGGGAACCTGGATCGCCAGGACCAGTCGGCAGTAAGGGCATAAAGGTAAGGTGGTGGTTGGCCTTTTTCCTGGTTACATGTCTACGGTTGGTTGTTATCTTGGAGTGGCAAAAATGAATCCTTGATAACACATAATGTACATGTCTGTTGTTGTGTTTATAGGGGGCGGAGGGACTTCTCGGTGACATGGGACCCCCTGGACTGGAAGGACCACAGGTTAGTGTTGTTCACATTGTGTTGAGAAAAGGACACCTGGGTCTTTGTACCATCCCTTACAAACATCTTATGTTCTCTAGGTTATGATAACTGTCAAATCAAGCAAGGAATGGCCATAAAGTCTTTGTGTGTGTGTGTGGGTTTGGTAAATGGAATATGATGCTATGTTGACTGCACAAATCGGATGGGGGGAGAAACACAACACTGAACCGTTAGTGGGAACACTTTCTTGATGATCTCCTTAGCTCACATGGGCTTTTGAGTTGCATGTAAGGGTTGACTGGGAACAGAGGCTGAGAAACTGTGTTCCGTATCTAGTAATGATTCATACCTGAAATGTATCATGTGAAGCATTGCCAAAATGCCTCTCCAGGGAGATCCCGGTCAAAGTGGTGTAGAGGGATCCCCGGGGAAGAAAGGAGAGCAGGTGAGTGCTGGAGCTCAAATGAAGGCTGAATTGACTGAAGTTTTGCTGAGATCTCTCACTGTCGTTTTATCAGTTCTTGGTGACTTGCAATGGGTGAGTGAAAACTTGGCTATACAAGGTCTGACCAATCTCCAAGGGGGTTCCGCATACTTCTCTGGATTTATTGCTCCTCTTTTTTCATTTTTAAAATTTTCTTTCCCACATTTTTCTTTTTTTTTGATGCATGTAATGCGAAAGCAGAATAACAATGAATATCGAGGAAGAGTAGAGATGGCTGATTGGTTAAACTTTATGTCATTGTGTAAATCCATTATATTTTCCTTATAATTTGATCTTAATCTGTTCCTTTCTCATTGTCTCTTTTCCATTTTACAGGGGGACCGGGGAGACTGTGGGAAGTTGGGATCCAAGGGGCCCCCGGGGGAAACAGGGCCTCAGGGCCCCAAGGGGCTCCAAGGGGGTCTGGGCCCACAGGGCAGGGAGGTAAGGCCTACCTCCTACAGAAGAAGCTAGGTGTACTTTTGCTGATATATTCCTTCAATGACAGCAAAAAAATATATGATATATGTATATATGTATATATGTATATATGATTTTTTTATTTCATTGTTTTACAGGGTGACATTGGGTCTCCAGGGGAAACTGGTGATCCTGGTCCAAAGGGAGAGAAGGTCAGAACAAAAACTCTGTCATAAACACATTTTGCATGCATGCATCCATCCATCCATCCATCCATCTATCAATCCATGCATCTATGCATATCAGATACAGAGTTGTGGTGATCAGCACATCAGAATAGTAATAAAATATTCATATAGTAACTGAGTTAAATTTAGTTACTTCTAATTAAATGTTTCGGCTGTTTTCTACCAACTTGTCCGTGTCAGAAAGCAGGCCTTTCTACAGACATGGGTTCAAGCCCTTAGTGCTTTTATAGGGTTGCCTGAGATCACCGAGATTATTGAGACCCAGTGTATCTGCATTGTGTTCTCTATATTGATGTTCATCTGTTGGTTGAAGTATCTGCATTTTGTTCTCTAGATTGACGTTCAGCTGCTGGTTGAGGTTTCGCAACGGTGTTCTCTAGATTGATGTTCATCTGTTGGTTGAGGATTTGCAATGGTGTTCTCTAGATTTATGTTCATCTCTTGGTTCAGGATTTGCAATGGTGTTCTCTAGATTGATGTTCATCTGTTGGTTCAGGATTTACAATGGTGTTCTGTAGATTTATGTTCATCTGTTGGTTGAGGTTTTGCAGTGGTGTTCTCTAGATTGACAGTCATCTGTTGGTTGAGATTGCTGTATGATGCTCATAGAGAGAGCCACTCACTCCCATGCCAGTTCCCAGCAGCTAGTAAATCGCATCATTGGACAGGATGTGTCATTGTTGGTGGTTCCTTAGAACACAGGCAGCACATCCAGTAGGAGAACCTCACACATCGCATGCCTACTCACAAGTCACTGCCATCTAAGTAAGCTGATCTCTCACTCGCAGGGGTATGTGGGCCCTCGCGGTTTCTCCGGGATCGAGGGGCCCTCCGGGGCCCTTGGGGCGAATGGAGAGAGAGGTCCAAAGGGAGAGAAGGGTCACGTAGGGTTGCAGGTAAGATATCTGAATAGTATCCAGTTTATAATAAAAAATTGTATGTTCCCAGAATAGTGTATAGTGTGTATTTCTGTGGAGATGCCTCAGTTCACTATAGGAGATTACATGTTCTGTGTCTTCTTCAGGGTCGAGCAGGGCTTATGGGAACAACAGGGCCGTCTGGTCTACCAGGCCCACCAGTGGGTGTCCTCCTTATTTTATTTCACTGCAAGGTTAACAGTCATTGAGATTATAGGAGCTGAAAGGGATTTTTCCATCATTCTGTAGGGCCCTGGAGGCCCTGTTGGAACACCTGGGCTAGCCGGACTGATGGGGAAGAAGGTGAGTAAAGGGACCCTCTGCCTCTACTACTCACCTACTACCCAGCGGAGATCTGGGGGCAATTCCACAAAGCAGGATTTCCCTGTTAGCTGGATAACTTAAGCCAAACATGAAAAGGAGGAGAGGCAACTGACATTCCTATTGGATACAATTGGCTGTTGTTATCTGGCAAATAAAAAAAAATCCTGCTTAGGGGAATACCCCCCAGGACACATGACTGAAATGTTTTGTATTTCAGGGGGAAACTGGTACCACTGGCTCAACTGGCCCCCCCGGAGCTCGGGGTCCTGAGGTACACATTCTTCTTAATTCTTGGGGATATACAATGTAACTTTATATCAATAATTGTGGAAGAGCAACAGATCTGATTTTAACTGCACTGTGGACAGTGGACAATTTCTTAGAAGTGGATTAAATTTCATACATTAGTGAGTCATTGACAAATTATTCTAGGGTATATACCGGCCTCCAAGACCTTTTCCAGGATCTGTGTTATTGGTCCAGCTGGGCCAACTGTGAGTTTTTTAATAATGGTTTTTAATTAGAGAAACTGGAGAAATGTGAACACCGAAATGAGTCAGAAAGGAAATCTCATCTTCACAGTGTCATGATCTCATTTTTATCAAGGAGGAGCAGAACAGTGAAGATCTCACATGGGATTTTTTTATTCTACAAGAATTTTTGAGCACATCATCAGTTTTCCACCAGATTTACATTTTCTGCCCCTTCAGCACTGCTCCGTCCTGATAGTCCATCCCTTTATTCCGCCTTTGGATCCCCTTTGCTTTCAGCTCAGTTGTCCTTGGACTAAATGTCACATGATTTTAGGCCCCAGAGCTGACGTGTGACCAATTGTTTGTTTGTTTGCTATTAGGGTGTGACTGGGGAAGCTGGTACGAAAGGTGATGCTGGGAAAGACGGACCGCAGGTCAGTGTGTCCAACTCTAGCCGTGCAAACCCAGCATGTGTACACAGTGCAATATACAGCCGAGTACACGGTATAGTACAAAGCATAGCACAGTGCACAGAACAATGCATAGCACAGTGCACAGAACAATGCATAGCATAGCACAGCACACTACATAGCACAGTGCACAGAACAATGCATAGCACAGCACAGTACACATCACAGTACACAGCACAATGCATAGCACAGCACAGTGCACAATACAGTATACAGCACAGTGCACAA
>JAODKM010000108.1:6707101-6720856 GCA_026780845.1 Petrocephalus sullivani | reverse complement strand
TCTCGAAATATTACGAGTTTAATGTCGTAATCTTAGATTTTTTATTTTTTTTAAGGTGGCACTAAAACGCCGTCGTACTCCAACCTCACTAACGGCACATTTAAAAAGACCAGCTGTGCAGCTTACAATGACCAAGAAGAATATAATCTGATTCATATTACTGATTTTGTTTGGTGATTAAATAAAAAACAGAATGAACAATGACACAATGTACTCTAATTTGTAAACTGTCTTTTTTGGATAGCAGATTCACCCTGAAATTAAGACATTCAAGTCAAGTAGCCGAAGACAATCTGTTTTAAATTTCTCAAACTAGAAAACTGCTTGCATCAAACAAAAATGTCCTATGATAAGGGCTTAAAAACGGCGACCAGATCACCCATGTCCTACCACCGTAATTAAAAGGACCTGGATTTCACTTAAACAAAATAATATATAATATAACGGATTGTCTGTTACTGTATATCCACCCCCTGTCATCGTGCTCCCCGAGATTTTTTGAGTTTGTGATTCATATTTAAATCATATGAATGCGGCAATCGGAGTTGCTCCGGCCGAGCGCGCGCGGCACGGCGGGGGTTAACGAGCGGCGGCCGAAGCCGCGGCGGAAATAGCCGAGCCGGGTTCAGAGCACGGACGCTGGCGTCAGTGCCGCCGCCGCAGGAAGCCGCGCTGTCACGGTGCCTCCGAAGCCCCTCCGACGAGCGGTGCTTTACTGTGGGGAAGCGATCGGCCTCCGGGGGCGGAGCAGAGATGGAGACTCCGGGGCGGCTAACAGGAGGACCCGAGAGGCGGCTGCAAAACAAATCAACCGGAGGGGAAGAATGTCTCCTTGCATTGAATGGACTGATTTAAAAATAATTATTAATCGTTTCTATTTTTGCTGAAAGGCCCTATGCATCGCCCTGCTGCATCCCTCAAAGCCGCACTGATGCACTGGAGACTTTCAGCAGGATAGAAAGTCGCCGCGGTTAGGGTGAGTGCGTACAGCTGGCCTATCACGTCATTCATCCCCTTGTCATTTTTCATTTCATTTATTTTTCGGGAAAATGCATGCATTATGGCAATCGGTTTTTTTCCTTGGTCCCGAAACTAGCTAGCTGACTTACCTTACTGGGAGCTGAATAAATTATGGTTGTGCTCGCCCTCTGGCAGGTTTGTTGATTGCGGTTTAAAAGGTAATTATATAATCGGCCTTAACGAGATCGACGATTATTCCTGAAATTACTATATGTCCTCTTCTCTTGTTTTATTTTATTTTAACAGGAGCATCAAAGAGAGCGAACTGCACAGAAGTATTGCTATTGTTATATGCTTATACTAGTACTGCTGCCGTCACATTTTCCATTTTTTTTCAGTAAAGCCTGCGTGGTGCACCTGATGTTTTAAAAACTATTAAGCAAACCACACACAATATACAGTGATGTGGTAAGTTCTCGGAGGATTGACGAGACTGACGATTTTGGGAAAATGATAAACGTACATAGGGAACTTCAAAACAGCCACAGTAACTTGTATTTTACAAGCATGTGAATCTGTATCTGAAGTTTCTACCCTGAAGTACCCACTAATAAGTTGTTTTGATCTTATGCATCCCTTGAATTAAAAGATGAGTAGAAGTTGGGTTGGTTACCAAACTTTGTTTTATGATACCTGAATTTGGTTGGATGGAGAATCCAATTTTGTCCCATTGCCATTTGGTTAAAAGAAATCAGATGCGGATTCTGAGCAAAATGTTTTAGCTGGTCTTACAACATTAGTGTGGACAGAATAGTTTTGAGCAATATGTTTTTCCTTGTCCGTGTGCTTCTTGAGGGAGGTTTTGCTTCCAGAATTACAAGCTTTCTCTGGAGGGGAAAATTCATGAGACATCAGTTCCCATCTCTTTCTGCCATGTCTGGATTGGATTCAGGTTCTGGCTTTGATAGATAGATAGATGGATGGATGGATATATGGATACTTTATTTATCCCAAGCTAAATTTAGGCATTCGGTAGCTCGAATGCAAAAAAACGATAGACACAATAATACACATAGTAATAGATAAAATTTAAAACAAATCCAGGATGTTGATTTGTTCTGGTGTTGTTGCATGCATTGTTTATGTCTTCCTTGAGTCATTGTCCACCCAGAAGACTGATCATCTCCCACATTCCAAGTCCCTTGAACATTGCTGTAGGTCTCCCCACTCCATATTTTGGCACCTTCCAGTTTCCTGCTGTTTTCACAAGCTTCCCCAGCCCCGAAGGCGGCCAGTCATCTTCTCTATCCCAGAACCAATCCCGTGCCAGCAGCTGGCCACTTGGGTTTCTCGGGTAACCCTGGCATTTTTATTTTATTTGCCCCAGTCTAAACACATGACCTTTGGCACAATATGGTTGGCTTCAGCCTGACTAGATCTATGATTGCTATTTTCTTTCAACTGACACAGTGTTTAATAAGAGACTTGCCAGGATCTAGTTGGAATATTCACGTTGCATAGAAAATGAGCCATTTTCATCAGAGGCTGATGTTTGTTGTGCTTCTACAAATCTTTGGTTTACACATGGTCTGTTTCAATGTATTTATTTAATAGCTACTCGGAACTACTTACTCTTGATTTTTGTTATTTGTTTAAAAATATTGAGTAAAATGTGATGGCTTACTGATAAATCACATCGATCCACGTGACACAGTATTGTGACATTCTGAGAATTACAGTATGGTAAGCATCATCTGAGGAGGCTTCACATGATGAACTGTGAAAGGAAAAAACCACAGTGCGGTGTTAGCTAATACATTTGTGTTTGGGCAGTAAAACATTTTTCATTGAAATTCTAGTTATTTTTTTACCTTGAGGTAAATAGCAATAGTGGCAATTATCCCAGTAACAGTGATTTTTAGAAACTTTAAAAATGATCTCTATAAGCAAATACTGCGTCATACATGCACTTTGAAACCTCCAGGAGGTCTGAGAGTCTACTTTTTGTTGCATTTTAGGTTTTTGCTGCTGAGTTAAATGTCCTGCTCCTTTGATTAAATGGCATTTTTATGTTATTTTTGTGTGTCTATGATAATGAATTAACAGGCAGATAAATTGTGAACCTCCACTGTTGGTTGTTAATCTCCTGTATAGGTCACTCGATATGTTTTAATACCACATTGTGCTTGTTACCGGGATACTGTAAATTCCTGTGTCACTATGGAAACCCCCCCCCCCCCAAGCAACACCACTTCTGCCCCCATTCTCTTGTGACTTTGGGAGTTTAGTCTACTAATAGAAACAGATGTTCTCAAGGAATGAGCTGAAGGGAACTACTCTGTACCACTCTCTTTCTTTAGCTTTCTAGTGCACCTGCAGTGATCCCATCCATTGTTCAGCTTCTGCTGGGAGACATGTACACTCACTCTAGTAAGGGCTTTGTGTCCCTGGCCGTCACTGACTGGGGTGATGGCAGATACAGCAACAGCAAGCAGCGGCGCCGCCAGTCCTGCTGGAGGGTGAGTCAACTGGGCGTCTTCAGTACTGTCACACTCGCACTGTACTCCATCCAGTACTGTCACACTCGCACTGTACTCCATCCAGTACTGTCATCCTCGCACTGTACTCCATCCAGTACTGTCATCCTCGCACTGTACTCCATCCAGTACTGTCATACTCGAACTATGCTCTAGCCAGTATCGTCACACTCGCACTGTACTTCATCCAGTACCACCTCAATCGCACTGTACTCTATCCAGTACCATCACACTCACACTGTACTCCATCCAGTACTGTCATACTCACACTATACTCTATCTAGTACCATCACACTCCCACTATACTACATACAGTATCATCACACTCGCACTGTACTCTATCCAGTATCGTCACACTCGCACTGTACTCCATCCAGTACCACCACAATTGCGCTGTACTCTATCCAGTAACATCACAGTCACGCTGTACTCCATCCAGTACTGTCATACTCACACTATACTCTATCCAGTACCATCACACTCCCACTGTACTACATACAATATCGTCACACTCGCACTGTACTCCATCCAGTACCACCACAATTGCACTGTACTCTATCCAGTACCATCACAGTCACGCTGTACTCCATCCAGTACTGTCATACTCACACTATACTCTATCAAGTACCATCACACTCCCACTGTACTACATCCAGTATCATCACACTCACACTATACTCTATCCAGAAGCATTACACTCGCACTGTACTCCATCCAGTATCACCACAATCGCACTGTACTCCATCCAGTACCATCACACTTGCACTGTACTCCATCCAGTACTGACATATGACCCTGTCACACAATAGCTTATCGGCAGCCAGTTCTGGACCCCTACATGGGAAATGCACATTTGGAAGGGGGGGGTGGGGTGGTGGTGTTGTACATAAGATTGATATCAATCTTATTGATATTGGCCCATTGATATTGGCCCATTGATATCAGCAAACAGTAGAGTGGTTAGTAGGTGCACCAGTGGAACTTGTTTCTGAAACCAGAACCTTTTTCCTGAACCAGGGGCTTTTGTTGTGTTCACACTGCAGGAACTTGACTTGATTGTAGTTCCTCTGAGGCAGTTCCGGAACCCTTTTTTAGTACCTACTCCAGACTACATACTTTTCGTTCAAACACAAACTACGGGGAGTTGCTAACAACGATAAGCTTGCTGATTGGTTGCTGCTAACAGTTGTAGCTTGCTGATTGGCTGACCTCAAGCACCGCTGCTAACTTGGAAGTTACATCGAAGTGCGGCGAGAAGAGATATAAATAGCGGAGCAAAAACTGCGCAAGTGGAATTGTTTTTGTACCCAATTACATTTAATGCATCAATTAATTTCTTTCAGTTAATTAATTGCTCGAGTCTCCATATTTCAGTGGCAGTGTTGTTTCGTATGAAATTATGTATGAAGTTTAACCTACAAACTTTTTGCGTCTTCCATGCTTAATTAGCATAAAGGTCCCAGTTTCTGTTGTGTGCTGTGAAAGCGACACCCGAAAGTGGCCAGGGCTACAAAAGTTCCAGGTCAAGACGGGCCAGGGACTTATAAACTGGGACCAGGTTCCGGGACTTCGGTGTGAAAGTGCCTAGTTACTGGAGTTTGTTTATCCTGTGGCACGTCCCTGGCAGAAACACACCCAGAAGGCCCATCTTCCCTAACCCTCCCACATAATTTCTCGGTTTCACACAAACCGCGTGTCACGGCCATGGTGGAGGGGGCCCGCGGCCCCCCGCCACGCCGCAGGAGGTGACCCCGTTTCTGTGCCGTCAAACAGAGGTGGAAGCAGCTTTCGCGGCTACAGCGCAGTCTCATCATCCTACTGCTGAGCGCGCTGGCCGTGGGCGGGACCGCGGTGTACCCCAGCCTGGCGCCATTCCCCACGGGTAGGTCCGCCGCCCAGCACCGTGCCATCACAGCATCAAAAATCCACTTCCTCTTTGCAGCAAATGTGCTCAACTACCAGCAGAAGTTACATTTCTCATATAAAGATGTCGTTTACAGCAGGAAAAAGTGAAAGAAGAACATAAAACTAGTGTGTTTACCCGTTAAAGGTCCCCCCCGCTTACCTTCCTTGTATTTATGTTGTGTTTTTTATGACAACTTATAAATCACCTGTTCGGCACAATATGTGGGATGGATATTTATTCATAGCAGGTGTTCTACCGAAAACTGCTTCCCCAGCAAATTGGTCCTTAAGATACTTCCAGTTTTTTTAAATAGACTCAGATGAAACCAGCTGCACTCCCCTGTCTTGCTCCTGTCTTGAGAATTAGCTTTGTTGTGCCCATTGTGTCTTCACTGATGTAAGATTGCTAGTTACGAGGCAGTAAATGTGCTTTGGTTTTCACATGCAGAATTTGCTTAAGTCTTGACGCAAGACTTTTCCAGGCTGACACCCTGTCTCAGCAATATACAACGGCAAATCTTGGCTGGAACTTTCATGAATATTCACGAAGGACACAACCGTTCATTTGTGGTCTTGGAAATAAAGCTGCTTTTAAATATTTATTGACGGGATTGAATTTAAAAAAGGGAGAACAGCTGGACTGGCACTTGAAACTGTTTTCAGAATTCTTGACAGGAAGCGTTCTTGAGTTTGTGCATGTCTTATACAACACAGCAGTCGGCTTTCGCGAAGGAGCACCTTCTAACGGCGTCAAAGACCACATCCATGTGCATGTCTGCCCGTGTTCACACCCTCCTTTCCCTGTCCGGATGTCTCCCTGCTAGCAGGAAAGAACAAGTGGAATGGACCGGACACCGGAACCCTGAAACCTGCCCTTCCTGGGGTCATTCCCGAGGTTGCTCCCCGAGGCTTCCTGGCCCCAGAAAAACTTGAGCTGCCCACTGAGGTTTGTGATCCCCTTGTCATTTCCACATGTAGCACCGGAGCTTCAAAAGCACATGTTGGAACACATAGCATTAGCCTTTGTCATTGCTGTAAATCAAGCCCGACGGACAGCAATTCCTGGCTCTCGTTATGAGTTGTTAGGCTGAAGGGCATTGCCAGGAAGCCTACAAGGTCGAGCGTGAATGGGGCTTAACGTTGTGGCTGATTGGGCGTTTAATCCTGAGGCCCGTGATCTGCGAAAGAATATTTTCCTATCCACGGATTAGTGTCGTTACATTATGGCTTCCCCTGTAGGTTTTGGTTGGCTGGATGACACTTTTTTTTTTTTTTTGTATCCACGGCAACCCGTGATTTGTTTGTAGAAGTTCCGCTTGCGGGTTCTGGAATTCCTGGCCAATTTTTAATTGCAAGTCTTAATTTTCTTGCTAAAGTTTCTGAATTCTCTCCCCCCCCCCACCCCACACCCCCCAAAAAAACGGCACATATCCCATAGCATAAGAAGCCAGCGCCCAACAAACAGAGACCCCTGGTCCCACACAGGCGTCCGAGGAATAGAGGGAACCTGTCTGGTGGACAGGCAAAGGAGAGCCGCGGGCCGTCAGAGGAGAGGGGTGTCGAGGAAGCAGAAGGGGAGAAAACGCTCGTCAGGTGAGCCTCTGGTCGGCGCCAAGTTTTAAATTATTTTGATTTAATGATTGAGCAGTTTTCACCTGTTTTGTGATGGGGCATCCCAGCCTGTGAGCCGTTCGACTCTTCGGTTTTTAAATTTGCCAATGAGTGATGCTCTGTCTTAAGCCACAAGCCCTATCGTGACAGAAAGACAGCCCATGATGCCAGCATGATTAAGGCGATGGATTCCGGTAAATTGGTTTCGACCCAATGCCTTCCAATCACCCAGGGATGCAAATTGATTCTGAGGAACCACTGACTTCGCAAAGTGAAATAATGGAGACTCTTTAATGGAGTTGAAGCTCATCCAGAGCTGTGTGTTTTGCACGGTGGCTGTGTTCTCCAAAAACACCACACCTTAGACCCTCCTGCTGCTTCTTCATTTTTTCTTCCATCCGTCCATCTTTTCTCTGCTTACCCCGGTCAGGACGTCCTGGAGCCGGTCCCACCGCAGGCCGAACTGGGGTCCATCCCGGATGGGATTCCAATCCGTGGCAGGGCACCTACACACACATGCACAAGCACTATGGGCAAATTTGAGGCCTCCATTGGCCTCCCTGTCTGTTTTTGGACTGTGGGAGGAAAGCGGGGACCCCAGAGGACACCTGGCACCACCAGCTGAACACGCAAGTGAGATTTGAACCCGCAACACTGTAGGTATGAGGGCACCCTGCCAGGTTAACTTACTTTAAAGGTGCAGTTCACCCCAATACTGATGTATGTTTTAAAGGGGCTTTAGTGCTGCCTATCCATCTAAGTTGTTCTGCTGGAAGTTGCCTAGTTTTGAAGATATCGGCTTTAGAAATGTCAGGCTTCACTTGACTATAATGGGACCGAGTTGTATTCTTTCTGTGGCAATTAAAGCGCCAAAAAATATACGGGAAAAATTCAACAGCAATGTCTCTCTTACCAGAAATCATGACCCGGGGTCCGTTTCCCAAAAGCACAGTTGCTAACTACATTAGCAACTTACAAAATTAGAACCATGGAAGTGAATGAGTCCAATTACGTTAGTTGCTGACTGGAGCTTTTGGGAACTGCACCCCTGGTTGCTCTTTTTTCATCCCCCATTCCTCACCTCCCCCAACCTTGCTCTTCATGAGAGTAAGCTTGGCTGTGAAGGGCACTCAGGAAGCTGGGGGTTACGGGCCTTGCTTAAGGGCCCTCAGACGTGCTGCGGCTGGGCTTGAACCAGCGACCTTCTGATTACAGGCACAGAGGCTTAACCCACTGAGCTACACTCTGCCAGTTTAACATCAAAACTATTTTCTTCTATTGAACTCCACACACCAACTGTATTGCTGAGCAGAAGATATGAGCAGCCCAGCATTATCCCAGCAGAACAACCTAGATGGATAGATTGCACTAAAGCAGGGGTCTCCAACTCCTGGAGAGCTACTGTCCGGTAGGTTTTCTCTCCTACCTGGCGTCTGATGAGTCACGCCTGTTCCTGGTATTTACCTGAGAACAGTTGCAGATGGAGACCCCTGCACTAAAGCCCCTCTAAAATGTATGCTTTTTCAGTTTTGGGGTGAACTGGCCCTTTAACAAATATCAAGAAATTGGGATGCATGGTGGCTGAGTCCTCTGGTCCTCTGGTCCTCTCCCACAGTACAAAAACATTGAATTCCGGTGATTCTCTACAATGCTCACAGTGTCTGGGTGCCTAAGCGTCTCTGCTCTGTCCTAGGATTGGCTTGAGGGGGACGTGCTCTGGAGAAGTGTGAAAGGGCTGGCTGGATGAAAAAAACGAAAAATTGCATTTCTATTCTGATACGAGTCCTCGAGGACATTCGTGTTCCTGTTATTTAATTCACCTTTAAATGTCGACACCTTTACGCGCAGGTCTGATGTTTATCTATCTGCCTGTTCGTCTATCCGTGCAGCTGGCGAGGGGCCATAATCGAGGCGGAGCAGACTGCGGGGGCCCCGCACATGGAAGCCCAGCCTTCCACCAGACAGAGGGAGCCCCCCACAGCAGGGCCTGGACAAGCAGTGCCACATGAGCCAGGTATGAGTAAGGTGCGCCTCCAGGCACGGGGGTCCCCGCAGGACTGTGTGATGCCCCCTGGTGGTTGGATCATGAATCACTTCTCTTGCGGGAGGGAGGGATCAGGGGCTAAGGTGCCCCAGCTGCTTGATGCATTTCCAGCATGGCAGTGAGTGATGCATTGTGCCAGTTAAATTGGTGCTGATGTGATAAAAATATGTAATTTTGACATTGTGAGTAAATTTTTTTAGTCCCCACAAAGGTAAACTGGATTTTATAAAAATCTGTGACTGCAATCAAAAAACTAAAAATGCCACAAGTCTTGTATTTAGGTTGGTTACTTATGGTTAAGGTTATGGCTGGGTAAGGGTTAAGGATGTCATAGTTGGGATTAGGGTTTTTCCCATAGAAATGAATGGGTAGTCCACAAAGATATGAATACAGACCTGTGTGTGTGTGTGTGTGTGTGTGTGTGTGTGTCCAGCCACAGGTCCGGCAGAACCCGCAGACCGGGCGGAGGCGGTGCGCGAAGCCTTCAGGCATGCCTGGAAGGGCTACCGGGAGTTCGCGTGGGGGCACGACGAGCTGAAGCCCGTGTCTAAGTCCTATGGGGAGTGGTTTGGCCTGGGCCTGACACTGGTGGACGCGCTGGACACCATGTGGATCCTGGGCCTGAAAGAAGGTAACAGTGCCACCTGGGGGCGAGACCCAGTCTGACCAGCCCATTCGCTCATATGTGCCTAATGACCAATAGCCCGCAGAGCACATGCCCATGCCACAAACACCCCTCATCTCATCCCCACATCCTGCGGGCCTCTCCCCAAACCTTCTAAGACGGTGTTCTGTGTCTAATTTTTGATAACATGCTTACTGGGTGTCAGTGAGGAAGATGGCCTGCATACCTTACTGCTGTGCAAGGTTTACACCCACCCCCCCCCGGGTTCAGGAAAAGGTTTTCCTCACCTGGGCTTAAGATGTTCCATTCGATTAGCACAGTTTTTGGGCCCTAAATCATTTTTTTTTCTCTGCATGTGATAGAGTTTGAAGAGGCAAAGAAGTGGGTGGCCACCAAGCTGAATTTCTCCAAGAACGTGGACGTGAACCTCTTTGAGACCACCATCCGCATTCTGGGGGGTCTGCTAAGCACGTACCACCTGACCGGGGACAGCCTGTTCTTCGATAAGGCTGTGAGTCAGGCGGGTGGGGGCTGGAGTCAGAATCCTCACCGTTACCACCTCTGGTCTTCAGTTTCCGCAGTTCCTCATATCAGTGTTTCCCAATCCAGGCCCTGGGAACCCACAGACAGTCCACGTTTTTGCTCTACCAGGAGCTGGGATGGAGTGAAAACGCAGACCGTCTGTGGGTCCCCAAGGACCGCGTTGATAAACACTGCCTTAGGTTGTTATTGCTGAAATAACTAACTTAGTATTCACTCTTAGAGGCACTGA
Source organism: Petrocephalus sullivani (assembly GCA_026780845.1). Taxonomy (NCBI): domain Eukaryota; kingdom Metazoa; phylum Chordata; class Actinopteri; order Osteoglossiformes; family Mormyridae; genus Petrocephalus; species Petrocephalus sullivani. Next base: position 6,710,402 of record JAODKM010000108.1, on the reverse strand, counting down.
TAGACTTAAGCATCTCACTAACTTAGCCATCAAACCAACCTCAATGCTCCTTTTATGGTCATCTCTACATCTCTAAAGAAAGATATCGGGACCCGACTGATGCCCGCCTTCAAGACGCCTTCCAAGATCCCGTACTCTGACGTGAACATTGGCAAGGGCAAGGCCCGCCCCCCCCGCTGGACCTCAGACAGCACCGTGGCGGAGGTCACCAGCATCCAGCTGGAGTTTCGGGAGCTGAGCAGGCTTACCCAGGACCCCCAGTTCCAGGCAGGTCTGGCAGGCAATATTTCTTTGCTGGGAGAGCAAGACGGACCCATGGATCACCCTCCATACCCCAAACCCCAGTCCTCTGTGTCTTCTGTAGAATAAATGGCTATAGTGCACCATATGGCTCATGAGACAGATCCTAAGTATGATGAGATGGTCATCTGAGCTCTACAGCAGCAATGGGGGGCTGCCTGAGGATTTCAAGTCCTAAGAGCACCGTAGCTGCCTGGGTCTTAAAGTCCCACTGAATATTAAATGTGAAATATGGTCTCTAATACAGGTTTGGTTGTGCCACTGAGGATAGTGTCAGGAATCTCTTGCTCACCAGCACTCTCGACCTCCCCACCCCAGGAAGTGGCAGACGGGGTGACGAAGATCGTCCACCGGCTAGACGGGAAGCACGATGGCCTGGTGCCCAAGTTCATCAACACCAACAGTGGGCAGTTCACGCACCGGGGCGTGTTCACCCTGGGCGCGCGGGCTGACAGCTACTACGAGTACCTACTCAAGCAGTGGATCCAGAGTGGCAGGAAGGAAAAGGAGTGAGTGCCACTCTGGAACCCACAAGGAACCCACCCAGACACCATGATCACATGATCACAACCACAAGGAACCCACCCACATACCATGATCACAACCACAAGGAACCCAACCAGACACCATGATAACATGATCACAACCACAAGGAACCCACCCACACACCATGATCACAACCACAAGGAACCCACCCACAACCACAAACCAGCAGTCGTAAAGGCTTAGAACTCTAAGGGCAATCATGCTGTACAGACGCATGCTTTAATTCTTATGGTTGTAGCTAAGGTTTGTGGCTATAATTTATTTTATTAATGCTTTGTCCACAAGGTGGCGCTTTTCGACTCCTATTGATTCATACTATGAAAGTGAGGGCCTTGGTTATAGATGCTGGTTCCACCATGTATCTAACCAGCATTTCCGTGTGGGCCCTCAGGCTGCTGGAGGACTACCTGCAGGCTGTGGAAGGCGTGAAGAAAAACCTGCTCCGGATGACCTCCCTGCGCAGACTTACCTTTGTGGGGGAGCTCGCCCACGGCCGCTTCAGTGCTAAGATGGTGGGCCTTCCTGCATGATTTAGGACCACAGAAGATGATAACATTGCCCCTAAGTAGCATGCTTGCCTAATAGCTTCTGTGTCCAAGCACTGACCATTCACATGAGGGTTTCCTACCAGTGATCTGTATTCTTCCCAAAATCCAATTCTGTCATTTGCCCATGAGATAAATTTGGTGATTTGAAATCTCACTGTCTCCAGTGGCCTATTGCTCACCATAACTGCTCACCATCCTGTGTGAGGATCATCTCTGGGCCTGTCAACCTTACACCCAGATAGGACATCAGACCTGAAACATGATTAATTCACAACGAAGTGGAACGATTTGAAAACCATTTGAGAAATACATAGCCATCTCGTTGTCGAGATAATATTCTCCCTGATAACGTTTTGAATATTTGTTGGCTGACAGCATGATGGATTGAACATAAATTCTATACCAGTAGCAATTGTGATGGATATTTAAGATTGCTGAAATGATGGACACCCCCCTCCCCCCTCAGCTCTGGAGTTACCAGTCACAGCAAAAGGCCTCATTTTGGGTCTCCTGTTTCTCTGAATGTTACAATTGAAATGTCAGCATTGGTGAGAAATCGGCTCTGTGCCGAGAGCAGGGACAATAAAACAGCCAAAGAAAATGGCTTCTGATAACAGGAGGAGCTCTTCAGCCAGCGAGGCTGGTTTGCCTCTGGGCAAATATCTGTGTGTTGACTAGGCTGGAAAAATGTTTGCTTGTAACACGAGGGCAGATCAGGGACCCGTGGCAGATCAGGGATTCTGGGTTTCCAGTCTGTCACGCCGCGTGAACTGATAAACTGTTTGGATTGGAAACGCAAACCAGCCTTCATTGGTAAAATGCCAAAATGTAGTTTGCCCCGTTAAGGGGAAGGCTTGGCACTCTACTTGAATGTTGGCTCTCTACGCTGCCCACCCACCCACATGTGCAACCGAGTAGTTAAACCCTCCGCTTACTTTATTGATCCAAATGTCTTTTTTCGTCTCAAATAGACTCGAATGGTCTCATTAGATTCTTGACTTGTTAGAAGTTGTTGTGTAGCTCCTTCTCTGATACTGCTTGCACATGTACCTGGGCATTCATCGGAAGCTCAGCCTAGCTACACTCACGCCTAGTCGAGTCCTCGACAGCACGAATGATCGTAACATGCCATAATCCTCACTTGCACGCCGCTTTGGACGAAAAGCATCTACTAAATATGTAAAATGTAAATCCTGTTCTTGTACAGATAAGGGCAAGTATAGGGGTCATAGAAACGGTCAGTCCGTTCTTTGATAAGGCCAGCATGCAGTGCTTATGGAGAAGTTGGGGGGGGGGTAAGGGCCATGCACAGAGGCCCAACAGTGGCATCAGTTTCCCAGTCCTAGGATTGGAGCCTCTGACCTTTTCGACTTGCTGATTATTGGCACCGAGCCAGCTGAGTCGCATACCACCCACACGGGCAGACCCGGGGCTCTGATGTGATGGGCTTTGAGGAGGGATGGAACGCCTGGGTCGGGCGACATGGCTTTCAGAAGCACTAAGTGTTCATGTCGGAGCTGGCAGGTGCAGAGAGAGGAGGCCCGCGGTGGCGAGCTGGGCCTTAGTGGTCTTCTGTCCCCCTCCCCCAGGACCACCTGGTGTGCTTCCTGCCAGGCACGCTGGCACTGGGCGCTCACTACGGCCTCCCCGCCGACCACATGGAGCTGGCAGCGCGGCTCGCCGAGACGTGCTATCAGATGTACACGCAGATGGAGACTGGCCTAAGCCCCGAGATCGCCCACTTCAACCTGCAGCCCCGTGACGGCCGCGACATTGAGGTCAAGGTGGGTGGGACGTACCAAGCTTCCCGATTTTGAGGGGGGGGGGGGGGGGGGGGGGGTTGTAGGATTTTAAAATTTTTTTTTTGGTCAAAATTTTTTTTTTTTTTTCGCTTTCTGTTTTTTTTT
>JAODKM010000108.1:6696176-6707001 GCA_026780845.1 Petrocephalus sullivani | reverse complement strand
AGAACCCGAAACGGGCCACATACCGCGGGGGGCCGGCAACGGGCGCAAACATATGGGGGAAGGGGGGGGGCACGCACCAGGGTTGTCGTTTGGAGGGGGGGGGGGGGGGGGGGGGGAGTGTGATCAGAGTTTAAATATCTTTTGTTGGTCAAGACTTCTGTTCTAATTTGCCGTGTCTGCTGTACTCTTACTTTCAGCCCCTTTTGGTATCACCCACATAAAAATGCGGGGAACGTTACTGTTGTACCAGGAAGGTCTCCAAAACTGGGCCTAAGCAGCTGTATCGTCATGGATACACATTTAACATCTTTGGCAAAGTAGATGCAAGATGCTTTACACCCACTGTGCTTTTTTTTGGCCTCACAAATCAGTGTCACTGCTCGTATTTATGAAAATCACACTCTCTCTGCTGTCATCATGCTTATGTAACATACTTGTGTGTGTGTGTGTGTGTGTGTGTGGGTCGCCCTCTACAGGCTGCGGACCGACACAACCTCCTGCGGCCCGAGACAGTGGAGAGCCTGTTTTACTTGTACAGGTTCACCCAAGACCAGAAGTACCGTGATTGGGGCTGGGAAATCTTTCGGAGCTTCAACAAGCATGCCAGGGTGAGCGGGGTCCTCGGGGCCGCGGTGAGACGGACTGAAAGGTGGCCAAGAAAGGAGCTCGGAGACGCGATGGCATCTGTGTGCCTCCTGTGTGCTGTGTCCTGGAAACGGCGTCCTGCAGACGCTCTGGATCGCGCCCACAGCCGACGCACCGCTCTCCTGTTAAGCGAAGCGCGGAGTACGCACCACAGCGGCTAGCATTTTACCCCCCCCCCACACCATTACAGCCGAGACTCCAGCCTCACTCACGCTCACGGCCTTCGATTCGGGTCCAGAAACATGTCCCAGTGGAAGCCAGTGTCCCCCAGTCAACCCTCAGTTGTTAAGATAAGGGAGACCTTTCCCACCTGAATTTTCAAAAAGCAGTTTACATGAGAGTATTTGTCGGGTTTAGAATGCTTACATGGCACCAAGATATGATGGACTTCATTAATCCCACAGAGGGAAATGTCAGCCTTAAAACAGCATTAAAAAAGCACATTATGAAAAGATATATTATTTATATATATATATATATACACAATTATAAACAATGTACTGTGGACAAACAATCAAATGGCAGCCATAGTCTAAGACCTGGGATTGTACTGTGTAAAGTCCCGAGGGCCAGAATGTATAAACGTGGTTCAGTGAGGAGACATGGCAAGTAATCCAAAATTAGGTTGATCCAGGCATGGATGCCTTCTCCTTCTTATTTTTCAGTGTTACTGATTTGACCTTCTGTTCCCAAGGTTTCCACTGGAGGCTACACCTCTATCAGCAATGTCCGCGACCCCGTAAACCCCAGCCCTAAAGACAAGATGGAGAGCTTCTTCCTGGCAGAGACGCTGAAATACCTCTTCCTGCTCTTCTCTGACGACCCGAGCCTGATCAGTCTGGATGAGTACGTTTTCAACACGGAGGCTCACCCTCTGCCCATTTGGCCGTCCGGCTCATGAGTGCCGAGGGTCCTGCCGCAGAGAGGCCTGCAGGGCACAGGGGACTTTTCTTATGAGTCTTTCAGCTCTCCTGGTATGCAGCATTCCTACTTTGTTTTGTTCAGTTTGAGGAACCAGTTAGCCATACTGTACCTGGGGAAATGTAAGGGCCAGGATTTTATTGGCTGTTGACTCTTGATTGTGGGACTTGATTAGCCAATCAGAGCGGGGTTTTTATGACGGGATTTTACAGGGAATAAATCCGGAATGCCAGAAATGGGAACCAGGGCTGCTGCCAGCTGAACTGGATGTCATCTCACTGTTTGTGGATTAACAGCAGCCGTGGAGAAATGCTTGTAGTCTGCCCCCGCCCCCCCCCCCCCCGACTGGCTAAGCCCGACCAGAGGAGACTTTCTGGGAAACGGCAGCACAGAAGTATGTGTTGTGACTGAACTCACACGCAGCCTCCTCTGTGAGACAAGACGGGCGCTTTCAAACATCGCGTTCATAATAGGGCGTGGGGGGGCAGTTTCCTGTTGCACTGAATGTTAGATGCTGCTTTCAAAGAGGAGGTGGGCAGGGCCCATCCCATCAAGTAACGACCAATCCATCAGCTTGCGAACGGGATCCATGCTGTGCAGTAATGACACCATCGCCCATTTCTGCCTGTCAGCAGCTACCATACCTTTCACAATCAGCACTTATTCAGACGTACAAATAAATAGCGTGCTTCACCACATGATTCAAACCCAAGCTCATTTCCACATTGTTAACCAGTCAGGTTTCTAATTTATGAGTATTTTGGAGTATTTTCCATCAATTCCTGAATGGAGAATGAAGGGAGTGTGTGTGTGGGGGTGGATTTGCATAGATCACATTTGGGGACCAGAATGTCCCCAGACTGTGGCAAAACCTGAAACTTTCTTATTTTTGGGGACATTACTTTCCTCATTTCCTCATGTCCCCGTTTGGATAACTTCGATTTTATAAAAAATCTGACTGCAATCAAAAAAGTAAAAATGCCAACAAAAGCCTTGTATTTTGTCTGGTAATTTATGGTTAAGGTTAGGGCTGGGTAGGGGTTAAGGGTGTCCTTATTGTCCTTATAGGCTGCGGTTCCTTATCTCACACGAAGCTATAGCGTGCGGCGTTGGTATTTTTATCACCCGTATTTCCAGCCACCTAAGTAAAGTCTTGGACAGTTGAGGACGTTGTTGCTTTTGCTGGGTGACACTTGTTTCCCCACTTTCATTCTAAACTCCTTTTACTTTGAGCACTACGGCTTCGCTATAATATATATATATATATATATATATAAAAAGACAGCGTCCAGATATGAGCTGGCGACACCATCTTATCACCTGTTTCTGGTCCTAGAATTAATGAGAATGGCTTCTGGGTGATCATGATTGGATGTGATGTTATAAGGAAGGACCTGGCAGCCTCTTTACCTACCCTTTTGCTTATTTGTAAGCCATGTGTTAATATTATGGTTTTGACCAGCCGTATGGCTGGCTATTTCCCGAGATGCAGACTGGCTGATGCGCTATTGCCGACAGCGGCAGACGCCTTGGCCGTTTTGGTGGTGAGGCCAGCTTATCTCGTCTACAATCCTGGACGCTCCCCCGATTGAAGGACCTTTCTTTGGTCTCCGGGAATGTGCATTCATGCTGTGCCATTTTCCGAAGGCTCCATTAACGGAACATTTTCAATTTTCTTTTGCGTCCGCAACGTCGAAGAAGGAGGAAATCGTTTTTACAAGCTGTAACCCTGGCCGCAATATTTCGAAATGGGATGTTTCAGATCAGAGAGACAGTAGAGACTGCAGTACATTTACTGACCTATTATTTCCCACATAATGAAAATGGGACGAAATCCCTTCCTGCATGCGGGAACGAACAAGGATCAACGCGTGAATAAAAATCAGCTTCGGGGGGTTAAATCCTTTAGGCTTTTATAGTCATTGCTTTAAATTAACCAGACCAAAAATAATTAGCCCATCAATAGCCATGGCTTAAATTATGCCAGGGTACATGAATCGCTCTCTTATTAAAAATCATACAGAAATGAACTTTGATCACTTGCTTAACTGTGAGGAAAGACATTCAAGTAATGAACTATCTCTTATATTTCTAAATACGTATAATTAGCACATTCGATAACCAGACCAAGCTCATACTAGGTTTAAATATGGCCTGGCTCAAACTAAAGGCATTTGATTTTGTTGCTTTATCTTAATAACGCAAAAACCTGTAAAAATAGTATTGATGTCCTGGGGGATTTGGTTTTGTGCCGGACCAATCGGCTGTCTTAAAAAAAAAAACCTTCCTGAAAGGCGATTGCTGTTTCCCAAATGCTCCTATCCTGCATATCAAACGCGCACGTTCAAACCTGTAAATGTTACTCATTCTGCAATAAAATGCTGGTGGAAAGCCTGGTTGCATTTTCTTTTTATATGCTATTTAATTAAACATCCAGTTTTGTTCCACTATGTGTATAGTATAATAAAACTCCGCAGTGCTATAGATTTTATTTACTAGCAGCTGAAAAAACTTTTACTAATGTATATAAAAAGGGGAGGATTTGTAAGAGAGTTAGGGTATAACTAAATTGTTCCGCGTGAGGGTATGTTTGAACACTACTGGTCTGTATGCACGCGTACAACATATTTCAAGTAAAATTTGTGTTTTTGGATACTGACGTGCAGTGCAAATGAAAAGTGAATAATTATGTTGCCTTTTGTATGATTTAAAGCTAAATGCATTTTATGGATGAGTGTTTTTATTTAAATTTATATTCGCTTTCAGCCTCGATCGCTTTAAGAAGAGGAATAGAGGCACATTTATGTAATGAAAACGTCAGCCAGCCTATGCCTTCCCGGACCACTGCTGCTCTTTGATTTACTGGATATCGGGGGGATGCTGATTTAACCTGGAGCTCCGAGCAGATCGACTCTTTGGGGAGGGGTGGCGGGGGGGTTACTCCAGCTCGCCTGCGATTGTTAGATCTGCTCACCGACTGGCTCCGCGGGCCAAATGTTGATTTCGGTGCCAAATGCGGCGCGCGTGCGCGTCCAGCCATGAGATTTATGAAACCGACTGCAGGTTCTTTCGCTCTCTCCCTGGATCATTATTACCTTCATGATAAACGAGAGCTTAGATCTCCAAAACATTACAATCTTGCATTTTGAATAGGACTCATTTTATATATATATATATTTTCATTTTCGTTTCCTTTTTCAGACACAAATTACACTATTGATTCTTATCGTTCCTCATACGGAAACGGTATATTTAAGGTCGTAATCGAACTGAAACCATTTACCGGTGATCGTTGGGATGAATTTTCATTTTGATGACCTTCAAAAGCACATTACGTATATGACATAAAAACCCGTTGGAAATTCTTCAGAAAAAAACGAATACGCCACTGACCTTGCATGATTATCTCTATAGAACAGGAATAAAGAATAAAACGTTCTATAAATAGGCAATGGCTAATAAAAGTGTATTACATGTGTAGGTGGCACTAGAACTCCCTGAACATTTCATAAAGCCGCAAACTTGCTTTATTACGAGACACTCGGGCAGCTCTGTACAGCACTGCAGACACGTTAGCACAAGGGGGCCCTATAACCAGAGTCACGCTCCGGTTTAATCCGCACCGAAACAACGAACAAAAACGCCTATAGTAATGTAAGCCCAGCAATACCTTTGAAGCAGCTATCTCTGCTCCTTTGTGTTACTCACCCATCTCATATCCATACTCTCAGTATAGCATGTATTTGTCACAGCCCAGTGATACTGTCATCTGTATCTCATTAGCTTTCATCTTTACGGTCTCACACATCCCCCCCCCCCCCCCACTAAATTAGCATAGACTGTACTGTCACCCATGATGTGGTTCTTAGCCACAGGCCTGGCAGTGTGTTCAGGTTTTCCAACTAACTCAACAGTACAGAGGGGAAGTTCTAAAACAGTATTCTCATGTGTGATAATTCCATCTATGTACATGTTGTGAGATGTTGGGACGCCAATGCTGACTGTTATCCACAGTGTTTACCCCCAGCATCCTGCAAGGCTGCTGTCCCAACTCTGCTGTACAGTCTATTCATACATGGCAGCAACAGCATTATCAAGTTTGCGGGCACCATCACTGTGATTGGTCTCATCAGAGATGGTGATGAGGCCGTGTGCGGGAAGGAGGTAAAAGACCGGACTGCACCATGCCTACAACCTCTCCCATCGACAAGATAAAGGAGATCATCCTCGGCTTCATCAGCGATGTCCCAGACCGATATCAAACATTGGAATTGGGGCCAATCCAGGCATTTTTTTACTTGATTGGTATTAGCTACCACAATCTATGTAATTTCCAGCATCCGCCCAAGTTACGTTAGTTATGCAGATTCCGTCACATGCTACAGTAAGCCTGAGGCACGTAGCTTGGAACTACAGCGATTTTCCAAAATGGAAACTCAAAGTAGCCCATCAGCTGCCTGCAATGTTTGCACTGGCATCCTTTTGAGAGGAGTTAGCAAGGTAGGGTGTCGTTTAATATAATGAATCTAACTGAGCACTTGCAGAAACATCATAAGGAGAAATTCTGTGAATTTGCGAGGTTTTTACTCAAAGAATGCCCTGAACACAGCTTTCACTGGGGGATGCGCAAAGGCGAGAGAAATTTGGTCGAGACTGCGATAAGGCGAGAAAAATAACAGAGAAAATAATTGAATTCATTCCTTTGGATGTCCAGCCAATTTTCAATGGTTGAAAACATCAGCTTTCACAGGCTTATCGAGTGTCTGGAACACCATTGCGTCCTACCCTCCTCAGACTACATTTCAGACACGGCTGTACCAGAACATTATAGCAGAATTTGTGACCACCGATGAGTTTGCTTAAGAAATGTAGCTGCCATTAGTTTTATGACTGGCGTTTGGTCTTCAAATGTACAGTAGTCATAGACTTAATATATGTGAATTTATAGTATATCTAAATATAAATATCTGATCAGGACTCAAAATCAGTAGATATAAATTTCGAATGGATTGGATTTGAATGAGGTACCAAAAAGGTGGATTGGATATCCCTACTCTCCACTATTCCCCTTTCAATCTCTGGTCAGAACAATGAGCAGCTTCAATTTCCTGGGCACCCAGATCACAGACTCCCATGTTCTGTAAACACCAGCTGCATCCTCATGGAGCCTCAGCAGAGGTTGATCTTCCTGAGGAAACTGAAGAGCTATGACTTGGCAAGCAAAACTTCTACCACTGAGATCATCCTGACTGGCCAAGGACTGTCCTGAGAGCTTCAAAGATCATCAGCAGATCTTCCACAGCTCCATTTACCACCCCTCCTGCCTGAAGAGGTCAGAGTCCATCATCAGGGACCTCAGCCACCCAGCCCATGTCGTCTCCTTACTCCTCCCCTCCGGAGAGTGGTACTGGTGCATCACCACCCAGTTCAGGGACAGCTTTCTTCCCCAAGCTATTAGACTGTTAAACTAGTGAGTGACATTCATCACCCCATTGCATAATGTAGTCATTGATAAAATCCCACCTGCACTTTATCTGTATCTACACCTTATTCTCATTTATTCTTCTATACTCTGGTGCATTTGCCATATTATACATATTTATTACTTTTTGTTGCTCATTCCTATGTACCAGGGGTCTCCAACTCCGGTCCTGGAAAGCTAATATCCAGTAGGTTTTCTATCCCACCTGGCTTCCAGTGAGCCACACCTGTTCCTGGTATTTACCTGAGAACAGTTTTGGCTCATCAGAAGCCAGGTAGAGTAGAAAACCCCCAGGACAGTAGCTCTCCCGGACCAGATTTAGAGAGCCCTGTTATATACCCAATATATTGTCTTGTCTCACACTCTTGCTTTTTTCTTTATTAAACTGCACTGTTCTATGTCCTGCACTGTCTTGTCCAGAATTGCACGGTTGTTCATCCCATCCCACGATGCCATACCCTGCAACCGTAGCATGAATTTCATTGTGTTCCCTAGAACACTTGTGACGATAAACCTTTTCAAAGGCTAAGGAGTGTCTTCATTTTTCTGTCTACGCTTGATTTATTGTCAATACTTCCATCTGTCCATGTTCCCGCATTTGTCCCAGTCAGGGTTGTGGGGAATAGACTCACCTCTCCAGCTCTGCGTGTAAATCTAAGTTCCCTTACAATGTATTCAATAGGTTTCTGGCTGCGTGGGAGAGGAGCTGGCTGTTCTTGGTCCTAGGCGATGATGTCACCGCGCTCCATTCGGCCGCCGCCGTCACTGGGGCGATCAGAGCGGCTCCCGTCCTATCCAGCTGGCTTTCAGCACATCCTCAGCACAAAATGAAATGTAAGACTCTCAGATGAGCTCTCCGTCGCGTCCGCCGGCGAAATGAATCATCCGCCCTTTTCCTGAGGCGTGATGAGGCTGATGGCACACAGGTAGTATCTCCCAGCTGCGTGTTTTGCTTTCTTACAGTGCCCTCCAGAGTGACCTGCCCTTCTGCCACGGCCGCTCGGCTCTCATATGGCCATTACTTCATTATTTAAAATCTGTCTCCAAAATCAGTAACTTTCCACTCTTTGCTGACAGTCTAATCACAGGGTCTTCCATGACTCTCTGGCTGGACACCTCCAAAGATCACACTGCTCTGTGAGGTCCCTCTTTTCCTATTGCAGCAACACCTGAGGAACAAACATCTCCAAACACTCTCCCCCCTTGCTGACTTGTGTGTGTCTTTACATGGAGGTTCAGCTTCTCCTCTGATTCTATTTATGTTTATTATATGCACCCCCCCGGTTGCCTGCTCTGGCTTCACTTCCCGTCTTCTCTTCCTAGCATCTCGGCCTGTTTGTCCTTGAAAGGCGATTGTCTGCTTCCAAGCAGCCTACCTGGATAAGTATAGGCTATCCAAAAATAAAAATGAATCGACTGATTCCGCAGGTTATTTTGTTTTATTGTTAGCATTGTGGTCCTTTTTTTTTTCTTCTTGCACTAGTCGAGAAAGGCAGCGGATCACATACATGTCGTCTTCTTACAAGAACCAGTCCCAATTGGTGGAGAGATGGATCCAATGTAATATTTGTATGTCAAAACTGCTCTCTGTCAGCCTATTTATGGATAATCCTAGCCTCAGGTTCCTGTACATGGCAGTTATCTCCAGTAGTGAGCAGTTCTGAACCTCCTCATTACATTTTCTGCATTGGTGAGGTGCATAGCCTAAGCTCCTTTAGCTCAATAAGTAGAGCGTTATGCTAACTATGTGACGGATGTGTTCAAAGCTCTTGCAGCAGCCATAGTTCCACATGTGGCTTCATGCTTGTCCACTAGGCCAGTACCTGACCATGCAATTTATTTTTCTATAGCGCCTTTCACAACAGAGTCGCCCCAAGGCATTGCTGCAGAGAGTTGCTGTCTGGTGTAGATGTCCATGTCTGGTGTACTACATGTCCAGCCCAGCACTCTATCGCACACTGGACTAACACTGCATTTTACTGGTTTGGCCCCTAATACACAGTCTAGGCGCGTGGAGACTGTCTACCCATCAGCAAGCAAGCAGTGAAAGTTTCTCTCATCCTTGCATCTCTCAGGCCTGGTGTTAGCGCCGCTGGTGTCCCGCATGGTCGTGTAAGAACCGCCATCATCTTTGTCCCCTTGATATTTAATAACATATTTGCTAATACTTAAATCCACTTGCGGTGGCCTGTTGACGGCAGAATTCTGGGGGAGGAATAGTAACTGGGACCCAGGGGAAAGAAATGTGTTCCTGGAGCTGCGGATCTCTTTGTGTATTATGCAGCATTCACTGCTGGACAAATGGTTGGGAATAAATAGCTGTTAATCTCGTATTGAACTCACAGTTAATACCAGTCATCTCTTACCTTCGCTGCTTTTCCTGAATCATTCATGCCAAATTTCTGAGACATATTTGTGTGTCGCACAAACTGGACCCAAAGATTCCCCCGTTCCTTACGTTGCTTTTATGACATAACGGCATAGCACAAACCTCTCTGGGATCCAGAGTGAGAAAATGAAATAGAAGAGGTTGGAGGAAAATGACAGCAGAATCTAATTGGGAGTCCTTTGGTGCATTTTATCCCTGTGATGCTTCCATGATGAAGTAAAGTGTAGGAAATCAAAGTCATCTTGCTGCAAATTTTCATCACTCTTGTCTCCAAGAAACTGTTTGATGTTCACTTCCATCTGAGACCCCCAGTAGTGGTTCTGTGTCTAGACTACAGAAGGTTTCTCTATATTCAATGTGGGCTGGCTTATATTGCATGAAAATAGCATTTTACCCGAGGTATGGTGTGACTTGTTTACCCAGAATGCCTCTGTATGTTCAGCTTATTCTGAAGGATGTTTTCTTAAATATGGTACATTACTCGTGTTGAAAATAGACTGACATTATCATTTTTCTAGCAGTAACTTGTTTATATTATGTATTTTATTCTGTTCTGATTTTCCCAAATTTCTAAACTGTGCACTTAGGATGGCTGTGCTGATAAGCTGGTAAACTGGAACCTGCTAACTGATGTTGATGGATTAACATGAACATTCCAGGAATCTAACAGCAAAGGCAACTGTTGATCTTGGAAAAAAATCTCTGTCTGGTCTGGACTCGGCCAACCAGGAACAGCTAGTAGTGCTGAAAAATCACTACATGGTATTATAATTGCTGTAGTGTAACAATACTATCCATGATTATTGTACTGGTATCACTGTACTGTTGTTATAGAGAAGGTGGACACGGTGAACAGGGAAAGGGCTTGTTTCCAACTAGAGTCATTCACCATGACCTTTTTTCCAGAGCTGAAGGTCATAATTCATCACAATCATGTCCCACTTTAAGCAGCCTGTTTCTGGGGAGAGGATTCAGGTGGCGCTGACCTCCGCAAATGACATCCAAGTCATTTGAGTTTATCCACGTCCCCGGTGCAAAATATGGGTGTCACTTCCTGGAACATTTTCTTTATTTTGAATGCCAGGTGATGGGTGTGAGCAAGAACCTACTATGGAAATGTATTAGTTTCCCACCCGTGGAACAGCGTGACGCTCCGTGAGCTCAGACCGGCACAAAAATAGGGCTCTGGCCCTCTGGGCGGTGGGAGCAGCACGGACATGGAAGCATGGAAATGTCAGCCGGTTTCCGTTGTCGGTGGCTAGAGCTGTGTGGGAGCTTGTGGGGCCGGGGGGGGTGAACGCTGTGGCCCCAGCCTCAGCACTTCAGCACAGCCGTTTCCCCCCCCCCCCCCCTCGCCCCCCCGGCAAGCGGCTGGCTTTGCCGTCACC
>JAODKM010000108.1:6674825-6695887 GCA_026780845.1 Petrocephalus sullivani | reverse complement strand
AAGAAGCATGGGCTGACAGATATATCATGCTCGCTTCGCCTGCACATATACTGTCGTTGTGAACGACAGTGCAGAAGAAGTTTAGCTCCTATGGGTCAGGGAAGGTGGGTAAGGGGGACAGGCGGAAGGGAAAGGGGCTGTGCAACTTCAGGGGAAGTGGTAGTGGGGGTGCACATTTAGTCCGAGTGCGTCAAAGCAAAATGCAGGGGCTGATTTCTTCGGACCTCTGCCTGGCAAGGTGACCCCCGTCACACCCCTCACTGGGAGCCCGGCTTGACAAATTGTCTGGCCTCGTTTTCGATGGACTTTCCAGATGATTTAGCTTGCAGCTGTAATCAAATGGGAAGGCGGACCGCTTTGTTCGGTAAATGGCGAACAAGCTTGTGAGTGTTTCGAAAGGGCTAATTTCACAGTCTCCTCCGAGGCTGACTGATCCTTGACACTTTGCAAGCATGCTGTTAAGTCATGTAAAAAAAAAAAAGTTTTCACTTCTAGCATGCCATTTTATGGTAATCGCACGCTGGATAAGGCAAGCATGAGTCACTTTTGAACTCTTATTACATTCTCCTGCTTTATTTGACATAAAAATCAACTTTGGATTTAGCTCTCAGTTTGAGTGTGAGTGTGCCCTGCGCTGAGTTTGTGCTCATCCTGAGTTGTTCCCTGCCTTGTGCCCGTAGGTTCCGGACCCCCCCACCCCGACCCTGATTAGCCAGACAAGGTTACAGAAAATGGGTGGGGGGAAGTAGTCTGATCAGCTTATTCACACTTCCATGCAGAAAACAGAGGACATGCAGGCACAGCCCAAACATGCATATGTATACATATTAATAACAGCAGTCAAAAGCAGAGCGAGGATCCTACTCTCCTTATGTAAAATGATTTTGCAGTGCCATCTGTGCAAACTAGGTACTGTGCATAATATTACCAGCCAATCATCATCCAACTTGTAAATTAGCTGATGGGTTATACTGTAGATAGTCAGTTTCCTTATTTTCTTAATGTTCTTGTTGCTAAACTGTTTGCCTGTTGTTTTTCTCCCCATAAAATTGTGTTATTCTGCTTCTGTGTAGGAAGCTGATTTATTTACTATTTAGGTGTCACTACCTTGATGGTAATGGTAGAGCACTTTGACAAGACAACCAAAGGAAATCGTGTCATCCACCTCTTTGCTGTAATATGTAGTTAAATTACATGTATGTGATCTGTGAATTGTTCTGTAATTTCTTTGTGCTCCCAAGAGGTCTGAGGATCAAACCCCTTGTCAACTTAGGAAATATCTGTAGAGGAGCCGTGTGATGTGTGGGCCTTCTCCAGCTCCAGTGTGTAAAAAGAACACATTATGCGTTACTTCAAAGTCAGCTATTGGATCCACACGGCTCTCCAGGTTCTGCCATTCCCCGATCGCTAAACCGTGCGACAGGTACGGAGTCCGTGCACGACTGCGGCAGGCCACCCTCTGTGCGAAGGGAAAATGACTGGAACCACCTGACACCGTACGCCTCATTGCATAGAGCTGCAGCACGTCCAGAGTAGGGAAATATGGGAAACCAGGGGCCTGGCTGTTATTCTGCATGGCTAGTACCAGGCACATAATTCTACAATGCTCTAGAATTCTAATTCTACAGTCACGACAATTATTCCACGTAATCGACTTTTACGAAAATCTGTGCTTTTGGGCACAGCCCCCAACATGCCCCCCCGCAGCCCTTCCCTGGCAGCACAGCTTTTTATTTGCTGAGCTGGAGGAGGAGGTAGTGGTGACCATCTACCCCAAGGTCCCATTTCTCATGTGCCGGGCGGAGCTGCTGCCTGGTGTGCCTGCTCCCGGAGGCAGGCCGCTAACCGCACCTGTGCGGCGCGTCGGCCTGCCGTGAAATACGGACGCGTGCGTGCGGCCTGATCCCCTGGGCGGCCGTTCACCTTGAAAATTGGAGGCACTTTGTCGGATGAGTTCTCAGTAATAGTGTTCTTTTTTTTTTTTGTTGTTTCTGCGAGTCGACTGTGAGCGACGTGCCGTGGGATGGGGGAAGTTAACAATTTACGCAAATTGATTCCGTCGCAGATTACGGAGGCTCGTCGTGCTCCCGCGTCTGTGAATTTAATGCATTTTGTATGTAGTGCAGAAGCTAAGTGCGAATATTAGTGCTTTAATAATTTAATGATTAAAGATTTAATCTTTCTTTTCTAACAGAAAAATGGCTAAGCTGCTCTATAGGTCATAAATCAAGCATTTAACGGCACCAGCTGCGTATGGGAGGATGTCCTCTACCTTTCCTTTCCTGCCTCACTGCAAAATAAGGATGCCTCCCATTCTCCCTGTTTTGGTGCAGTTGTGGCAATGGAGTGACGCCAGGTGTTAGGTGATCAAGCTGAGGAGTGAAATGCTTTGTTCTTCCTACTAGAATGACAGCTGGCTGAGTTACGAATTTCTCAAGAAGCCCACTAGGTGGCCTCAGCGAGGAGCATGGGAGAACCTGTATCACCTTAATGCTCCTTAAGTGAGAATGTGGGACGACGAATGATGGAGGGGAGATCCTGTGGTTGGACACATAAGTGCCTAGACATGCATGCGAGATAGGAGACTCAAAACTGCAAAATCGGCGTCAAACCCAGTTAAACCCTGCTAGCGCACTGGTTTGTCTTAGACATCCATTAGCTAAACCATGCGTAAGTCTGGGAGTATTATACGCGTGGTATGTCGCTGATACCTGGCTGAAAGCTTCATGTGGGTTTGTGAAAGCTAGCAGGGCTGGCTGGGGGCCCCATAGCTTCCAGGGTGTGGGGGTTCGCTCATTATATTCCACAGCAAGAGAGTCATGTGGTATTGCAGGGCCAGGGTTGTGGACCTAATCTGGCCTGCTTTGACGAAGGGGGGGAGCACGGTGCTACGTGAGTGGCGTGTGAAGCAGCCGGGGCTGCGCTAGCAACCTTGCAGCCTATATCCTCTAGGGGGCACTCTACACTTGCCAGGACACCTAACAGCAGACGCAGCCAAGACAGCAGCTCCATGCAGCCCGTCTGCATCATCATCAATGCTGCCATTCTCCGGCTATGTCGGCATCAGCCGGCGGTCCCTGTCTGTGGGAGGAGGCGGGGGCAGAAAAGAAACATAACCGGTATGTGCAGGAACAGACAAGGTGAGCCGTTGTGTTGGGACACTACCAGCAGGGGGGGCTATATCTCTGCCCCAATATCCATCCCCCAAGATGCAGAGCTAATTTGTTAGCAATAAAAGCATTTCTCCTGCTGGCCGATACGAAGCCACCCCGCTTGCTGTTCCATTTCGCTTGCCATGTGGAGAATGTATGCCTTGATTATGTCATAAGGCAACATGGATGCCAGTTGATTTATTCGCTATTAGAAACCTGTAGATCATAAAAATCATGGACTATGCTAAAATCTGATATATTCATAATAGCCAAATCATATTTACATAAAAATTATATACAATTTACAGTAATATTGCAGTGCCCACTTCATTATTCTTAAATGGGGTCATTAAATGATATATTAAATCATTTTAAAAATCAGTAAGAGGGGCCAAATCTACAGCATGAGCGGAATCAGCAGTTTTGGAGTCACATCCTGTTCACTGTTTTCAGGTATAATGGCTGCTGTTGTTATTTCTCACCGACATGCTCCGCCGGTCGATGCACAGAGCTCACAGACACTCCTTCAGGGCACAGGCGCTAGCCGACTTGACCACTGGCTACTGCTTTCTCCCGCAAGGCTACAGCTGACACTCCTGGCTAGAGGAAGGCTTATGGCAGTGATTCACCTTGTTTAGTCAACAGCCACATGCATTATACTTACTGTGGATCAGTGTTTCCCAACCTAGTCCACGTTTTTGCTCCCTGCCAGGTCCATGCCAGGAGCTGGGAGGGTGCAAAAATGTGGATTGCCTGGGGGTCCCTGAAGACCTGCTTGGGAAGCATTGTCTTAGACCACCTAACGCTTTTAGTCTCCACCTGTTCTGTTTATTATCACCTGTATGCTTCGCAGACAATTCTGTCAGGTTTTCCAGCTACACACTTTTACATATTTATATAACTGGCTAATATATTCAGATTATGCACAGTACCTTGATTCATATGTGTATGTGTTTCTATTCCAGGGAGCACAGGGCACAAGCATCACAAAGCAAAATCATAAATTCACACGCGTACATATATATGTCTTCCTGTGTAACATTGTGTTTATGTGTATATATTCCAGGAAATTTCAACGTGCTCCAAAAACCTGTTTATTCCCATTGGTTTTTGTTGACGTTTTGAAGCAGGCATTGTGACGGATTTGGGTTTTGTCTCCAGTCTGTGACCGCAGTCTCAAAAATCTGCTGCAGTATAAATTGAAAATCCAGCCGACAGTCAAAGCTATTAGTAAATGTGGTGCTCCAGGCAAGGAGAAAAGTTAATTGCCCCCCCCCCCCATGCATGCTTGGTTAGCATACAGTTTATTTTTACTTTATCTGAGTTGATTAGTTTTGGCTCACAACACTGTTTGTCCTTCTGTGACTATCTAGCCTTCTTCACTTTAATTACTCTTATCAGCCATTCATATTTTTCTAAAACTAAATACCAGTTGGGGTTCTGCTGTTTCATCCTGTATTTACCAGATGAACACCCTTTCCAGTACAGGAAAGATGTCTTTAAATGTATATTTTAAGGATTCCTTGCGTTTTATTCCACTGCGGTTGGGAAAACTGTATTTCCCACACATATCAATGCTAGTCAGTGGTTAGGGTGTCACTGTGTGTCACTGTGCGTCACTATGGCTGTGTGCTTCCACAGTGAGGGTGTCATGGGTAGGAGAAAAATCAGCAGTTTATAACTAGATGTCCACAATGAGTAGGCTATGTTGTGTAGTGTATTTCACCATCTGTTGGCTAGTTAGAGTTGGCTCCAAGCCTCTATTTGAGAATGACACAATTGATCCAGTTCAGTCAGTGTTGTGCTAATTTAGAAAAATGATAACCTGGGATCAATTCTTCTCAAGGTCTCATTTGGAGAGTGAACTACTGAGACAGGCACTCAGGCAGAGCCATTACAGCTCCACTGCTTATTGGATACAAATGACAAACTATCACTCAGGGTAGAATATTATGTAAACTACCCTGCATTACAACTTTACAAGCAATATACAGCACGAAACATACATCTGTACATAGAGTGAATCTGTTTGAATCTGCCACAGATTACCAATGTAACTGCTTTAAATAAATTTGCTTTTTTTTAAAGAAAAGGGAAAAAAAGCTTTGCATATTTATGTCTGACCTGCCATATTCTTGGCTCTCTCAAAGCAAGTGGTTTGATTGCCTATTTTAGGAAAATTACAGGCACCTGTATCCTGACTGAGAGCTAAATTGATGTCTTCCTAAAGGAAAGTTCATGGTAAATGTCAGTCAGTAATAGTCGATGCCATACAGTTGGTAGAGGAAGGAAGGCTTTAGTGTGCGTTTTTATGCAACTGTTTTGAACTACAGAATATGCAAGAAACTATTTAAACAGTTTGACTCTGTGTTTTAATTATTGTTATTGTGTAATTGTCCCTATGTTTCTACTAAAACAATACATTTAATGCTATCAGAATAAACTAATTTTGGTTGAATGACATAACATAAACATATATTTATTGGAGTATTGTTTTTCTTAAAGGCACTTTTAATTATCACTGCATTTAAATTTAGCCAATGAGATAAGCCTTGCTCATACAACAAGTCAGCGTGAAAAATAATTTTAATTCACAAGTTTTGTTCGAGGATGTGAAAATATTTCGGTGTTTTATCAAAAGAATGGTAATAATGAAAAGAAATAAAACCTACAACCAAAAATAACACTAACGTGCGACTAATTAATTGAGAAGAGGCCGCGGCAGTGTTTTTGGTTGCCAGGCAACCCGCCGCTTCGTCATTTCCGGCGAGCGGAGGGTCTCGAGCGAGAGGCTGCGGTAGCGGCTGTCTGTGGATGGGAGCCGGGCGAGGAAGCAGCGCGAGGAAGCAGCGCGTTACGTCCCGGCCGAAATGAGGACGAGCTGCCCGGAAGGGAGCCCCAGCCCCAACTCCGGGCTACTTCCCGCCTATTAAACCGGCACTTGTCGCTCGCCTCCGGTTACTCTGGCGGGTAGTTGCTCGGCTTGGCGTGTTTTGCGGAGGGGACGAGCGCACTTCTGACGGCGCGGACTGGAGGCGCGACGCTCACGGCCGCCGCTGTTACAGTCCGCGGGGCGCACGGCCGCAGGGAAAGGGGACTTTAACTCTTTTGCCAACTTACTTTTTAGACTAGTTTTGTTTATTCTGTAACCTTTAGGCGCCCGGAGGAGGCGGCCGGCCGGGCACAGACCGGGAGCCGCTTCCCCTCTCTCCGCCCGGCTTCTTTACCTCCCCCTTAGCTTTTTGGTCTCTTCGCCTCATTTAACGTATTTTTTATGCCTTTTTTGTCAAATCTTACATCCCGTTTTATAACAAAAACTTGGGACGAAACTTCTTCGCGGGCGCCTCCTGTCCCGCGTCGGTCCTCGGTCCTCGTCCCCGCTCTGCCTGCACTCCCCCCGGGATAATAAGGATTACTCCTCCGCTTGCGGACGGCCGGCCAGCGGCCAAAGCCACCCCCATGGCCGTCCTCCGAGCGAGCTCCGCGCACTGCCGGCCATGCGGCGCCGCGATGTGAAGCGGCGCCGGCCGCCGATGCCCGCACAGCCCGTCTCGTCGCGTCGCGCCGCCGGCCTCCCAGCAGGGCTCCGAGGATGAGCTCGGACGTGGAGCGCACGTCGCTCAGCTCCACGGGCTCCGGCGGCCGCTCGCTGTCGGCCAACGTGCGCAAGCTGCACAACGCGCTCAACCTGCTGCTGAGCGACTTCGAGCGGGAGCAGTTCATCCACTGCCTGAACGTGTACCACTCCAAGCGCAACGTCTTCGACCTGGTGCAGACCCTCAAAGTCATCCTGAACGCGCCCAGCAAGCGCCAGCTGCTGCCCATGCTGCGCCTCGTCATCCCGCGCTCCGACCAGCTGCTATTCGACCAGTACACCTCGGAGGGGCTCTACCTGAGGTCGGAGATGCTCGGCGGCGCCCCCGACGGCTGCGGGGATGCCCTGGCCCCCAACGGCGCGCCGGCTCCGGCGGCTCAGTCCCGGCCGTCGGCGCATGGCGCGCCGAGAGGCTCCCCGGATAGTTTCAGCACCGGCAGCGAGGGGACAGCTCCGGCGCCTCCGCGGGATCCCCCCGGCGAGGTGCGCCAGGTCACTCTGAAGCGCAACAAGAGCAACGAGGGCTTGGGCTTCAGCATCCGCGGTGGCTCGGAGCACGGCGTGGGTATCTACGTGTCGCTGGTGGAGCCGGGGTCGCTGGCCGAGAAGGAGGGACTGCTGGTCGGTGATCAGATACTGAAAGTTAACGACAAGGTGTTCAGCAGGGTCACCCACGCCGAAGCGGTGAAGGTGAGCTTGCTCCTTATGCTGTGCTGGAGCCTCTCCTTCTGTTGCCTGGACTTTCCACAGCAAGATGTGATTACTTTTGTGAGGTATTAAATGCATACATTGATCTGAGTGCAGCCAGATCCAGGAGACTATTAGCTCTAAAGCCTTCTATTTAACGCTATCGACACTTTTCAGTCTTGCACATCTCAGCATTCCCTGCCTGTTTGCTCCTCTCCGTCCAGCAACACCTTCAGCTGTGAGGGGTAGTCTCATTTTCTGAGCTTCTCTATACCAGTTGCTGAGACACCGAGGCTGACAGACATTAGGCCATTAGGAGAGGGACTTAAGAATCAGCAGGTCTGAGGTCCTGCTAGTTAGTAGTACTATTTCCAAGGATACTCAGTGTAGCATTAATCAAAATGTGTATAAATCACTGTTGGCTGTGTAATCCACCTTGTTGAAGGGCATAAGGCCACATAACTCAAGGTGCCCCTTGGCTTCTCCCAGCTTGTTGAAGGTAGGATCATTACAGAAGTATTTGCTTTGCTCAAACCCCACCTACCCGCTATGATGTCCCCCCCACCCACTGCTTTGTATGTCTGTGGTTTGATGAGCAACGTGGCGAAATGGACACTCGTCATCATTAATGACTCATTTGCAGTGGGCTTGAACTGTTCATGTGCCACTGAGTGTGTCATGCTTGATTGAGGATAAGCTGTAATTAGATTTTTGTGTAATTAGCCTCCTTTGGCCAGAACAGCTGCGAACCCTTCTCACTGGTCTGCTCAGCCCCTCCTTCTGGGAACAGGTGTTTGCCTTTGGGGGGGGCAAAATTGGAACCTGCTGGCTTTGATGCAGTCTTGCACTGTCATGTCCTGTGGTTCCTGTTTGAGAAGTCATGGTGGACCATAGGGGTATAGTGTACCCAAAATTCACAGTTCAGTACAAACCTTGGTTTTGAAATAGCAAACACCATCACAAAGCATTGTAGACTAAACGAAAGCCAATGTGTCTGTCAACGTTTCTTAAC
This sequence comes from Petrocephalus sullivani, assembly GCA_026780845.1. Taxonomy (NCBI): domain Eukaryota; kingdom Metazoa; phylum Chordata; class Actinopteri; order Osteoglossiformes; family Mormyridae; genus Petrocephalus; species Petrocephalus sullivani. The sequence continues at coordinate 6,687,441 of JAODKM010000108.1, read as the reverse complement.
AAAACCTAAGAGAAACTTATCTGCATGTTGTAAAAATTTAACAAACTGTTAAGTAATTAGAAGTTCGAAAACAAGACTGCACCATAAGTCATCATGAACTAAATTCTATATAAATCCCATGTTCTCTTAAATAAACACTCCTACTGTACGGGCGATTTAGTTTTATTTTAGCCTGGTCTGAATTTCCCAGCCAAAATGCATTAAATGCCAGAGGCTGTATCTGCCTTGCTGCTGTCATGTACACACTCAGATGATGTTGTCTCAAATGAGTTAGCATGTTTGGTGTATTTCCAGCAACATTTCCAAGTTCTGCATAACAGAGCCGCCAAACAGTCTTGGTCTTATCTATTACGCTCTCTCCAGTGCTGGTGTAATTTAAGGGGAAACCAAAATGTACTAATCATGACTGACTGTAACCAGCAGTAGCCGTAACCAACTCACAGCCACATAATGTTTTCCTGCCGATCATGTACTTGTGAATTTAAGTTTGTCCTGTGTTAAGAAATTCCTTTTATTGTGCACTCCAAACCGAAAATAATCCATATTATCAATGCATATACTCTTACTGCCCTACTGGACCACTGATGCTGCTGATTAAGTGTATTTCTTGTACCCTTCTGGATATGGATGTAACACAGGAGATGTTCTGTGTTTGCATTCCCATGTTCTCTAGGTTTGATATGCAAAAACAGCGATGGTGTAGAGCTGGGGTTCGTCTTCATGTTAAGTTGATAAGTGCTTGGTCTTTCTATTCCGATCCTTATCTGCGATTCACTGAGTGCACCAAATGCTTTGATGGCTATAAGAGAGGTCCAACTTCTTTCAAAGAAACTAGTTCTTGTTAAATTTTCATTCACTTATTCTCCATTTGTACTGGTCGTTCAGTGGATTGTTAGAGATTTTAGGATTTTTTTATGATTTACATTTCTGTGGCAGTCCAATACTCTCAGATCAGTTTTTGAAACAATTCATTTCATACAGAGCAGTGCATTCACTCAAGCCGAAGAACACGTGGGACCTCTTTATGGGCTAAGAATTATATGGTTATTGTATTAATAATAATAATATTATGTTACTTTGTAAATTTGACATGGGAGTACCTGTGTGTGAGTATGTCACGCCTTACTGTTAAACATGGTCCCTGAACGGAGTGTTGATCTCTTTTAGAGGTAACCAATGATGTATTGGCTCACAGTACTAAAGACAAAACTATATAATTTGCTCAAGGATCTGTCATGTTCGTGTTTTTGCTTCTCCAGTTCTCTGTACCTTAAAAATGACTGATTTAATCAAGGCTGAGTGCCATTGTATAATGAGCAGAACATGGAGTTTAGCTGTCGCACTTCTCCTGCTGCTGCACCCCCACTCTGGCTCTGTCCTCCATCCCCACCCGGCTTAATTTGACCCGAAGCCAAGCAAAAATGGCTTCAGTTTGCAACACTGGATGTCTCTCAAAGTTCATGTGTAAGCAAGATTCTGAGGCAAGTCATTAATCCACATCCAGCGGCCACCCGAGCCTAGATGGGTGCGATCGCGGCAGGATCAAACGGATGTGCTTGCAGCTGATGGAGTCAGTGCAGCGCACCGATGGAGAGCGGCAGGCCGCTCTGAATAAACTAAAAGCTCAGCTGGGCTGAACCCACATCCCGTATTACGTCTGAGCAATTATGGCACAGTACTGGAAGCTTTTATTTAAGTGTATCAGTATAACGTAAAGCGGTTGTCTGCTCACTGTGAGCAACCATTCTGGTTCATTTAAAAAGTTTTTTTGGGCTGTTTGGTTACTGCTGTCACAGTAGCATCTGACCAAGTACGAATATTTCCTGCTCCTGGTCTCCCTTCTGAATTGCGTATTGTACATTATATAATCAGGGTCTGAGTATGATCATGAGGCCTACACTGAGTGGATTACCGCCTGCAAATGCACATTAGGCACTGTGTAGGTGTATGTCTGTATGTGTAATAAGCTGACATTCTGAAGTAAAGCCCAGACCATCACAAATGCAGGTTTCAGCACAGCCGCCGCATAGATCCAGTGGGCCGGTAGTGGGGGAGTCATTGGAGCCTAGAGCGGGAAGCAGCTGGGCGTTGAGGGATTTGGGGACGGATCCCAGTGTGCAGCAGCGGCATTCGGGTGACATTTAATCTAAAGCCGAGGACACCTCCTGTTTAACTGGCCTGGCCTTCACTATAATAAAGACAAGGAGGCTTCTATGTTTTTCTTTCCAATGCTGAAAATTGCCACCTTCAGGCTGTTAATGCATTCCTGCCTGGAAAATGACACCTAGCCTGTGTATCGGTCATCCTGTGACCCAATGTTGGGACTCCACTGGGAGGCACAAAGTTTCATTCCACAACATGGAAGCCTGGTCCATGGCAAACCACGGTGGGGTGTGCTGATTCACACAAGACATTCCTTGGGCAGGAAATGGGTTCACTGTGGGGATTTTGTCATCTCTGCATGTTTTAAGAGACTCACTGCTTCAGTCATAGGTTTTTGTATAATATAAATCTTTTTTGCGATGAAAGTAAATGTCAGTTTTGTAGCATCAAAACATTGTTAAACACTGTTCATTTTCACGCCTCACGTCAGCTACCATACATGACTATACAAGCTGCTGGATTATCAGAAGTACAATTCATGGGAATAATTTGGATCCAGTGACAGGAGCCAGCAAATAACAGTTCAAGGACTAGGATGGGTTCTGTTGTTGTACCCTAGGGGTACTCGGTCTTTATTTTGGCTGCAGGAGTGCATGATCTATCTGGGACAATTAAAGTCACTTTAAATAAGAGCAAGTGCAAGGTCGTTAAAAGGAAAGAAATTCATACAATGTATTTTACACTTTTGAAAAGGAGGTTCAATTACAGGGATTGTTTTCCCAAGGCACACACCATCACCTGTCTGAAAGCCATAGAATACGGCCTGACTGTGGGCCGGTTCTCTGGTCCAGTCGTTCCGGCTCATTTAGAAGCTAAATTATTGACGAAGCATTTCTGTACGGCAGGCAGCGTACAGGGCCAGGCTGTGTAGAGGCTCTGCGGAGGGAGCGAGCGGGAGACGCCTGCGAGTCGTCGCTGAGGGACGGATGAGGGAGAAGAATGCATTTGATTTCTGATTCCCTTTCAAGCCATCAAAGATGCAGGGCGAGGGGGGGGGGAGCATACACACCCCCCAATTTCTACATTTATTTTTTTAACCTCCCTTTGCCTTCATTTCTGCCTTCGCCTCATCTGAAAAGCTCTCCTTGCCAGCATTTTAAAATGCACTCCTACACCCCCCCCCCTTTTCTGCTTAGTGTTCACTTCCTGGTCTGCTCCAGCCGGCCACACTGAAGGGATATTTCGCTTGGCTTTGTGGGGGTCCACCTGACTCCTTTTCTTGGTAGCTCTGTCTTTGGGATGGACGGCACAGTTATTTGGGGAGAGGGGATGGACTCCCCAGCCCCCGCATTGGCTTTGCTGTGCTGCGCGAGGTTGAGGAAAGCTTAATGAGTGTCGGGAGTGCATGACCCTCAAGTCAAATCAGATTGTCTGTTTGGAGCAAGGGCTTGCCCAACGTGCCTCTGGATCCAGGAGGCGTTCGGCAAAGTAATTAAAATGTCAAGCGAGGTCTGCAGGTACTGCAAAGTGGAACAACAAACACATTTTCCTCAGTTGTCTGTGACTGCGGAGCCTATGAAAGGGGTTTAAGTGAGCGGTCTGGGATATTAGACCCGACCCAATTGTTCATGGATGACTGCTTTTGCTGGATTGTTATTTTTGCCTTCTACGCTAATCTTTTTTTTTTTTTTTCTTTTCTCATTCCCGTTGAGCTTCCTGTGCCTGTGTCCGTATGCCAAGACAAAAAGCATTGTGCGTGTGAACAATATGGTTGTGTGGGATTAGAGAGGGATTTGGCAGGGACGGCAGTAAAATATGACCTGTGAATCCATGTGCATCTGAGAGGCCACGCCCTGCCATGCCGTGCCAGAGCTGGCGTGGAAGTGGCCCCCGGATAGACGCAGGAGCCGGATGGCGAGATAAGGGCGCGTGCCGTGACAGATGCTGTGTATTTATCCTTAAGCATGCGATCTCCAGCTGGTGTGTGATGGGGGAGGGGCCCCACCTGAAATTTTAATGACTCTACAGCAGAATCTGCCATGGGACCAAGGGGGAGCTGTGCTGTCACACTTGTGGTGTAATCGCCATAAATGTTTTCTGTGATCGTTCCCCCTCCTCCCTGCTCTTCCAGCCCATAATCCGCCTCTTTTTATTCAAACGAGCAGCACGCTTCATCTGCTGCCTGGGTGCTGTGTTAGGCACCCAGAACTGGCAGGAGTGCGACCAGAAAAAGTCACATATTTGAGTCTATAGTATTTTTTCTTTTCCCCACAGGCCTGCCCTGAAAAACTTTGGTTAAAATGTTAAACCGGTTATATGTGGTGAGGTTTTGGAAATCCGGGTCAAATTTTTTATTTTTTTTTTTCCCAGCAATGCTTCTTTCTAAAATGAGGTGATGAGCCTTTCCTACCCCACAAGAAACATCCCACAGACAGGCCAGCGGAGCCTCTAGCAGCATGATGGCTCAGTGGACCTTTTGGGTGATGCATATAGTTGTTCTTGTCTCCCCCCCAAGGGCAAAAACCATGTCCAGTTTTAAAAGCAGTAATTGCTTTAAACGGCTAAAAGCATTCTGCCACCCCATTGTTTATCTTCAGACCGCGTGCCCCCCTGGCTCGCTCTGTTTTCTTCTCACATTTTATCACGGCTCCGTCAATCTTCTGTCCCTCCACGGTCCACGGAATTGAGACGCCGCCCTCATTTATTCTGCTGTTGGTTCATTTATTCGCCTGTTTTCCAGGGGGCGCCCGCACTGGCTGTGACAGGTCGCGTCGAGGTTTGCCGGTGGCCTCGCACTTGCACCCGCTAATCGTCATGGAGGGATGCGCCGTGCGGGTCGTTAATATGACTGACCCAGTGGGGGCTTAATGTGTTTCAGGTTTAGCTGAATCGGATCAGGGCGAGTCCCTAGACCTGTTCTCTCCTCATCAATTACGCTTGAATGGGGTGATCCTTTGAGTTTTCAGATTTTCATCAGACATCACAGATGCACCTCCCAGCATACGGTGATGCTTACCAGAACATGAATTATTGTTTTGTTATCATTATCCAGCTGTGGTTACTCACCTCATGATTAATATAGTTATTCCATTTTTCTCAGTCATTTTTTGACTGGGTGTTGTGCAGCTGAATAAATATCAACCCCCTCCCAAAGTTAGGGTGGGAAAATGTGTTGAAAGAAGCTGGCTGTGCCCTTTCTCCCCCTGTGGGATTCCCCTAACCCCCACCCCCAAAATTTCTGACACTTTTAGACGCCCAGTTGCCCACCTGGGTACCTGCATTCAGATAGTTAAACTAAAATATTAAACCATAGCTATAAACGGCAGTGATTTCCCATTAGGTTGTATGATTGAGCTCCCATGCTCAGGTCCGTTGCATATAATTTTAATTTCGGCAATACCAACACATGGCTATATGGTAGGATCTCCCACAGCTAAACACAATACATGAGTGATGTATGGATGGTGAACATTTCGGAAAGCGTCAGTCAGATTTGACTGGAGGACAGCTGCTTGCCGTCCCCGGCAGCGACACTCCCTCCACCTGCCTAAGGTTAGATATCGTGTGGCTGGAGGGAACAAGGCAACGTGGTGTCGGCTATGGGCAAACGACCCCTCGCTTCCCTGTCCGACTGCAGCCTTCAAACCTGCCGCTGACTGTTAGCGGGGAGGACAGGTTGGTGGGGAACCGTGTCACCACATGTGAAATATGGGCACTTTACGGTGAGGCTCAGTGAGTGGGATTTGCTCCTGTTTATCTGCGCTGCTTAGCAGTGTCTAAGTGCTAAGCAACTTCATTTAAAGATTGTGGTTAATATCCAGGCTGCTCTGGGTAAGAGCCTCTTTGCAGAGTTTAATATTCGGCAGCATCCTCGAGACAGGCTCAGCACACACCATCTTTAATGGAGGGGTGTCGGAGGGAAAGGGGCTGTCCACTCTGTGTACTGGGTTCTTCGATTCTGCCCAAAGAAGCACAGGTGCTTTTGTTTATTGGCTGCAAGAGCCAGACTGACTGTGCCAGCCAGCAGAGGCATTGTGGGTATTCAGGTCGCGCCACCCCCCCAGTCCTACTCTGGTCCCATGTGCTGACAGGAGGTTGAGAATGCGACCGAGTTGTCATGGTGACCTCGCTGCGGGGGCCCATTTCCACACTGGTGGCTTCAGGAGCGTTGCAGGAAAATGAGCTCCTTGGAGACTTGTCATCTAGGAAGTATCGCTGTGGGAATGTGTGTTTCAAGGAGGATTACAACACGGGTCGGCTGGGGTGGGAGGGGGGTGTGAATGTGAGCGCCTGATGTGGGGACATGATGTACCGCGCTGCTTTCCTGCCACATCTGAAGCACTGTCTGTAAGGGGATGTTGCCAGGTAGCACCTGTGAGTCAGTGCTCATTCTTTGCCAAATCTCTTCCACTTAGTTATTAACTATAAATAATGAGCTGTAAGTCATTTTTAATATTTATGTGTCTTGTTAAGTTTAATTCTTGACCCACTGCATTACCAGCTGCCCCAGTTTGATGCTTTACAGCTCATTGTTGTTCTCTGCATTCATTCTCCACAGTCCATGGTTTTTGCTTTGCCGTTTCCATTTGGATCGCGCTCAGTCCATCGCAGTCAGCCTCCACGTTCCTGTTCTCTTCTCTAGTGAAGAGTAGTCAGCCTGCACTCCCGATGGCCTCAAAATGTTCAGGACTCATGTCTCTCCTCCTGTCGCTGCAGCCCGGCACTTGGCCTGTAATAAGGAAATGGGAAGGAGGAGAAGGTGAGGACAGGTGAAGGTCTCGCGAATCCGAATGCCAAGGCCTTTTATAGCGACACACCCTATTCGGCGTGCCCATAAAAGCAGGTTGTTTTGGCCTCCTCGTTTGTGACTCACTCACATCCCCATTCAGTCGATACTCCCATGTTCTCCCGAAGGTAATTTCTCCCGAAGAATTGCCATCAAACGTCACAGATGGCCGTTGAGCTATTCAGACAGGCTATAAAAAGAAGAAACAGAAGGTGGAGATTATCGACGATTCAGATATTGACCAGGCGACAAGGCTTTTGAACCACTGGTTATAAAAATGCCTGCTGCAGTATTGTTGTTTTACCCTTGAGTGAGATTCTAGAGCTCGGCTGCTCTAGTAAAGTTGTGTAACCTTTAAAGAGGTATACAAGTGCCTTTCTGTATAACAGGCCTTCACGTAAGTCAGGTGATATAAACTAAACAGGCTGTCCGGGAATCTGGCCCATCACAGGACCCCTCAGCTTACAAAGGTTGCTGTTGCACTACCTGTTATAGCTCCTGTTTTCCACTACACCAGTTGAAAGCTGATTTATTATTGGCCGTGGTTCATTGATTGGGTCTTGTGGGTGGGCCGCATTGTCACGTTGTGCACTGTGTAACGGAAAGGAAGCCGTGGTCCCCTCCGAGAAATCGAAGACTGTAGCTCTCCCCAGGGAAAAAAAATAAACTATCATTAAGATGTGATAAATCTCGGGCGATAGAGTATTGGCTCCTCTGCCAACAAAGTGTCTTGTCCCTAGACAGACAGGCTTTTGACAACGTGGGGCAAGGGTTATCAAAACCGGGCAATTGTATTTTCGCCCAGAGGTAGGACTTCTGGGGAGACTTGCCACAGTACTAAACAGGGATGGGTATCGTTAAGATTTTAACGGTACTATTACTTTCTGGTGCTGCTTATCGCTTAATAATTTAACGGTATTGTTATCGGTACGTTTTGAAGAATAAATCAAATTAACAATATAATAGATTTATTTAACAAATCACTTATTATTCAACAAATTTGCATTATTTAACAAATTTACATTAAGTGTGACATGCAAAAATTATAGTGAAGTGCTACCGCACTCCCGATCTCTTACCTCTCCGCCGTCATCACTAGTGGCGGCTCGGCCGTCCCCGCCCGATCTGCGTGCGCATGCGCATATTTTACGGTACCGCAAATGCGTTGAGATCTCTGCCCTATTTGTGAATGCAGGAACAAACTTTTCATGCAATACCGTCGACACAGTAAGCTGACAGATACTCCTCTCGCATGGGAGTTATAATATTACTAAAATCATTATAATAAAATAAAAACGTAAACAATCGTTTTTGTTAGTTTTCTTTCTAACGACTTCTCAGTCCACAACGAGTTTGTGTGCATTTAAGTGTTTTACAATATCACATAAAATAAAAAGCTGCTTATCTGCCTGGCTGTTCTTGTCATATATTTCAATGTCTACTAACAGATATTAAGTATCATGTGATTGTGCATGTGCCCATGCTCTCGCCGATCGGGCCGGGTCCAGCGGATGTCACACAGCCATAAGTAGAACGGAGCTTTGCGCATGCGCACGCAGATGGGGCAGCGACACCAGCGTCTGTGTGCGCGTGTGAGAGTTTCTCTGCGCATTGCAAACACGAGAGAGCGCGCTAGATTAACGTGACGGAGTAACGGAGCTGATCAGATAAACAGAGAGATTATGTTTATATACAAACAAAAAAATCTGATTTAATAATTTCTCTAGTACCGAAAGCAATACAGTTACCGTCAGAGCTTATCGATACTCCGGTCTTTAACAATTTAGCCCCGGGGCCCGTTTAGTACCGGGTTTCGGTACCCATCCCTAGTACTAAACTGTCTCCATTTATAGACAATTTGTCTAACTGCAGACTGATGAATATCTAACCCCTTTGAGATTTATTTGTAACCGTTTCTATGTTTATGCAAATCAACAATTCTCAATCATAGCTCTTCTGAGATCTTTTTTGCAAGGCATGGTTAATATCAGCAGATGCTTCTTTTGAATACCAAATTGAAAATGTTTGAGTGTTTAAGTTGGAGAGTCAGAGCAGCTGTAACCCACACTTCTAATCTCCATTTCGTTTCCTGGACTCCAGGTTTGCCAACGCCTGACTGCATTTAGCTTTCGTAGAAGTCATTAGCTTACAGATTCACATACTTTTTCCAATCTGCACTGTGAATGTTAGTGATGTGTTCAATATGTTCAATAACGATACACAATTTTTTATGTTATCAGTTAAAACAGATGTTTGTGTTTGTTCATTATTATAATTTAGCTGAAGATCACATTTTATGACCTATTAATGCAAAAAAAACGGGTAAATTCAGGGTTCACACACTTTTTCTTGCAACTGTATGTGATTTTGGATGGACCCCGGCAAGATGGGTGGTATTCAAGGTCAGATGCAGGGAGAAGAGGATGGGTAGCGATGGGGGGATGGAGCATCACCACGGCAAACTTGTGGTGATGGCAAATTTTGAAAACATCTCATGGGTCTGTTTAGTACAGACAGACAACCTCTCCACTCACCCTTAAGGTGGGGGGAATGTGATTCAATTCAGTCACTTCATATTTCACCCTGCTGCCATGCTGACCCAGGTCTCTCTGTGCCCTAAAAGCCTTTTTAGATTTCCTTCGATAACATTTAAAACATGGTCAGCAGTACCTCCCCGCACTAAAAGTTGTGCTTGATCAGAATGGAAAAGAAAGCAGGTGTACAGAGCTCTCGTGAAACCTTATGTAAGGTGCCTGGTAACCTGGACTTCCTAGAGGGTCTTTGGTTTGTTCGCAGAGCAAGAGCCTGATTTTGGCATACTTGAGTGTGATAAATAAGTGAATATGCAGCTATGTAAGCAAAGTCTAATTACTTTAAAAATATAAGCGATATGAGGCACTAAGCTCACAGACAGCTTTGAGATTTTCCTTCAGCTGCGGTCCTGTTTCTTCCTCATTTCTGGGTCCAAAGAGCCCAAATGTCATGCTGTGCACCATGTGTGCCATGAGAGTCCTGAAAAGAGACCCTCCCCACATGCATCTTACACACGCATGCATGGACACACATGCACTAAAGTCATGTTCTAGCTGCTTTTATGAACTGGGCTGTGGGCTAATTAAATGGGATCCTCTTGCTGCTGCCTCTCATTTGCTCATTTCATGTGTGTGAGCAGGGCCATAGATTTGGGTATGGATGGCAGGGATATCTCCCTGCCAATATTGTGGGAGTACCAAATTGTCCCTATCAATATTTTTACTTTTTCTCATTAAGATCCTCATTGTAGGATGCAATGCAAAGGCGAGATGTTTCCATCTGCTGACATTTGTGAAATTTGTGCAAAATTAAGGGTGTGTCCCATTAATGTTTTATTGCACTTGTCTGTCCAACTTTAAAGTTCACGGAGGAAATGAAGGAAGGAAACTAAAAGTATTGAGACCTACATGATTATGCAGATCCATTCGAGGTTTCTGACTTTCTGCTGCCAGTCAAGACAAGATCACAGTTTGTGATTACCAATATTGTTCAGTTTGTTGATTATAAGAGAACATTGTGAGAATTTCAGATGATTGTTTGGTACAATTTTTACACATGGTAATTTTGTGATTGTACAGTGTGCTCAACACATTAGTGAGCTTCATTATCTTTTATATTCAACACTAAACTCTACCCAACCCTAACCTTAACCATAAGTAACCAAACAAAGTACAAGACTTTTGGCATTTTTACTTTTTGTGATTGCATTCATAGAGTGAGCACCGAAAAAATGACCTCACTAGTCACATTTTTTGAGGATTTGCTATACTTGTGAAGTCCTTTAGTCCTCACAAGTACTGTATAGCAAAACCTGTACACACAAATATACACACACACACTTCAAAATGACTACTCATTGAATATCCAAAGATATTAATTGTAAAACTGCAACCCTATCAAAATAACTAAACAAAAGATCTGCCAAATTTTTTTTTTTACTCAAAGAATAGCTTTTCAGAATAAATGTTATAAAGCTGTATATTAACAAAAAATATCAGTGTATAAAATAGGCTAAAGATGCAATAACAAATTATTTTGTAAAAAATAATGGCCAAGCTTGCTCTCATAGTGAGTAAGGTTGGGGGAGGTGAAAAAAGAACGTCACACGGGGATAAATAAAGTATCAACTATTATTATTATTATTATTACTGGAATTGGGGATTTTCCTATAGAAACAAATGGACAGTCCCCACTAAGACAGGAATACAAATGTGTGTGTGTGTGTGTGTATGTGTTTAGTTGAGGGGTGCCCAATCTTATCCGCAAAGGTCCAGTGTGTATGCAGGTTTTTGGGACAACCCTAAGGTCAGCTGTTAAAACCCAGGTCTGAGAATTCTTCAGTCAATCAGTCCTCTAATTAGTGATCTAATTAGGGAGTTGCAGCGAAAAATTTGCATACACACTGGCCCTTTGCAGAAAAGATTGCCCACCCCTGGATTAGTCCATACTGATTTTGACTATGCCCTTGAGCATGAGGGAGTCAGCAGTCAGTCCCCTCCTCGGGAAATGGGGAGAAATGTGTACAGAATGCATGTGTCTTTTAAGAGCAGCATGCTTTCCTGAAGTATCATTAAGAAGTAAGCACAAGATCTCCTTTTACCTGTAATACACTTCATATCTTATTCACCTTCGTTCTGAGGATCTAACATTGCAAAACACTTTTCAGCTACACTGGCGTGGGGACAGTGAATGACAGCTCTGATGTTGGGAGTAGTTTGTGGGCCTGTGTACGGTATGGATATAAGATGGACTTTGTATTCGGGGCACTGCCATAACTGTTCAGCATTCCGGCATGCCAGAGCAGCTCGGATCCACTGCGGATGGTGGTGGAACGCACGTCGCAACAGGAGCCTTGTTTCCGTGGCCGCGCAGTGTCCGGGCAGCCTGGATGACAGCGCTGTGTTGGCATCTTGAAACATTTGCCCACCATGGGGGCATGCTGGTAGTCAGAGGAGGACTGTGAGCATGATCTAGTTGTAGAGGAAGCTGGGGAATGGGGCTCAAGGTCATCAGGAGAGGTTTTGGCCTTGGCTTATGTAGGTGACCCCTCTGGGCTGGTCCCGCATATTTCTAAAAATAACAATGTTCCCCACAGCCAGTAGCCATCTGGCTGACCTGGACTGGCCCATTCCAGCTACCAATTGCGATGGTGATATCTGCATCAGCAAGTCGCACTGAGAGCCCAGTGACTCCTGATTTCTGATCTGTTTTGATGATCCGGTAGCTAGTCATCTGGCTCAAGGTGGGAATAATGATATTTCCATCTAGAGCCAGTAGAAAAGAGCACACACACACATGCGCACACACACAACGGCTTGGTAATTGCACTCAGTTAAGGGCACTCTATCGATCTTTAAACGTCTTGTGTACATCACTGGACAAGCTGAAACCCTCAACAGCTTATTCTGTATTGGGAAAGTAACCCTTAAGTGGTGCCTTTCCTCTGTCTCCGCAAAGATGGAGGAGAAGAAGCAGAAGCAGGCAGAATCAGACTAGACTGCAGCTGAAAGTGGAACAACCTTTCACAGGACATGCAGTGATAAAGAGTTATTAGTGATGGTCCGCACCGAGCCATTAAAGGTCAAACAGCATCCCTCCCTCCAAATTGAGATTAGGAGGGAAAAGACTGCAGTGGAATTACTGTGATCAGGCCGCGAGCCACTCCGACCACACTGATCGCGCGCACCAGCCATC
>JAODKM010000108.1:6628854-6641429 GCA_026780845.1 Petrocephalus sullivani | reverse complement strand
CCCTTCCGGAAACAGCGCCGGTTTTTGGGCCTTACCCCAAAAACGCAAAAACAACAACAGGCAACAAAATGATGTTGTTGAACCCCCCCCCCCCCCCCCCAATACCCTCGTCTTACCACCCTGCCCCTTGCTGTACTCTTACTTTTACACAAGAAGAAGACACCTGGTCTTCATGATTTGTGATAAATATTTGCTTCTGCTTGAACCGTTTTTAGCATTAAAGACACATTAATATTCTCACTTGAATTAATGAAGCCTGGAGGCTCGTACTATTGACTCGGCCTATTCAGTGCTTTTTAAAAGGCCTGGCATTACCTGCGGGGACATAATTCATGCCAGCAGAGCAATTAAGATTTTAACACTGCACCACCCCTCCAAATGTTAATCTAGTGTGCAGGACTGTGCAGGCGACAGACAGGTTGTGGTGATGCTTGTGTCTGGCTACTTTAATAGCACAGAGAGACACCTGAAAGGCGAGGATGTATAAATATGTTGTATCTGGTGTGTAGTAAATGTGCTCTAGTGACATGCCAGCGTTTAATACATGGAGGCGGCCGAAGGCTTTGTGCATGTCTGTTAGTGAAATCTGTGAGTGTGCATCATTTGTGAATACACGGAAATGCCGTAACGTGCCGCATTGAAGCATTTGAGCCTGTGCGTGTGAGTGTACAGCTGTAATTCTCAGTCCTCGGTCACCCCCCCACCCCCCCACCATGACCCGCACACCCAGGGGGGACGCTGTCCCAGCTGTCAGACAGCGGGCAGGCTCTGAGCGAGGACAGCGGTGTCGACGTCGCCGAGTCGGGGACACTCAGTGAGGATGGCAGCCCGCGGGTGGGCAGGACCCGCCCCCAGCAGGAAGCGCAGGGTGTGGAGACCGCGTCCAAGCCGGTGAGGGGGTGGGGTGCAGAGCAACATCTGACCAAAACACTGCCGAGGAAGCGAAGCGCGGTGTGACGTACTCTCCAGCTTTTAAACCTGACTCGCTTCTCTTTCCTTTCCTCCTCCCTGAAGTTGGAACTTGTTTTTACCATCTTCCGTTATACATCTCATTTCATCGCTCCATCAATCAAGCATCCAGAACCTGGAAAGCCAGGAACAGGAAGTTACGGCTACCTCATCCACCCCCCCCCGGTCTTTGCGAGCTGTCCACCGCATAGGGAACGCATCTAGTTAAGCAGGACTCTCGTGTTTCTCAACTCTGTGACGCAGTAGGCAGAAAACAAACAAATGAAAATGAGCGCTTAAGCATAAGCTTATTACCGTCGCTATAGGTAGTTGCCATGGTTATGGGTCTCCGTTAAGCCGCAGGGCGTCCCTAATCCGCTTGTCGATGTGGTTTAATGCGCGCCCTGCACGCTGGGATTTTTCGGCTCGTCAGCGACGGACTGGAGACCTGATAAGCGAGGTTTTTAAGAGACCTTTGAGCACTTTGAGATTAAGAGCACTTTTCCTTCTATCTAAATCAGTCTCTCTATTGTCTGTTCTTCCCTCGTGCTCCCTCTTTCTCACTGCCCCCCTCCGCTGCCCACAGCCCGGCCTCTTGGAGCCCACATCCTGTCTCGTCCGTGTGCCTAAGAGCGCCAGCACCCTGGGCATTGCGATAGAGGGGGGGGCCAACACCCGCCAGCCATTGCCGCGAATCGTCACCGTACAGGTACGTGCGCGGCTGTCCCTTTCTCACCGCATGGGCACATGATGTGTGGTCACATGTCCTTACAGATGCTTACTTCCTTTTTTCACAGTAAATTTCCCCAAATGTTTCTCCCCTATCTGGCCTGGCTGATTGTCCCTTTGCTCAAAGGTCACCTCCTCATTGCATGACATCATTGCCAAGTCGGGGGGTAAAGACTCACCCCACCCTCCCCCATACACACACACACATGTGCTGTCACCCCCATTTCTAATCACCTTAGGTGCTGCAAACTCTGTCAGGTTACACATGTGGCCCAGATTACTGCCCACCCACAGCCCCATAGGTGCCGAGTGGTCACTGTAGACAGGTGAGTAGGAGAGAAACCCCGCCCCACTACAGGCCCCATTGAACCTCTACCCTATGGAGTGCTATAGTGGCTCAGCCAGAATCAAACCCGGATCCTCACCACAGCATGCGTCTGTTCAAGAGACCATGTTGGGCTTTGGAAGGTTATCAGATAGAGCCCACAGGCGGCCAAGAGAAGTGATTTAACCCATCAGAACAGTGTGTTTACTGTACAAATGATGAATCACCTGGAGGCAGAGGACTGTAAGACAGCACCTGCAGCACCATGTCAGAGCATTATCTCTGCTCCTAATGGGTCATTTATCCCTCCTGTGCTCCCGCTCTGCAGCACAGTTTTTTTTTATCTGGAAAATACGGAAATGGAAGCTCTGAGCTGAAGATGTTTAATTAAAGTCCTTTGATTATCAGTCTCTGTTTGAGCTGGTGCCCCCTTTGAGTTAATTTGATATAAAATCAGATCATTTCATGTTTGTATTAGACTTTTCCATTTAACCTTTGCTCCAAGGAATCATTTAAATTTTTGCATATATAGGAATAATTCTGTTGTTCCAGTTGTGGGGTTAGAGAGTTCAGTTTTACCAGAAGGGGGGCACTGTTCAGCCATGGATGGTGTGATTCCCCTTCTGATTTACATAGTGATGTTTATGAAGTGCTGCTTAAATTGTGATTAATCCTCTGCATATAGTTAAGCATCTCTGTATTCCCACATATCCGGCCATTTTCCATCTTACAGCCATTTATTCAGTATATTGTAACAGTGAATCCAGAGCCTGTCTCAGACAGTACCTTATGGGGGCCGTGGATGGGGTGCCAGTTCACACACAGACACACATCCCACACTCCATACAGAAACATGGATCTGAAGGATTTTAGCCCCCAGGCTTGTGTGAGGTGGTGATAGTACCAACTGAACCACCCTGGAATGCTCATATAAATATATTTTAGGCGACTGGATGTGAATGTCTATAAACATTTACATTCGATTTATGTAGCGCATGCTGTTATCCAAAGGTTTGTTGAAAAAGCACAGTCAGATCATCCCTGAAGCAGTTGGAGGTTAAGGTGAAGGTGTCCTGCCTGCCATGGGATTTGATTCAGCAGACTTCTGATCCCAGCCACAGCGGCCTAATCAGCTGGGCCACTTACCATTTGTGGTAGATGGTATTCAGTAAACATTGTGTTGTATCTTGTTATGATGTCACTATAACTGCATACATCCCGACATTTCTTGATCTCTTGCTTGATTTAGCTAGATGCTGATGTGTGGGTAGACTGACAAACCGGGTCCACTACCACACTTATAAATTGTCAACCTGAATTTTGTGCATGGAGTTTAATCAGCTGTTTTTGCAGAAACATTGCCAACTGGGCTGATCACACACTCACACCCAGAAAGGGTAAAGCTAAGGCTCCTGTGCCCAGTCAGCCAACATGTGACAGAGCATCGGTGCTAATTGCAGGTTTAACCTCATCTCATACAAAGCTTTAATTAACTACCTACCTAAAGATAAGTGAGTGTTACATCTTACCAAATTCAGGGATCTTTAAATTCAGTGGTTCCGTGTCTCAGCGTTGAATGACACACTCAAGATGTGCACAAGGTCTTCTTAAGTCAATTTACTTTTGACGACAGAGACAAAGTGAGTGACTTACAGGGAACGAGTCAGCAGATAAATTATGTCATTTACAGAAAATGTTGCCGGTTTAGCCTTTGTGTGACAACTAGGTGTCATCCGAGAATCTCGCCGTGTGAAATAAGAACGGCTACTAAACAGAAACACGATCAATGCCCCATTTAGGGCAAGAGCTAAGCAAAGTAAAACCAATATTCCTACCGTCTGCTGACCAGCCCTTTGTTTGCCTTTCCTGTGCTGGTGAATATCAGGCAACACTCACTGGCTGCTTCAATAAGGCCGCTGCGCCTCTATCCATTCTCTCTTCTGCTAATTTTTCTACTTCTTTTGCTCTATCCTTTCACTAATAGTTTCCCTCCTCCACACTTTTCTCTCCTGTCCGGCCTGGTCCACGCAGAGGGGCGGCTCAGCACACAACTGCGGCCAGCTGAAGGTGGGCCAGGTGATCCTGGAGGTGAACGGCGTGTCTCTGAGGGGCCGGGAGCACCGGGAGGCTGCACGCCTCATTGCCGAAGCCTTCAAGACCAAAGAGAAAGACTACATCGATTTCCTGGTCACGGAGTTCAACGTATCACTGTAGGACGGCTCTCCCTCTCCAGTAACTCCCCTTACCGGCCAATGCTTGAACTCAGGGTGGGAGGCTGCAGTGGTAGAGAACGTGTTGGAACATGTTTAGAACATGTTTTGGGTCACTTCCAACTAGTCCTGTGCCCTGCGTTTAATTTTGACTGATCCTATGGACAATGGCCCAGTGGGTTTCCCCACAGCTCCCAGTTATGCCTGGGACACAGTGTGGACTTGTGGTAAACATGTACCCAGGGTGACATCCAACCTTTCCCTTATTCTGGATGGGCGTCCAGTCAACAGAGGACACTCGATGATGGATCTGAAGGTTCTGTCACGGTGTAGGTGCTTGCGGTGAAAGGTCATGGAGAAGTTGGGTTACCACACTGAGCATCACAGGATGACAGGGCATGTGGTGTTGGAGTACGGACACCGGTGCGCCATATCACCCTACTGAGATCTCCGCTGGTCTTCACTACGACGTTGCAGCCAAACAGAGCTGGTTATGCAACCTCAGGAAGAGTGACCCACTAGTGCTGCAGCACCTCCCACAGCTAAAACCGTTTCCTGTACCTGCAGCTGTTAATTTAATGAGCGCCTACCGGTAAATATGCAAGCGAATGGATGTAGATGCATAAGGAGAGGGGGGGAAATTGTCATTGTAAACACAATTAGATTTAATGAAATGGTAATCTTTCAAAAGGTGGTTAAATAAAGTGCTAGGCCTCTGGTGGTCTGTTCTGTACAAATAATCTTTAAAATAATTCATTTTTATTATTATTTCCTTTGTGAGCCCACTGTATTGGTCTTGTTTGTATAAAGATGCCATCGACTAAATCAAGCCGCAATTACAATGAGCGACTGTAATTAGCCAGGGATAGAGATCCAAGCCCTCCCCAGAGCCGTTACAAACAAACCGTGTGGATAGCCAGGCTCGGAAAACTGTTTATAGACTTACGTGGGGTGAGTGAGAAAATGAATGAGATTGAATGATCTGGTCGTTGTACTCCTGTGAGGCAAACTAGGAACATAGAGAAACTGTGAACTTCGCAAAGATGATAGTGAATCCAATTGAAAGTGGTTCTTGTGTTGGTGCTTTTGGATGCTGATGTGGCTGGACTGTTGGCGGTGGGGGTGCACAGTACCCAGATTTATTTCAGTACATCTTCACAGCGGAGATCCCTGGGCCTACATATCAGTGGGTCGATGTTTGCTGCCATCGGGCAGGGAGGGGCTCTCCACATGCCAGAGGTTGACATACTGGAGGCTTGAATATTTTGACCCCTTGGTTGTCGGTGGCTGGACAGAGAATGAAGGTGTAAGGCAGCTAGAGAGCGACAGGAGGGAGGGGGTGAAATACTCTTCTTTCCTTTTCAAGCCTGGAACTTAGGTTAGCTTTGGAGAGAGACTTTTTTGGGCTAATGTTTGCACGTTGAGGCTGGGGGAAAATCTCTAACAAATTCTATTTTGAATAGGTAGTAATGAAGAAATGAGAGGTGCACTGTGGGAACTGCAGTATTTTTCTAAAGTGACAGATTGCTGGACAGAAATGTTCTGTTTGTCTGTCTGCCTGGCGCATGTCTCCCAACATTTTAAATATATATAAATACATTATATATCTATATTTTATACCAAATTATCACTGAAGTTCCTATATAAATCTCTGAATATTGTGAAGTCACATTCAATATCTTTGGCTCTTTTAAATGATTTAATTGTATCT
The DNA here is from genome assembly GCA_026780845.1 of Petrocephalus sullivani. Taxonomy (NCBI): domain Eukaryota; kingdom Metazoa; phylum Chordata; class Actinopteri; order Osteoglossiformes; family Mormyridae; genus Petrocephalus; species Petrocephalus sullivani. The sequence continues at coordinate 6,635,506 of JAODKM010000108.1, read as the reverse complement.
ATCCCCATTCTTGCTTTACTTTCCTTTATTTGATGTAACATTTTTAAAAGCTTGATTTCAGTTGTACATGTTTGTCACTCAGCATATGATACTTTACGAAGCTTCGTAGTGGTGTAGTACTGTACCATTGTGAGGAAAATGCAGCAATCAGACGTCTGTAGCCCTTGGAGTGGGCCTGCCATACCTTAGGTCATCTGCTCATCCTTTAAAACCACCTGGAACACAATTCAAACTGTGGTAATTTCCCAAAACAATAAAGAAAAACTTCAGAATGCGCCTCTGTTGCTTATGTTGTGTGCGTGTTGTACTGATTCGAAGACACCTAACAGACATTTGACGAAGAATGTGCTGAAGCCGTCTCCTTCCTCCCATGGGTGTCTGATGGTGTGAACAACGGGCTTCAAAATGATTAGCTTTGCCTAGGTGTATGTAAAGACAAAAGAAATGACTATAAGGCCAGAAATATCATTTCTGCATATTGACGCCTGTTCGAAGGCTGCGTGATAAAGATCTAGGAATCTCTGTAGGTGTCTGTGCTATTCTTTTTTTAAGTGCTAAACGTATTACATGCCCCCACCATTTAAGTAATAGTTATTTTAAAATGTGTTTTACGATTCTAGCCTACAGATCGAGGTGATTATACGCTTCATTGACGGCTATTTCTGCCGCAGAAGAGAGATGTGATGATACTTTTATTGATTCGGGTGAAAGACTGCAGGTCTAGTGCAAAGAAATTGAAAAATGGCAGCATAAGTAGTTCGTCTGTCTCCTCGCTCTCACTTCTTCGGTGATCTGGCTCACCAACAAAATTACCTAAGTACTTTCAAGCAAATGCTGCTTCATAAAGTAACAGCATCTTATAACCGGTGCGCCTCTCCGTCAGATTTGTATAGACTGTTACAGTCCTTTCCATATACAGCCTACCATGTTGTTTTATTTATGCCGGTTTTTTAATTATTTCAGCAGTAAAGGCATTAATAGTGGCACCGATGCTCGGTGGATAGCGGTGAGATGATAAAGTGCGATAGGGTAGGCTAATCTTTGTGTTTTAATGACCGACAAGAGATATGTTTATGCTTAAAACTTTCTCATGACTTAACATTAGGCAAATATCCAATTACATGAGAAAGCTTTGCACAGTGCAAATTAAACATTGTGTTAGTGCCGACGGCATTTCTACATACCTGACTAAAATTTTATACATAAAAATCAGTCATCTGTATATTTTCCGCAGTTGAAACTGGATAATGTAATAAAAATGTAAAAAAAAAAAGAAAAAAGAAGACACAAATAAATTAAAAAGAAGTACAAGCAGTATAATATTATAATTAATTGTGTTTTATTTATTTGTATTTATTTTTATCAGTATTTAGCATTTTTATTTATTTTAGAGTGAGCTACTGGATATCTGAATTTCCCCCTGGGGATAAATAAAGTATCTATTTATCTATCTATCTATCTATCTACGACCTTAATAAAAAAAAAAACCGCCGGGTATGCCTCCCCTAAATCTGGTCTGTTAGCTCCCTCCATAGGGTATAGTTGACACTTCATAGCAAACCGGTCACTTTATGTACAAGTAAAATAGTTCCATTTAACTCTCCAGGATGTCACTTTAAGTATCTCTGTCACGTGACAATTACTGTCTTGCGTTTATTTGGTAATGCTACGTGCATTTATTTCCTTACGCGTTTCTACATTGACTCCGGAAGATCGCTTTCCTGTTGCTCGTTCTGTGGCGTTTGCGCCACCAAACCCCACACGCCAATCAAGGCGAGCTTAGGCCCCGCCCCTCCTGCCAGCCACGCCCCCCTACGACCAACCCCGCCCCCGACCAATCAGCATTCAGTGCAGAGCGCTATGTTCATTTTATGGTAGGTTTTTTTTTTAGCCACGCCTTCAAATCAAAATTATGGTGCGTGGCTGACCGAAACTAGTGTTTATCGAAAAAAAGTTTGTGCTCAAAAGCTGACTAGTTAATGTCAAACTTACAAAAACATACTGTAACTGCAAGTTTCTTAAGGATAATGGGTCGCAGCTGCACGGGGCCATTTGGGAGTCGGCCCGAAAGCAGTCGCCGGGAAGACGGAGCGAAGGGACCGAAGGAACGCGGTAGCGCGTGGACCGTGGAGGCGCGCGCCGCGTCCCGTCGCTAAGTGACGCCGGGGACCTCGCGCGGTTCTCAAGGCAACCGCCGTCAAATCAGTGCCGCCGCAGAGCCGCGCGGCTCTCGGTTAGTTGTCCGGACTAACTAGTTACGGAGTGTTCCCGCGCGCCGCTTCTGTCAGGTACGTTTTGTGCCGTATGTTGGCGCTGAGCCCCATCCTTTCGCGTCGGGGGTAGTCGCTGACTAGTTAGTTACCGGGGGTAGTCGCTGACTAGTTAGTTACCGGGACGGTGTAACGCGTCTGGTCACTCAGTAAAAGTTCCTTCTGTCATTTTTGAATCTCCCGCAGACCGCTGCCTGGCCGCGGGTTATGTGCCCATATCTGTGTCGGTAACCAGCTAGATGAGGCGCGCACTATTTTGTCATGCACCCCCCCCCCTCCCCTTAATTGTATATTGTGCTGTTTCTTTCTGGAAGTTAAATCGAAACCCGAGAGTGTCTGGCGTGTGGCTTTGCAGTTCCTCCCGAGAATGCGGTAGGACACCATGTGGAGAGAATATCCCTGGGTTCTGGGAAATACTCTTTCTGGGGGTGGCGTGAGGTTGGCGTTCAGAAGGCGCCCCCCCCCCACCTGCGTCTGCTTGCACTGCCAGGCGGGACTGCTTTCTACAGTTCTCCGAGTTCTCTGGAAATTCACCCGCACTAATTCAAAATGTAGGTCTTACCCCAAATTCCTGTCTTATTTTTGCATCCATTTTCTCTCTCCGTTGAGATTAGATTAAATGCATCTATATTTATTAGGTAGGTGTATCGTTATCATACCCATCTGACATAAAATGTGACCTCAAACTTTTCAAGTGGGTTTAATGGCTTGTTTGTGTATTTGATGGGGACCTGATACTTGAATCGGACTTTTTATAATATTAACGGCATTGCATATTCTGAATTACAAGCTGTTTTCCCAGAGTTGGGACAGTACTAGGTGGCTCATGTGATAATTTTCCTTTGCACTTGGCATCATGTGCGAGGCAAGTCCAGACTGCTAGCTAAGCAAGTACAGGAGCAGTCTTCCATGCTGATTCCCTAATGCAGGCTTATGCAAAGTGTGTGTGGGTAGGTTTGAAGAGTCAGTTATCTCGAATGCAGGAGGTGCCGGTAGGTCTCACTGCGATACACTCAATAGGCACTGTGTGATGATATTTCTTGTCCCCCCTCCTGGTATCCAGTGTGTTTTAAAAATGTCTCGGTTGCACATAATAAAAGCCATGTGTTCAAATGTAAGGTGATCAGGCTCATTCTTCTGCCATGCCACTCAAATGTTGCACCGGACTCATTAAACTACCTGTAGCATCCCACCTCAAACCAGGGTTGTGGGTTCAAATCCTGGCCCTGCTCAGTGTGTGTGATGAATCTGTGCTTACCTTGTGTTATTATGGTTCTTTTCCTGCAGTCCAGAATATGAGGCTAATTGACATCAATATATTAGCTGCAATTTGGGAAAACCTGCTACATTTTCTATTTTTCTGGTCCCCACAATATAAACCCCAATTTTATAAAAATCTGTGAATGCAATCAAAAAACTAAAATGGGCTAAAAGTCTTCTCTTCTGTTTGGTTATTCCTGTATGGCACTATGGAAAGAATGAGCAGGTGAAATGTCACAAAACTTTCAAAGCATGTTTCATTATCTCTTCTACTTGTGTCTTGGCCGTGACTGTACCCCTCATGAGTTGTGCCTCAGTGTCGGACTCCGGAGAAGCACATGGGTAATCAGCTTTTTTTAATCTGGGATCTTGAGAGAGACAAAGGCTTGAGGAGGTCGCACCTGCCCATACGGTCGTCTGCTGTGCTGGAGAGAAGGGCAAAAGAAAGCAGCTGTTGGGGAAAAGAACCGCAGATGTGGCTACAGGACGCATGCTCGTCGTTTATGATTACAGTGCAGGTGCAGTAGCTGCAGACGGATGCAGTTCAGTTGGCCCTTGCTGCAGAGGTGTCACTAGACAGGATGTAGTCCTGCAGGAAGGGCCCTGCCCCTTCTACAGCATATGAGTCTTAATCATCCATGCCAAAAAGAACGCTCCATAATAGCATAATGTTGTTGTGGGCTGAAGAGAGCCAGCATAAATTATTGTGGAAAGATTTTAATTTAATTTGATTGTTAGTTTAATTTTAACACCTTAATTGTTTGTACAATATATAAACGTGGATTGTTAGCCGATTAGCTGTTTGTTTTCCTGGACCGTACAGTAATGCTTGGACACCCTCTTGTTATGGGAGGGTTGTCATGGTGACTGGCAGGCGTGGGCTTAGGGGGCTTGTCCCTGCTGCCTAAGGAAATGTTGCAGGGCTTGTCTGGTGTCTTTTAAATGAGGCCTCGAGGGCTTCGCTCGAACAGGGGCTTCAAAGCTCAAAGCCTCTGTTAAGAGCAACACTCTTCGTATATCACATTTTGTTGTAAAATGAAACTGTTAAGAAGGATTGTTAGTAAAGGTGAGGTTAAGATGTATAAGGAGAATGATAGTCGGATAATTGTAATGTCATTTTTTTCTAGTATCCATTATTGTTTTCAGGAGGATTTTATGCATATTAGAAAGTGTATGTTTCTTTGTATGAGAATTTATTTTTTTTTGCCTCTGTTTGTCTACACATGAGTCTGTCTCTCTTTTTCTTTCTTTCTTTCTCTCTCTCTCTCTCTCTCTCTCTCTCTCAAGGGTTGCACGTCATGAGTTGAAGTAATTTTGTCCTGGGTGCAGGAGTCATGCACAGCTGGCCTGTGCACCTGTGTGTTGTACAGTGTGTTTAATGCAAGCACAGTCCCAGTTTACTCATTTATCTTCTTGTACACTTATGGCAGCTGGCCATTCTTGAAGCGACATACACAGACGAGTACACCTACAGGAACTTTTATGATAGCCCATTCTAAATCCATAGGCTTCAATATGGAATTGGTGCCCCTTTGCAGCCATAACAGTTGCCACTCTTTGGGGAAGGCTTTCCACAAGATTTTGGAGTGTGTCTGTGGGAATCGTTGCCCATTCACCCATAAGAGCATTTGTGAAGTCAGGTACTGATGATGGATGTGATGGCTTGGCTTGCAATCTCCGTTCTAGCTCATCTCAATGGTGTTCAGTGGGGTTGAGGTTAGAGTTCTGTGCGGGCCAGTCGCATTCTTCCACACCAAACTCACCCAACCATCTTTTTATGGTCCTTGCTTTGTGCACTAGGGCATAGGCATGCTGGGACAGAGAGGGGCTTTTTCCAAACTGTTCCCACAAATTTGGAAACACAGAATTGCCAAAATGTCTTGATATGCTGAAGCATTAAAAGTTCCCTTCACTGGAAGTAAGGGGTCTAGCCCAACCCCTGAAAAACAATCCCGTCCTATTATCCCTCCTCTTCTTCTGGGCAGTCTTATCCTCAAAGGGCCGGTGTGTGTGCGGGTTTTTGCTACAACTCCCTAATTATATCATGTATTAGAGGACTGACTGGCTGAATAATTCTCACGCCTGGGTTTGACCAGCTGACCTTAGGGTTGTCCCGAAAACCTGCATACACACCGGCCCTTTGCGGATAAGATTGTCTGCCCCTGCTTTACAGTTAGCACAAAACAGGCAAGCAGGTAATATCCTGTCTGCCAAACCCAGACTCATCCATCAGACTGCCAGTCAGAGAAGCATGATGACAGAACATATTTTCACTGCTCCAGAGTCCAGTGGCAGCGTGCTTTACACCATCTGACACTTGGCATTGCGCTTGATGTGATGCTTGTATGCAGCAGCACCGCCATGGTAGCACATTGAATGAAGTTCCTAGTGCACAGTATTTGTGCTGGGGTTAATGCCAGAGGAAGTCTGGATCTCTGCAGTTATTGAGTGAATGGAACATTGGCAACTTTAACTCATTATGCACCACAGCACTCAGCAGCCCCACTCTGTTGTTCCTAAATGCTTCCGCTTTGCAATAATACCACTTACAGTTTACCATGGAATATCTAGTAGGGAAGAAATTCCACGAACTGACTTATTCCAGAGGTGGAATCTTCTGACAGTACCCAGCCTGAATTCCCTGTGCTCTTCAGAATAACCCATTCTTTGACAACTTTTTGTAAACTTGACTGCATGGCTAGGTGCTTGATTTTATATTGCTGTGGCAGTGGGTCTGAAAAATCACCCGGGTGGGGGGTAGTGTTACTTTCTTCTTCAGATTGAAAGTAGCAACCCTACTTTTAAGTGATGAAATGAGAACAAAATCCCTGGTCCTCTGCTATGGAAAATGAGTGGTCGTCCAATGCAGTAATCTCTATTATTTTAGTAGCGCTGTCTTTAGCCCTGGTGCTTCTAACTTTTAATATTAATAAATTTTAATTAAATATGAATGGTTGTCGGCTGATACCAGTGTTTCAACTAGGGGTGCACTGATACCACATTTTTGGAAAATGAGTACGAGTACTTGCATTTCAGTACTCGCCAATACCGATACCGAGTACTTAATAAAAACATGATTTAAATTTACAGGTAACAGCTTTAGTCATATAATTTAACAAAAA
>JAODKM010000108.1:6598399-6612915 GCA_026780845.1 Petrocephalus sullivani | reverse complement strand
CCGTTACTGTAGGAGTCCTCACACTGAGCCGCCCACTCTCTGTACTGTATATGTGTCCTATTGGCATTGTGTCTGGTGATTCGGTTATGTGCCGGTGTCCGGTTGTTACCGTTACTGTAGGAGTCCTCACACTGAGCCGCCCACTCTCTGTACTGTATATGTGTCCTATTGGCATTGTGTCTGGTTTGGCTGCATGTACTGTGTCTCAGAGCAATTTGCCAGCTTCACTCGTAAAATTCGGAACATCAGTAGGTTTTTGGGCATTCTAGTGAATTGATGTTTGAGTTAATGGTTAGTGGCCTTGTGTCTAAGCTAAGACAGAAGGGGGATGTAATTTAGCAATATCAATTCATAGAAGGGATATTTTAGTTAATGATGCAGCTGTTATTAGGGACATTTTATGTCCCCCATCGTAAAATGCAGCTATATTTGTAATTTGATTTTTATATTGTTTGTACTAAAAGTTTTAATTGAAATTCACAAGTTTCCTATAGTGCTTTATAATACAAGAAAGGACTGTGTTTTGTATAGAATAAAGTTAATAGTAAATTACATTTCTTGAGGTGTTGGGTGGAATGGGTGATATTTTTTGCTTAACTGCAGGCATACTAAAGTTACTTTCGCTTTCTCTTTAAAATGCGGTATATCCCACTTCTGTACACTTCTTAGCTCTACGCTGGAGGCCCCGGCTGCTTAGGGCCAAATACCAAGCATTGTGAGTATAACCAACATGTATGCCATGTTCCTGGTCATCGAGTGTCATCGAGAGCATGTGTGTCCCCTCGTGGCTTTGTGGGGCCTGCAGGCTGCCACAGTGCCATGCTGTGCCCCAGAGGAGGCTGTCAGGGGCCTAGATGTTCCAAGAGAAGGTAGCACAAGTACCCAGTGAGTTTTTTGATGTGAGGCATTCCAATTATGATGGCGGTCAGAATCATGTGACCGTTTCACTGAGGTGTTTTTCTATGATTAACAAGGATCAGGCCAGAAAGTATGGAAACGTACATACCAAAAATACCAAACCTGTTATGGCAGGTTTAAAGGATATGATAGGAAAGACAAAAAGCCTCACCACCCCAGTCACCTCCCTTATTCCAAAAATATCCAAGAGATCTTATTGATACTTCCCTTTTCTATGATTTAAGACAGAGCAGCAAATGTACTAATGACGTCATGGGCAGACACCGTCTTGGAGGTGTGAGCTGTCAGTAGGAAGATGCAAAACAAAACCACACCCTCCTGTCATCCTAAGAATGTACAGATGCAGCTTTAATGGAAGCCAAATTTATTAGACAGCTTTAGTACATAGGTACATATAGAGTACTTCTATTTGTGCTTCAACACTCGCAAACATATAATTCCAATAAGTTAAACAGGTTTCAGACAGACCTACTTTATCCATAGCTTTCTCTCTGATAAATAACTTTAATATAAATCAAGTAGACATCATGAATGCTATACAACAGCAACGAAGGGGTACTGCCAAACAAGCCTGTGCATCACAGAAAAAGGCGCAGTGCAATATACAGCCTGTTCGTCCAAGAAAGGGGCACAAAGGAAAGAAACCCAGAGAAGTCTCCATTTGTTTCATCTTTTTTTTTCTTGCAAAGCCTTTCACCAGTGGAAGATTTTACATTGCACCAGAAGAGAAAGTAACAGACTAATAAAATATAGAGAGATTTTTTTTTTCCCAAGACCACTACAACTACAGCTAAAACGTCACAAAACACAGTGGCTTCACATTGGCATCTTCAAAGGAAATATTTTGCTACTTCACAGTCAGAAATATCACTGGGAACAGTGGGACGCTGAAACATCAACATATGGCATATACACAACACGGTACTCAGTGCATGGGCAGATAGATGTCATTAATAAACAACGGCGCAACGTGATTGGACAGGGTACAATACTGAGATACGACTGGCCCTTTGAAGAGTTTTGCAAGCAGTGGCCTTTCCGACACTACAACGTGGAGTCTTCGGAGAACAGGTTGGAGGTTAAATGTCCAGTCACAGAGCGAGAGGAGGGACGGCGCTTGCGATTCTCAGCCTCTGCCGGCTGTGGGATTTACAGCAGCGCTCAGCTTGTGCAAACTCTGTCGTCAGTCCTTATTGGTCCCTTTTTTTTCCTCCTGTCTCAGGATGGGCATGACGCAATGTATTCTGGGAGCTGGTATTTGTTTCTCACAAGGTGTCTTTTCTGGGGATTCGGTCACGTCCTCGCTCTGGTGTACAACCCTTAAAGACAGTACGGTCCATGAGGACCCACGCCCCCCTGGTGGCCTGAGGCAAGCCACACATTGTTGGCCAACAGCTCAAGTTTGTAACTCGCCCACAAAACCGTGATTGGAAAGTCCCTCCTCTGTCCACCACTGATAGAAGAATGCACACCATTATAAGAAAACCAAGGGAACAAAAAATCTACACATTCTAACAGGTTTCATAGCATACAGTGTTTAAATTTGGTACTTTAAGTTTTAAATGGCCTTATTGATACTTAAACCTTATTTTTGCATCCATTTTAAAACATGAGAATACTTGCAATGATTTCTTTGTGTCAACATGTTATATATTTATATATTTATATATATAATTTTTAAATCAATGCTTAAATTTTTTGTCCTCTCAAGCAAGATGCATACACATTTAATATAGGGGTGGCTGGCATCCTGGAAGGAATGGAACGGACTCTAAGGAGGCATGGAGGTGGAAGGTGGGGGAGACACTACTGCTCCTCGTCGGGTTTATTCATAGCTTTGAGGCCTTCGAGGACGGCGGTTGGAGTGAAGATGTGAGTCGATCCTGTGGGGGGGGGCATCGATGGAACAGAGAGACATGCGCGTTAGAGCAGCCCACTCAAACTACTTTACAGAAAATGTGTTTTCAGCCATTTTTACCGTTGAGGTAATGAAGTGAAGGAGAAAATATATATATAACGATGAAGGGGGAATATCGAGCTCGAACGAAAACTGATTTGTTCTAACACTAGAGGAACGGTCCGTAAGAAGTAACTGATCAATGCGTTTCATAGCCGATTTATGGGTTCAGTGGACTGAAAGTAAGTCGACTTGCGGACGCCCCCCGTCAGCCAAGAAGGTGCAGGATTCAGCTGCATGCAAACGCCCAACCAGAGTGCGGAGAGAGGGCACGGCACGACAGCCCGTTCACAAAGACGTGAACCAGTCACCGCGGGAGCTCTGTCGCGCCAACAGGCTGCCGCCACACCGGCCGATGATGTCACAGTGCTCTAGTGACATCACGGCATCTCTGGATATTCACAGTGACATCACAGTTCAGCGAGAGCTCAGCCATGATGAGGGAATGGGCGTGTGACCCGGTGTAACTGCACGGTTCATGCAAACAGAGCAGCACAAATGAAAATGAGGGCCGGTTGGATACACGGCTATTCTCCTTCCTACCGTTCCCTGGTTTAGAAGAAGGCAAAATCAAACCAAAATCTCAACGACACAAGCACGAGGGAGAAGGAGATGGAGCTTACTTAATTTCTCAGCAGCTGAAGACACATTTCTTACACAAGACATTACGCAGCGGGGGAGGGAGTCAGATTAAACCAAACATTTGGCCCACTGACTCATTTAGAACGTAAGAATGCGACTGTTTGATCTTCCCTTGAGAGCATGAAAGTCAGAAACCCAGGAGATTACAGACGGCAAGCGGGCCAAAGTTTTGGTGTGGTCCAAGTAACACTAATCAAATCATTAGTACTGAGTTGTCTACGTAGCAAAGCTGTGTGTTTCCCCTGGTTTAACTTACCGGTGCGTTGTGTGTGGTTTTTTTTTTTGGACACAGTCTTTACCAGATCCACCAAAGCATCGCACTGATCTATGGAAGTAGGAAAGCTGATCCCAGACCCCAAGACCCCGTGGCCCGACCCCGCGAAACGCACAGCTTTGCTGACCGTGTGAAGACAACGAAACGGCGGTTTTCCCACTAGTGGCAACTCGAGAGACTGCGAGTGTGCCTGGAAGAAGATGGCTGGGAGCGATGGCTGCAGAGCAGAGAGAGTGCCGGATGTAGCAGTATGGATGCGGCTGGCATACTGCGCATGGTGAGCGTTTCATTGGGAATGGGGTTTGTGAGGTACCGCTTTAGCAGCCATGGGGTGCCAATAGCATGCTGGTGTGATGGTGTGCATATGTCACCTGATGAATCACTTATTTAGATGAGGAACTATCACCACCGGGAGGAGCTGTGGTTTCCACCTTTAGTTTGCATCCTATCTACCCTGTATACATGCTGGGTCCTTGACTACTAGAGGCTCTGGATGGCCTGCAATGTTTATTAGACGCATGGGCCACTGATTGGAGGCTACTCTGGGCATCAGTTTATGTTTAAGTATATATTTATTATTTCCTTATCAAGCAAACATCACTTGATATCCCATCTGTATATGTCTGGAGAGAATGATTACGTCACAGATAAGTACCACAAAAGGAGGTGAATTTCTTTTCTGTCTGACCGCTTTCCTAAGTGACTAAAGAGGCACTGTCCTCTTTCCCGGGGGTCCTGGCTGGACAGGACACTCAGCAGACGGTCACTGGGTGATGCATGTACGTGATGTCTGCTAAACAGGGAGTGAGAGGTTGAGGTGTGCTGGGCAGTTGACGTAAAACGACGACTCGCGTTGAAATTGAGGATAAACGAGATTGCTGCTCAGTTAAAGTGCATCAATGTGATACTGTTTATAAAAAGAAAAAAAATTGTAAAATCAAAGGAATCTCAAGGGTGGATTAAATCGGGATTGGCACCTCATCAGGTGGGAACCGCTATGAGGTCGAGTGTGAATGGTGAAGAGGGATTTAATCCACCCAGCAGAGACGATGGTGGTATAACAGGGATGGGATCAGAACCTCCCCACCGACCCAGCCGGACCGCACCAGCCACAGGCCTGTGTGTCCCGGTCACGAGTGTGGGGACCGAGGGTTCCTGCTGCCTTATTCTAGATTGGACACTTTGTAGTATGCAGTTCACACACGGGCCTGTAGGGGGCACACCGGCTTGGCCCTCTATGGCAGAGGGGTTGGGGGGCCAGTAGACCCGTATCCCAGTGGAGTAGAGTTATCAGTGGAGTGTTGCAGAGGAAGACAGAAAGGAAGAAGGCCCTTGTGCTGTGGGGTGGGAGAACATCAGAAAGGGCTTCTTTGCACGGGTGCCTTTACTTTGTCAAGAGTGTTTTCTCTCCCTCTCCCTCTCTCTCCCCCTCTGTCTCTCTCTCAGTTGTCTGAGGGTTCTGGGTCCTGAAAGGACACCCTAGTGGACTCTCGGAAGTCGGGGTGCTGCAGGTCCATTAGAAATTTGGTGGGGGTGAGCGTGTGGGTGGAACCTGCAGAGGAACAGAGGCGGCTTCACGCTCACTTTTCATGGCATTCCACAACGTTCACCCCCCCCACTCCTGCTCCCCACCTTCCATGCTACCCGAATCCCCCAGGAACAGCTGGGGGTGGGAAGGAGACAGCCACTGGGGCATCTCCAGGGAGACGAACTCTGCAAACCCCACCCCCCCTTACCCACGCCCCCAGATGTGGCCTCCTCAGGAGGGGCGTCCCGTCTTTTTGGTTTTTCTCTTACCTACGCACTCCAAGCACAGCTCCAGAGAAACCTTACCCACCATGCCGCGCGTCTCCAAGGAGACATCCGGTCCAGTAAAAACATGCGGCTGAGTCTGTTTACTGGGGGTTTTCTAACAATAGTGCCTCTTACCATGGGTGACAAAATAGCTGCTCTCAGGTGGCAGTTTATTTAAAGCCCCCAAAAGCTCTAAGCCTCCAGTAAATTCCTGCGTCTGTGATTCTGGGCTCCCTCACAAGCCGTTTGTGTCCGGAAGTCTGACGTGTCCGGATTTACAGAGCTGTCCCCTTTCTGCTGTGGATCCAAAGGGGCGGGGTATATATGATAACCATATCTAACTTTTATAGGATCTCAGAGCTATTTCTTTTTTTATTTACATAATTAGTGTGACTCCTATGGAAGGGGGGGGGGGGGGTGCACAACGTTATAGGAGTTACTGCCTGGATGGACCTGGGCTTGAATCTGGGGCTCTGCAACACAAGTGAACAGACACAGGAAGTGACACACACACATATATACACACACATACACGCGCGCACGCACACGCACACGCACACGCACGTGAGACGGACTTACGAAAAGATGCAAAGGCGTGGCTGCAAGTCAAGAACAACAGTTTAAAAGAAAGAGAAAAGCAACAGATCCAGGAGACGGCAAACACGAGACAGGCTGCCCCCCCCCCCTGCGAGAAAGCAGGCCTTCAGGCTGTCCTGCGTGGAGATCAGCGAGGCAATGGGAATACTGGTGCAGCGCCACTGGAACCAGCGTATGGCATCATAATGTCACAAAGTAATACTTATGAGGAGAGCAGGAAAAGACACCATGCTGCTCTTATACTTAAGGAGGCTCCCCCAGAACATTTTATAAGCAATATAAATTTCGCTGAAAAGGCATTAGTGGCCCCACAATAAACAGCAGTTCCTTGTCTGAAATGATATAATAATACCTGTGATCCTGTGCATTAGTGGTTGGAAGATTGATAGATGGAAATTAATAAGAGCAATAACAATCTATATGTAGGTGTTACGTTCCTGCTTCCTGCTACGTCACAAAGCCCTATCCCTCAAATATGTTGAAACTTTTGTCGTTTTACTGTTGAAGATACTCTACTGTAAAAAAGGAAGAATATTAATTCCACTTATGTAGAGGACAATAATGAAAAATAAAACATGGAAAGAAGCTTTATAGACTAACAAGTGATGAACGTGCATAGAACCAAAGAAAGCAAAATGTTTTTCTTCTCCTACTCTTTACCAGCCCCAGCTGAGCAGGATCAATCCCACACCCTGCAGTTGAGCTAATTTTGAGCACCTCAGTCTCCAGGGGAATCCTTGCACATGAACTAAAAAGAGCTGGATGCTATATACCTGCGAGAGCTACCTGCTCGCCCAGGACAGCGGCCTCATAAGCCCTGCTGTGTTAGCCCGATCTGATCATCCCAAACGGGGTCACGGCAGCAGGTACGGGAATGGCTGGTCCATGTGGAGAGGCGGACTGGCTCAGCTCCCGCCTGGTTTATCGGCACGGTCTGCTGCTTTCCGATATTTACTGAGGCAGAAGGATGTCACTGCCCTGAAAATACTGAACCTCGCCAAGGGCTGGCCGTCAATTTCAGCAGTTCCTTTCTGCCTTTATTCTTCGAGCTGGGGATGTCTGACCCTCGCCTTCTATGACCTGCATCTTTTTGGGAACTTTTTATAATTAGCACCTGAACTGTCATGTGAGGTACTATCCAATTAATTACCACAGAGCACTTACAGGCCGGGTGGGGGAAAGTGCCAATAGTGCCTAAGGGATCCGGGTCAGGCAGGCCTGCCTTGAGGCAGACATACACTTCCTGTTTTCCTCCTATTGGCCAATCATGTTTTCCTGCAGCCTATTGGAAATCCTACTCTATTCAAATCTGATTGGTCTGCTGGCTCATTGGCTGGCCTCCTTCTTCCTGCAGGGCTCAGTAACAGCCCAGGTAAACAGACTCACCAATGATGGCCTCCCACTTGCCGTTGGCCTGCGTGACCTCGTAGGCACAGCGCATCTCGCTGAAGGACACCCCGCCGATGATGAAGACGATGACGCGGGGGCCAGTGCGGTACTCGCCGGGGGTCTTGTTCTTGTGCCAGTGGCCATATCGGGCACTGAAGGAGGTCAGAGGTGCACCAGAGACGTTAGTATTCCACAGTGCTGACCTTTTCAGGCGAGGAGTCAGGAGAAACGTCTACTCTTTCTCTCAGGAGAAAGAGACTGCTGGACAGCACGTCAGTCGCTCTGTCAGCATACTGCTGTGTCACCCCACATTCTGACTCTGCTTCAGCTAGCATGGCTGAACCGCCTACCTACAGGAGAACAGGCCTCCTCAGGAGGTCTGCGTAGTGTTTCATTAGTCACAGAGGGCTTTCTGGAACCCCCTGCAATTGCTACATCTCCTATTTTTAGGTCGATACACACACACACATACGCACACAAAGTTACTGCCCCTGACTCACCTCTTCCCAGCCCCCACCCATCTGACTTTATTGATCTATAGCATCTCCCATCTCCCCCCAGCTTTCTCCCACCCCCAAACGGTCCATAATGACTATTGATTCTGGAACTCATTATAGGAGAACATTCCTCACCTGGATACGGACACGTTTACTAAGGGGGAGGGGAGCGAGATGCATGCGCTGTGACGGAGGCTTTAGCGACATGTTTCCTTCAGCCTTGATCTCTTGCCTGTTAGATATCCTACACACTTGTGACAGTAGCAGCACAGCAAGACTTACGGCTTCCTATAGATCTCCATAAGCATACTGTAATATGCATGTACGTGCGTGAGCGTGCGAGCCGCCCCGCCCACCTGACTGCAGTGGTGCTGAAGGAGGCAGAGGAGCGCGTGGAGATGTAGGGGTAATGCTTAGTGTCCAGCTTGTCGTCAATCACGTCCTGAAAGCAGAAGCAGACAGACCCATCAGACGGACGGCCGAGGCAGCTGGGCGAGTGGCGGCAGGCTGGGGACCTGGCTGACCTCCATGATGTCCTTAATCAGAGGGGTCCAGCGGGACAGCTGGTAGGTCTGCTCGCTCACGCGCTCCTTGCGGTCCATCTTCTTGCCCCTGCGTAGGGTTGACTGGGGCATCAGAGAGGATCGGGGTAGGATCAGACAAGAGAGGAAGAGGATGAGATGAGAGAGGAGGTTATGATTCCTGAAGAATAGGAAGACCAGCAGCTTTTTGTGGACTGGGGTTAACAGCACTGCCACTTAGATAATGTTGGAGGTAACGTGCACTCACGTCTGTGATGATGGGCACTCCCAGGTGGGCCATGTTGGTGATGATCTCGCTGTCCTCTGGGGGGATCTGGGCATGCTGAATCAGCTTGTTCAGATTCTCCTCAGTGATCCCTGGGGGAAACAGAGGAGATCCTTGGTGGGCAGAAACCGAGCAGATGAGGGACACCCAAACATGGTCCCTTAGATCAGTGTTTCCCTACCCGGTCCTCTGGGACCTCCATACAGCCCAAGTTTTTGCTCCCTCCAAGCAAAAATGTGGACTGTCTGGGATGGAGCAAAAACATGGACTGACTGGGGGTCCCCTAGAACAGAATTGAGAACCACTGCCGTAGGGGATGTAAGTGTGTGCGTGTTTGAGTGTGTGTGTTTGGGGGGGGTGCTCACCGTTCTTGAGGAAGATGTAGAGCAGGATGATGCGGATCTTGTCGTAGGTGCTGACGTTGCCATCCAACAGGATGGGCACAATGGCTCTCATGGGATCCTTGATCTTCTCACCCTCAGCATCGGTACCCATGGCTAAATCCTGGAACACCCAATAGGAGGGGATCTCAGATCTGTGTCACATTACATTGTCTCACATGCCCGCCCCCACCCCCGATATCCCTTCTAATATCCCTGGAGAGTGGCTCACGGACCTGCTCCACACGGCACAGCTTGTCCACAGTGCCCTGGTAGTGCTTCATGCAGTCCTCTGCCAGCTGCAGATGGGTGGAGTACTGTTGGGGAAGGGGTGGGGGGCACACAAGGGGTTAGCAATGGCCATTCCAGGCCATGACTCTGGGTGCTGTGATCTCATGACCTCAAATGACCTTGAATGACCTTGAATGAACAACACACGTTCCAATGGCTACTAGCACAGCACAGTAGTGATTTAAAATCATCTCATTCCATTCTGTAATCTCATATCCTCTCTTTAAAGGATGTCCACATTTATGTAATCAAAGCCTCTGGTGTATCACCTTTGCTAAATATAAGTGAAATGGTTAGAGGTAAGCAATCCTTTGTAATTGCTCATTAAAAGAAAATCACTTTTGCTACAGGATTAGAATTTCTGGGAAATCTTGCAATGGGCGGCCATCTTGTGTTTGGCACTTCCAGATCGTGCTGCGTAGGCAGATCCTAGTGGGTGTGACCATCATAAATCATGCAGCAGTCTGCTTCTTCGAAAATGAACAGAAAGGGGGAGAAGTGATATTTTTACCAGCCCGCAAAATTTCCACATTAAGGTGTCTGGTTTATATCCAACCGCCACTGTGCCAGAAATGGAATGGGTCCTGTTAGGTTTCGGGTTTTAAGTCTGTGTGGTGCCGTCCGACTCCCTCACCTTGCTCAGCTCCTTCTGGTACTGAGGCATTTTCTTCAACATCTGGGACAGGTCCCTCATGGTGGTCTACAGGGCACAGGGAAAACCGGGATCTGACCAGGGCTGCCACTCTCTAACACAGCTGGAAAGTCAGCAGGGAGGGCATCCCCAGCTCGCCTGATGTCCTGATTTGGATCTAGTGTTGACTCACAAGTGTAATTCTATGGGCCAGCCCCCCCCCCACCAGAGCAGGTGGGAGGGTGGGGTGCAGGGGGGTGCGGATCATGTGTGTGTGCATGTGTGCATGTATGCGACTGGAGCTGTACCTTCTCGCCTGTGTTCATCCGTTTGCTGGCAGAGAAATCCTTCAGGGAGCGAGTGACCTCTCTATGGGACAGTGATGGGACAGAGAGAGCGAGCGAGCGGGTGTGAGGGAGGGAGGGAGAGAGAGAGACACCGAGATTAGGAAGACCTTTTATTATCTAAATTCAATTACATTTTTCAGAAGTTGAGAGCAGACTGTTGTGTGACTAGTTTATTCATTTACTTATCTGCCATCAGCTGATTAATCCAAGTAAATCTTTTGGCTGACCCATCGATATATCGATTGAACGGTCCAAGCCAAGCAGTCAGCATTTTCTCTGGGTTATCCATAACAGGACCGTGCTGGAAAATGACTCCCATGTGACTTCACATTTTACAGTAAGACACCTGACATTTTGGTGTTTGAAACCCTGCCATCGTGCACCCTTTCTGGCTCCATCGATTGCAATTTAAGCCGCGTTCGCTGTCAGGTGGTATTGAACAGTTTCACAGACGGCTGTCTGGTCTTTTAAATTTTCTATGTAAGAAAAGTTCACCTGGTCCAGTGTCCTTTTTGTCTGCTAGCTGAACACATGCCTAGCAACAGAAGCAAACTGCAGAGTCCGTAAATAAATCCTGCGTTTGTACTGTGGGCCACTTCGCCCTAAAACGGCCCCACAGATATGGGGTGTGTGGCTGGCAGTAGGTGGCATAACCAATAAGGATCAGGATGAAGGGGAATTGTGGCTTTGTGCTGGGCGCCGTGCAGCGCAGGTTGCTATAGAGACAGGTGATTGCTAAGCTGCTGGCAGACAGAACTCATAAACACCTATAATTTTAGGGTCGTCACTTAGAAAAGAAGCTTCCTTACAAACACAACTCTGTTCAGCTTAGACTCAACACGGATGTCGGCATCGGCAAGGACTCACTGGGACACCTCAGCTATGTGTTTGTGCCGCAGTGACACCCAAAGGTCATCATCCTCGTGCAGAAGCACCTCCTTCTCGCGGGAGTCGCCCATGCCGCTCGTCTCGTACCTGCAAGGACACAGAGGGAGCCGGGTGACGTCGAAAGGTACCGAGGGGACTGAGCAGGTGGCAGCCTAGGTCAGCGAGCACTGCCTGTCAACCTGCCCCTAGCAGAACAGTGTTCAGGCTTTCCGTTTCCCATTAAATGGCTTCAGCACTAAGAAAGACATCTTAATTGGTTCAATATATCCATCCTGCCTTCTTGCAGACCTGCTTATGGGGAGCCTGTAACCTATCCCATCATGCATTGCAGCACAAGACACCCAAGAAGGGTCCATCACAGGACACATAATAAGAGTAATTTAGAGGCAACATTTTACCTATTTGCATGTTGTTTTTTTATTGTAAAAGACATAGAGCCAAGGAAAGGAATTAAACTCATAACTCTTGATTTCTGAGGATAGTTTTAAACCCCAGCCTGCCTATTTTATTAATTACTTTAACCAAGATCTTAATGACTTGGATGAGCTGTAGAAGTTGTATGGTTATTCAACCAACCAGTTGAGTATAAGAAGTTACAGTCACATAGTACTCAATTGGTTGATTGAAAGAAAATCTTCTTCTGGACTCTACTCTCTATACCTGAACTAGCCATCTCTGGTTAGGGACAAAGAGCTTGCAGTTACACAGGCTGTGATGCTGAATTCAGTCCTAGCGAGCTGGGACCAAGCCGGACGTTCCGAGAGCGTGCACTTACTTGTAGACGTCATTTTCGATGGGTAGCAGGTCGTAGCTCATGGCCTGGAAGGTCAGCTCGTGCAGGACGGGGGACGCCGGGTCAAAGGCTCGGTCCAAGATGATGAGCTGGGAGCGGGCTTTATCTGGGCCCTGTGACGAGGGGGGGTTAGCGAGATGCGGGGGGCCGTGTCTACATGCTCAGCGCCCTTCATGCTCTTTAACCTCGTTCTATAGCACATTATTGATTTTAATTATTTTAGCGGGCAGTAATGCCATTAACGGCTCTGTCCTCTGTCACCTCACTCCCATTGTTAGATTTCTCTCTGGTCCCATTCTCCGTTAATCGTCTTACACCACTACTGTCTTCATCGTCCATATTTCTCCCCGCACCTAATTTTTAACACAAAACACCACTCCCCCTTCCCCTCCCATCCTGCGCCTCACCTCTCCCATAGTGGGGTCGTCAGCCTTGTATGCGTCCAACTTGTCCTGGACCAGCTGGGCCAGTGTGGCATTGTCCTTGTACTCGCTGGGAAGGGACAGACGGACAGTGAGGGGGACAGACGGCGACAGAGCAGCCAAAGCCAATGCCTTGTCATTGCCAGGAGAAAATATGGCAGCCCATCTACTTTCATTGATTTGGCAGGTTTTTTTTTTCTCCTAGAGAAATCAGGGCATAATGGTGACATCACTCTGCCAACATATGGGATTCAGACCGGTGTCCCTCTGATCACAGGCACGGCAGGCTAACCCCTGTGACCTCTGTGATTACCACCACTGCCAGTAGTAATGGGACGTGGCTGCAGTGTCATGGGCAGTGTGTGTATGTCGCCCCCTATTGCCTCACCCCCGGTATCGCACGGCGGGGTACTCCTTCAGAGTGGCACACAGTGTGGCCAGCTGCTCGGCCAGCCTCTCCATCACTGGGTTCTTCAGCTGGGTCTTGTGAGGGCTGTAGAAGCTCTGGAAAGCGTCAGGGTTGTCCAGGGAGAACACCTGGGGGGGGGGGCAGACGGGCCAGTCGGTGGGAGGGGCACCTTCACATTGCAGTGTTTATGGCTGTATAATCTAGGCAAGGAAGTCTGTGGGCAGCAGAAGCAGCCATGATAACTGCGTGTAGCAGCCCCCCCCCCCCTCCAACCAGGCCTTCCTGGAAAAGTTATGTGGAATTCCAGCAGCTCATAACATAATGGAGACCCAGGTGTAAATGCCAAGGCAGCCAATCAGACCAGCAGATTCGACCAGCCACCAGACTTGGCGTAAACCTTAACATGTTCCTTTATACTTATATACTGACATAGGTGTGTCCTTTCACTATTACAGGCACACAGCCCTGTTTAACGTATTTTGAAAGAATTATGAGAGCCCTTTCTTCCTTCCTGCCATTGTCTCCCAAACCTTCCTCTCCTTCCCGAGATAATTTGCCCTCTGCCTCTTACTTCCATTCTCCTCCCATACGAGGCAGCATCGCTGACCCCCTCCCTGGCCCATCTGTCCAAAGTCACATGATGCCCTTCTGGCACACAGAAGGGCCCCTCCCATCATCACCCGCACCCTTTCCTACATTCCCATTGGCTGCCTAGGAGAATTCTGGCCAATGGCTTGCATTTAACGGCCAGGGAACAATCTGTCAGAGCCCACCTATCCCTGGAAGCAATTCAGTGACTTGTGTATTTATTATTTAGGACAGCAGGCGAGCACCCCTCTCCCCAGGTAAAAAAAAAAAAACTGGGTTCAGAAAGCCTTTACGAATAAACAAACCGCTATTACTGACTACCTTGTGTTAAGACAGCATTACTGGTGTTTTTATAGCCGGGTACCTGTCACTGTCTCCCTCCTTAATGTGTTTCCAGCCACTGGGCATGTACGACACTGACATCCTCACTGGATTATTTCAAATATGTAAGTGAGCAGACTTTGAGTAAATCACTGCTCACCTACATCACTAAGTCTGACTAGCATCTGCTCGCCTTTACGTCTCTGAACAAATTAGCCATTTGCTCCTTTCTTCTGCTCTGTGCAGCTGTTTTAACAATGCAGGTGTGACTGATCTGTCTAGCCTCGTCTCTGAAGGTCGGCGGTGGACCATCTGGGCTGCAGCGCACTTCCTCCGATCTCCATTCTCACTCTCCTTTTTGTCCACACAGTGCCTTAAAGGAGCATCTCATCTCCCGTTTCCTGTGCTTCTGCTCCTGCTTCCTGAGGAAGTTCCTCCTTGGTGTGAAGCTGGGCGTAGCCATAGGCAGGGGAAGGGGGCCTGGAGGGGTGGAACGAGAGGGCATTTCAGCCACACTAGCGGGGGCCAGCTGGCAAACCAGGCCTGCGGCAGCTAGTCGCAGCCCCTATGC
>JAODKM010000108.1:6568660-6594803 GCA_026780845.1 Petrocephalus sullivani | reverse complement strand
CATCAATCATCAGCAATCACTCATTGGCAACGGCGGACTATACCATCAATCATTAGCAATCACTCATTGGCAACGGCAGACTATACCATCAGTCATCAGCAATCACTCATTGGCAACGGCAGACTATACGTCACTCATCAGCAATCACTCATCAGCAACAGAGGACTATACCATTACTCATTGGCAACAACAGACTACAATGAAAACTGAAACAAGCTCCTCACCTTCCATTCGCCCTTCTTCTTCACCTTCTTTATGACATCATTCATAATCTCTGTGAAAGAGAAGGAGGAGAATGGTCAGCTGTGCAGTCAGCAGGGCAGTCTGGACTCAGACAGACCGTGTATCTGCTCCATCGAATGGCAGAACAGCTGTGTCCATGATGGCCTTTACACATGCAAATGGATATCATGCAGTCCTGGTCATCAAAAATTAGCCAGATCATCCGTCTAAAGTCACGATGTGATTCGGAACCCGTCCCTCGTATCATAGAACAGCGCTCTTGAAACCTGCGTTAAGACTCAGACCTAGAGTGCTGAAGGAAATGACCTTGCCACATTACTGCCTGCAAGGGTCCTAAGATCAATATGCTGCCCCCTTCTGGGCTAAACTACCAGCACCCTTATGTTAAGCACCACGTTAGGTTTTCAGTGGCTATCCTAATGAAGGTACAGGCCAGATACAGGTAAACGCATAAACGCATGTTTTACATGGTTTCTAATGGTCTCCCCTGCAAAGTGATGCAACTCAGAAAATGAATTCACTGTATGCAGTCACAAATCAAGGACCTGATGATGGTCACATGATTTCAACAGGAAGAAGTTAAGGAATCACTTGATATCTTAGTCTTTCAGTTTCCCCTCCACACCCTGGCAGTATGTCACATCCGTGTTTTGATCACAGTGCCTCTTGACAGGAAACAGATCGCTGGCATCCCACACTAATTCCACGTGATGAAAGCGGCGTTGCGGCAGCGAGAATGCGTCAGTGCCTGATGGTGAACGGCTAGCCAACGTCCCCTCGCCGATGCCCGCCGCCCGTCCTGCTGGGAGTCTGCCGCCACTCCGCAGCTACGCATGCCTGAGATCAGCGCTCGTCCTATAGGACGGTGGACAATCCCTCACCGCGATTGGCCAAGCCTTTGCCCATCTATGCTGTCACCACTGTGTACTGTCTACCTCAGTAACAGGCTCCAGGAGTTCAGTGGTTAAAAATTGTTCAGTTCCATTCCAATTCCCATTACATCATTCCACTTTAGCACTGCTCTTCCTATAAAATATGATTACCTCACTTCCTGTTTGAGTTATTTTATAAAACTGCATCATGTCTTGTTTTGTTATAAAATGCTGGTTTCCGCCACAGAGAACACCCACTTGATCTCTAAAAATAAAGCTAATTATCTCAACGAAGCAGGCAGGCTTTAAAAGCCTGTAAACATGGTGGTATGGCTGCGTTTGAGCACCGCCAGCTCGAGATCTGGTGGCTAAATGTGGAATGGGGCATACGCCAATCGCCATAAACGCATCTGTGTCCACTGTCAGACGGTGAATCATCTGTGGCAACGTGTTTCAGGAGATCCAGCAGTTATATAAATACGCCGAATAATCATTAGTCCCATTCTAAGATTACTGGCGGGGTCCAGGAAGGAAAAGGGAACACTAGCCGACATTATATGGTCCTCCCAAACTTAGCAATAGAACGTTCTTACTTTAACATTGACATTCATTAAACATTCTTAGAATGAAAAATTGTTAGCAGAGGAGTATCTGTGTACATGAAGAGTCATTATCGCAGACGAGACGGTAAGGTTAGGGTTTGTACTCTGATACACACACACAGAGGAAAATGAAGAGGCTTTGTTCATATTGGCTTGTCCTGTGCTGTTGTAAAAAAAACCTATTGTTTCGGAATAAAGAAAATGTTATTAAATGGAGCATAACGGCAGGAGGGTCTAGTGATACAGGAGAAACCCTTCCTGGGTGAAAGGGCGACACCTGTAGGCGAGACCTGCATGACCGCCTGTTTGTGCCACGGCCTGGATGCAGGGTGATGGCTGTTGGAATGCACCTCCCGACTGGTCGTGTGTCCAAAGCGGCGCCGCCTGTCACGTCACGCGGAGCGAGACGGAAGAGCTCCCACTGAGCTGTCAGCCACAGGGGAGCCCAGAGGACGCAAGGCGAGATGCCCGTCGCGGTGGCTCCGCCGACTTTGTGGTTCCATCACTTTTCATTTAGTTGAAGCCGGGTGTCTGCAGCTACGGAGCCAGAATCGGCACCCGGCGGTGTCATTCCCTGTCAGCCTCCCCACCTTCTGTGTTTCTGCGGCACGAGAGCTTCACCAGCATGTCCATGCGCTTTTTTCTTCCCCGCCAAGAAACCTCACAGGTGACACTAATTAGGAGGAACGAGACCCACAGCCGTCATATTCTCCGACAGGAACCTTTAACTACAAGATGGCACCGTGACTTAGTTGCAAAGTGAAAAGTTTTCCTGTATAAAGTGAACGGTTTAGTCCCAGCCTGACAGCCATAACCTGAGACCTAGGCTAGCGTGACCCGGGAGAGATCCAATCAGAATCCACCCTGCAGATCTGTTCTAGCGATGATGAAGGCGTTTCCTGGCCCTCGTGCACCATTTTCATTTACTCCCACCCACATAAACTCTGCAGTGCATAAACAAAAATATCACACCTCCCAACTGCAACCAATATGACTGCTACCCAGGGCTCCTGCCTCCCGCCGGTCATACCTTCCAAGGCCCTATTATGAGCGAATAATTACAGGAGCTGGTCTATGTCCAGTCAGCAGTTCATTATGGCTCTGGATGGGAGTCAAAACAGAAATGTCATCTATGAATATAAATCTGTATCATTCTGAACAAAAATACAAATATTTTCGTATGTAGTAATTCTACAGTACAGGGGTTTTATAGTTTTATAATTGTAAGAGTCATCATATATATAAAAAATTAAATGATATGAAATATGACAGGTCATCGTTTTAACCCAACTGAGGAAACTGTGTGAAATGCAGAGTTGGAACCTGGTGCGGAGAAGGCTTACAGACGAGCTGCCCTCCGCCCTGATGCGTGTCCAGTGACCGCATACCCTGTAAGGGTCAGTGGCAGACATGCAGAAAGTGATTTGTGAGGGGGAGGGGCACTGCGATAAAACCCGAGGGAGATGTCATCACGGAGCTCGCAACCCCAGCAAGCAGGCTTAGCAAACCCATGCACATCTCCCCGCTGCTCACTAAAGCAAGCACTCCCTGTGTAACTGTGAGCAGAGAACTTCTTAAAGCAGGGACACCCAAAGCTATAAGAACCCCTTAGCACTAATGTATGATTGAATAACTAGCTAAAACCTCAGGACCTTATGTTTAATTCTCTGTAATATTTTTTGTGCTGCATGAACTGGGTGTTGATACTAACATTTCATAAATTCAAGTGACATTTTTGAACCCCTAATGGGTTACGGGCAGGGCTGGACTAGGATGACAGATCGGCCCAGGACTTTGGGGGATCCCCACAATACATTTTGCCGACTGGCTGGAGTCCCCCTCCAGCCAGAATGGCCATTAGCCCCCCGGGAAAATGTCTGGAATGCCCTGGGCGTTGGAAGCCCTCGAGCGGACATCGCTCAGCCTCCCTTCTCAAGCGGCCTGTCGTAATCAGACAGGACTCCCCTCTAGCGGAGCGCAGTCCCGTGCGTTTCAGTGACTCACACTTCACTCGGGGGATCATGTATCTTTGCCCATTCATCCTTTGATGTGCATGACGGTTGTTTTGGGTGAATCCGTCAACCCAGCTCCTTGGTGCCAGAGATACTGTAAGTTTTAGACGCATAGCGACTTGTCATCTTCTGAAGGAAAACAAACAGCTCAGCCAGGTTCAGGCCGGGCCGCGAGTATCATAGCTCATGTAATACGCATGTACACACTGACGCTGACTGCGCTTCAAAGTCTGCTTTAATACTGCTTACCGATCATGTCTAAAAGAGAAATACTGTTCATGTACACATTTTGGCATGCTCACAAGGCTGCACGCTGGTAAGCCGGGCAACACAGCATCCGAACTTCTGTTCGCTCCAGAGGTGCGAATGTTTCACCATCGAGGCTGTGAACTCCGTACCCCATCCATACCCCATCCGCCCCCAGGCCTGGCTGCTGCACCAAACAAGCTACAATAACGCGTGCATCCTCAAAGTCTACTGGGGGGGGGGGGTGGTTGATGACAGGACAAACAGAAACACCGCAGACAGGAAGCGTTAGCATTCTCCACCACATGGAGGGGGAGGGGGTCTCTTCACGGTTCTTGGGAAATGGACCAAACCCTGGATGGAGTATTTCCTACTCCAACAAGCCACATTGGTATCACTCCGCCATTGGCAGCATACGTCATCGTCACCCCAGAGTGTAAGTCCTGCACCCCTGAAGAGGCTTACATACGCTACAGTATCCATATTCTACTCCTTCTTCGATACTCCAAGTTTCAGTGCAGTTTTATTTGTTTTACTGTAAAACTTCTAAAAGAGGGGACCATGAAAGTGATGGAATGTTCATTCTGTCGACATTATTCATGTAAAACAAACAGGATTGCTCAGAGGGAGTGTGGCTTAAGCTGGCCTCAGGATCCTGGCCTAGCTGCCCAAATATCTCCTGTAGAGCTGTGGGATCCTTGCCTGGGTGTTGGCAGTGAGGGGCCGGCCCCTGCTCCTGGTGAAGCGCGCGTCACGGCACGACCATGTGCCAACACAGCGCCGTACACGCAGGTGGACATAGCGCTCTCCACCAGCCGTTACCAACTCGTTATTATGTTAATTTGGGAATACGGAGAACCAAAACTAAGATGTCGCCCTTATTCAGCAATGCAGGACTGTATCCGACAACAAAGTGCCTGGTCCCTCCCTCAGTCACAAAGCCTCTTCCGGAAGCCGCTTCCTGGTTCATGGGAATTCAGACACGTCAGATTTATACCAGGGAAAGGAAAGAAAAACCCGGATGGGATCTACCATAAGATCAAACAATTTTATGGAGGATTTATCTATAGTCTTTAAGCACAGAACAGCGATATATTTAGGAACTGACACCTTCCTGTACTTCTTCAAAATGACTAGTTGCGGTAATAAAAAAAAATAATAATAAAATAAAAGCTGAATTAAGAGGATTTAGCTCACTGGTGCCACAACTAATAAAGCAAGTAGTTACCTGAAGCCCTCACCCAAAGGAACCTAATATCACCCGATGGGGTCACCCTAAGGAACCTAATATCACCCGATGGGCTCACCCTAAGGAACCTAATATCACCCGATGGGCTCACCCTAAGGAACCTAATATCACCCGATGGGGTCACCCTAAAGGAACCTAATATCACCTGAAGCCCTCACCCAAAGGAACCTAATATCACCCGATGGGGTCACCCTAAGGAACTTAATATCACCCGATGGGCTCACCCGGGCAAACACACATTTAACACAGTCCTCAGACCCACTAAGCTGCTGTCCATTACTACGTCATTATAACTGAGTGTTATGATAACATCACCTTTACAGATTGTATGATTTTATATATATAATATATATAGGGACCCCTAGTGCGGGGGGGGGGGTGTTCTGGAGCCAGTCTGACAAAATTCTCCTCTGATTTGCAGTCCAATGAACGGGAGAGCTGTGGGCTTAAGCCCCAGTTCCCTACTCCTCTGTGTTCACACCCCAGTTTCCATCCTGATACCAACCCTGGCAGTCAGCCTCCCCATCCTACACCATAAACAGTGCTTTTTAAAAACCAATTGGATATATCGATTGCTGCTATTCCCATGTGGGGGTGGGGATGCACCATGATATGTGACAGAGAGTACTAGGAACACCTTGGAGATACAGAAATTATATAACCACACAGGCAGTGTGGGCTTCAGTGGTCCTGCTGGCTTCCTGTCATGAGCTAATTTTAGTTATCAAGGTCTTGCTTAAAAATGCGTTTAAGCAAATTGCTATTTCGACTGTGCTTAGCGATAACACCCCTTCTCATGCTTTTTAATGGTGGAATGATTCGCGTCGTTCTGAGAGCTGCACACCCTGAGCTGGATGCATGAATCTGCAGAAAACATTGGGAGGTTATCATAGGATTCTGGATCAGAGGTGACCGCAATAGCAGACGTCGGCTGGCGTGAATGGCTGGGAAGGCTGCTGACGGGGGCTCGTGGCGGCAGCACATCCACCCCCGGGGAGACCGTGACCCCCAGCTCACCTCCTGAGAGCGCCCGTAGGTGACAGTGTTCAGTCGCCCGAATGAAAGTGAAATGTGCTCTTAGAAAGGATTTTATCAGTGACTAATCAGGACCCACAGGGAGGGGGTCGGAAGTAGGGGGGACTGGGGGGTCGAATCCCCCCAAAAAAACAAATTATCTTTTACTATGAATTTGCGTGTCACTGAGGCCAATTCACTGCGCATGCAAAGCATGAGGATGAAATATATACCTAACAAAGACTGTACTCCTGTATCAGACAAACATATACCTAACAAAGACTGTACTCCTGTATCAGACACACATATACCTAACAAAGACTGTACTCCTGTATCAGACAAACATACACCTAACGAAGACTGTACTCCTGCATCAGACAAACATATACCTAACGAAGACTGTACTCCTGTATCAGACACACATATACCTAACAAAGACTGTACTTCTGTATCAGACAAACATACCTAACGAAGACTGTACTCCTGTATCAGACAAACATATACCTAACAAAGACTGTACTCCTGTATCAGACAAACATATACCTAACAAAGACTGTACTCCTGCATCAGACAAACATATACCTAACGAAGACTGTACTCCTGCATCAGACAAACATATACCAAACAAAGACTGTACTCCTGCATCAGACAAACATATACCTAACAAAGACTGTTCTCCTGAATCAGACAAACATTTTATCATATGGATGTTATTTTCTGTTTCATTAATGTCCGGTGAAAACTGTGTATATCCCTTTTTGACGATTGTGGTGTTTTACTATAGACAGAATATGGCCATTCTCCTCTGTCTACTGATTGCATGTGACATCTGACTGACCAATGAAAAGATGTTTTATGAAGCCATCTAGTATTTATACTTATGCTAGTTAACATTTCTAACCATGACGGTCATTTGAATGGATTACCTTATAAGTAATGTAGATAGCTAGATAACCAGCTAATCACAAGATTAGGTTGTGTATTGTTGACACTGATATATTTGCCTCACAAGACCAATTACTGACGACTGAGTAAAGATAGATTTCTATTTGTAGGGCTAGGGATGTCTCGTTATGAAGTAATGGATTTTTGGAGTTGTGTTTTTCATTGGACAATGACCACACACACACAAACACGCACACGTATACACATACAATTATTTGTTGTCTTTTATTCGCATAGGATATATCAGGACTCTAACCAGGATCGAAAACAGATGGATTTGAATTTATTTTATACATAATAAAATGATTATTAACTGCAATAATTGTTCCAATTAATAGTGCTGCCCAGCCACACAGAGGCACACTGAGGAGTTGAAATCTAGATATCCGATATAGCTGAGAAGAATGGATCGGCAAGGAGCCTCACTACATCTCTGTGGGACCGGCACCGACTTGCACTCTCTGCCTGTTTGCTGAGCTTTACGCAGGACCCCCCCCCGGCCCATGTGGACCAGCCACACCCCACCGTCTTCGCTTCACAGCGCCTCAGCTGCCAGGAATCACTGGTGAGTCACTAAATACCCCGGGGGGTGAAATTCAACGTCACGCCCCAATCACCCATTCATTACACAGGGAGAGATACACTGTATCTGTGCATATCTGTGCAAATTTAAACAGTGACTGCAGCCTTAAGGTCTACTGCAGCATTCCCCAGTTCCAGTCCTGGAAGGCCAGTCTGCAACACAGTTTGTATATTTCCCTCCTCAAACACACCTTATTCAGCTCACCAGCTAATTGCCAGGTTTAGTAGGAACTAGGGAACCCTGGTCTACAGCAAGCACATGCTCTGTAGGTGATTGGATGATGCGCTTTTCCTTTGGCCCTCTGGGGGATGTAGTCCTGAGAGTGGCGGCCATTTTCCCTGATGGCTTCCACAGTGCTGTGGGTTCCCTGTCATGCTGTCATTCTTTTTCGCACAAAGAGCTCTCAAGTGGGTGGGGTTTGGAGGTGGAATAGGGCTGCGACTGAAGTATTTACAAAAATGCAGTGTTCAGTAACCCTGCCGACTGCAGCATCACTACGAACGTTTCCATAGCCTGTCAGATTAAGTGGGCTGACACTAATATCAGCCTGTCCACCTCTGCCTTCCTCCTCTCCCTCCATCCCAACCCCCATCTCTCCACCTCCCTCTCACCCCTTTTCTTAAGCGTCATCTCCTTCCTGTTCTCCTTGGTAGAGACCTTCACTGCAATCCCGATTCACTGTCCTCCACCTGCTCCAGGCTAGAGCAAACTGACACTTTCGCTCTGGCCTGTACCTCTGAGGGCCCTGCTTTGCCCTATCACATTATTACATGTCTGTCACTGTAAATACGCTCTGAGTCGAAGGGGAGGTCGGTCGGTGGCCTGGGAGGGGCCAGACCAGCAGCAGCCCCTCGGCTATAGGAGAGAGAAACACCCCTAAGGGAGGTTTGGCCAGGGGGCAGTCATTACGCAACTGGCCAGGCCTAATGTTGGAAGCTTCTGTATTTGATTGCAGTTTGCAGCCCCAGCCTGCACTGATGCAGCTCCCACACAGAAGGTGCTCATTTAATTTTTGAAACTGCTGAACGGCGAAATGGAACAGTGAGATTTACACAGAAGATTAACTGTCCGAGGAGCCTTTCCTCCGAGGGGGTGGGGGAGGGTGACCTGTTCCAAGGTTGCAGAGGCGCCCCACCTCCTGTTCGATTTTGGCTAGAAGCTGCGGTCTGCTCGCTTTTTGGGGAGACGGGCTTCTGTACTCTAGACTCTCTGCGAGTCCGAGGACAAGGTGACCCCCTCCCACCTTGTGTGTCCGGAGGCAGGCTGCAGGAATGGCTTGCAGGAGGATGACAGTGTACAGCAGCAGAGGCTGTGGCGTAGTGCTGAGAGACCACCTTTGCTAATGCTAAGAGAGAGACCACCTTTGCTAATGCTAAGAGAGAGACCACCTTTGCTAATGCTGAGAGAGAGACCACCTTTGCTAATGCTAAGAGAGAGACCACCTTTCTCATCCCTAGTGCGGTGACCAGTGTAGCAGTCTGCTGACCCTGCTGTACGGCTCCTTACTATGTTTACTGTATATATTACATTTATATACAATACACTCAAATGGAGCACCATGCTTGCAAAATGGGTGGGGGGGGCAGATCACATAAAAATGTCAGCCATTCATCTACCTCATCTCCCAGCCTTTATGGTCCCAATGCCCCCACCAACCCCACCCCTACACAGCCCCCCAGGTCACCCCGGGCCTCAATGGTAATTATTCAGACTTGCACATGAGAGACGATACGACCGTGCAGTTATCTCTACTGCAGAATTCGTTTATCTCCTCCTGCCAGGTGACACCCCCATTTTTATTACGGGTAAATGTAAGATGGCGCTCATCATGAAATGCGGTTCTTCAGTATAAATTGTATTAACTGATTCTGCACTGTACAGATTTTACTGTACTGCTTACACATTTATCTAACACATAGTACACAATCCAGAAATCTAAAACACTTCTAAAACAATATCATCCACAACTCCCCCCACAGTCCAAAACCACACTGCACAAGTAAAATTCTAAATAAAAGAGAGAGAATCAATCAGAATAATCTGAAAGGACAGGGAGTTGTGAGCGCTCTATGTAGCGCCACCTGGCTTTCAACATTCATACGGGGAAACTTACTGTAAAAGCATAATGAGATAAAATGCTGCACAAATGCAAACCCTTTATTTATACCCTACCTAATAAGTGAGCCTGACGCCCGTCACCACCTCCACGTGTTTTGCGCAGAACGGCAGAGTGAAAGGGAGTTCTTTTATTTTGTGTTTTGTTTGCACATCCTCACAAGGCAAACAGCGCACGGCGGGCTATTCATTCGCTTTGCCCCGTAGCCCACAGCAGCCAGTCAGTGGCTGTATTGCGGCCGCTTTTAAAAGGAGCACCTGGCGCTGTGGAAAGAATGCGCAGCGCGCAGCTGTCCGGGGGCTGCGGCCGGGCTCCGGGTGCCGCTGTCCGGGGGCTGCGGCCGGGCTCCGGGTGCCGCTGCATATAAAGCCGTCTGCTTAATGGGCCGTGCGTTAGGGAGGGCTGCACCGCTTTTCCTTCACACCGCCTACGTCCTCGCTGGTCTTTTTTTTTAATGTGTTTTATTTGTGCTCTTTTGTAGGTCGGCGAAATGTTAGGTGTTCGCCTTCTCGCATATTCGCTGTCTGGGTCAGTATATCCCAGTAGATGTCCGTTGTTATCCAGCCCTTTTTTGACGCCCTAAAATCCCATACATTTAATATCAAATATCCAAAATACTTAAAATACGTTTATTAACGTCGACCGTAAACCTGATTTGTTTAGGTAGCCCAAATAGCTCCAATCATCAAGATATGTTTGCTGCAGAACATGGTATGCAGGCCTACATTTATTTAATATCACAAATCTATCATTTCTAATATAATTGATTTTTTTTTACATGGGAATACGTTTAAGTGTCTGTCTTCAGAAGTATGTCCTCACAAGGGTCCATACCTAACCCAAAAAGGGAATGCGTCTATTCTGCAGGAGGAAATGTATACATTAGTCATATACTGGAACTATATGTTAATTATAAACCATGGGCTGTAACACCATTTGATCAGTTCACAATTCTGAAGAATATGCTGCACTTAAAGGTACGGTTTCGTTTCGCCCTACCCTGGAAAATTAGCGTTTTACTCGACATGATTTAATCCTCGTTCTTAAGCCTGATAGCTGCTGCTTGTCGCCACCGAGCCCAATAGGATGATCCGCATTTATTTCCATTCACAATTATTCGCATTTCCACCCAAAGCACGACAGAGGACCGCGACTGTAGCGCGAATAACGGGAGTGTAGCGCGGCTCCCGAAGCGTACAGATGACAGTCATCCGTGGATCAAACTGAAAGTACGGCGGTGCACAGCCCCGGAGCGGGCTCCCGAGGAGCGGCGGGCGTGCGTGTCCCTCCTGGGCGTGCGTGTTCCTCACGTCCCCTCTCACCACCGGTCCGTCAGTGCGGTCTGCGCCCGGTAACCGGGGAGGCTCTACGTGCGCTTCATGCCGAGGCCAAGTGAAAGCCCGACTACGCATCTCACGCATATTATTCATGCCCCCCCGTGTACTCCACGCCATTAACCGAGGCGTTTCTCTGCGAGGAAAAAAAAAATACTTATTTATTTATTTATTTATTTATTTTTCGATTATAGGGTGAAAACAATATAGCAATTTATGGAACAACATATGCATATATGTGTTACATGTATTTTTTTTATTTTTATGAACTAAATAATGTGCGTCAGAAAAAAAAACATCGTCTAGAAAATCTGCTGCTGGTGCCCTATAGGCTGGCAACACAACGCCGCATAAATCGTTTTTTTTTCTTCAATTGAAGAGATGGGCGTACCTCGGTTTTTCGCCTTGCCCGAGCATTTCTGCACGGCTGACAGATAGGCATATGCCCGACAGCCAGATACAATGGGAAATGATCAAATATACATGTAATCATCTAACAATCAAGCCAGCATCCGCGTCGATAGAGCACCCAACGTGGAATTATAGCGTGATGCGCCTCGTCCCAGCGGCGATCGCAGCCGCACAATGGTACCATGTATCTAAATCAGCCGCATCCGCCCGGAGCGGATACACGTACAAACGGAGCGATCCCCCCGTGCGGAATAAGGCAGAGCATCACCCTGCAATCGCAGCGATAACATGAAGGACACCCGGGAAAATACAATGCAGCGTTCTTACTTTCTCCGACCACCGCCTTCAGTCCGATGGGTGCCATGATGCCTCTCTTTTCTCAGCGCTGCCCGTGTGTGTGTGTGTGTGTGTGCGTGCGTGTGTGTGTGTTTTTCCTCTGCGTCCCTCTCGGTCTCCCACCCCGTCTCTGCCAGAGGGAGAGTGCGGAGCTCACATCGCAGCTGACTGCGGAGATTCGAGCGGAGCGCCAACGTCACTGCGTCGCCGCCGCAAAAGCCTCCTCCTCCTGCCCCTCCTTATCCACCCCCAGCCCCCTTCCTCTCCCTTCCTCTCCCTGTCTCCCTGACTCGCCACCAGGTTCATTTACCCCCCCAGAAAAATCCCCCTTTTCAGTCACTGCAGAGATCCAGCCCCAAACATCACGGCCCCAGCGCTGGGGGTCCCCGGCGGCGTCCCGCACGCCTCTATTGTCGCATTTAGTGGCCGTATTTACATACGCATCCTATTTGTACTTTAATCGTTTGCGGGCCCGCAGCCTTTGTTTGATGCACTTTAAAAAAGAAATGCACGTGTATTTGGTTCTGCCGAGTACGAATTAAAAGATATGAAGTAGAAGAATAAGCAAGTAGCCTAGTTATCTCGCCGAGAAACAAGAAGCTCCGAGAGTCGGACTTCCGGCGGGCGGAAAACGGATTTATAAAACGGCGCAGTATTTTATGGCACGTTGTGAGCGGAGATACGAGGCAACCTGGGAAATTACCAGAGTAAGGCGCTTCCCTTAGATTCCGCATGTTTCTGTGCTCCTCGGATCGGATGTGTCCCTATATGTCATGGCTTTCGGTGACTCGAGAGCAGCAATCCGTTATGTCACACTGCGTTCACGTGTTCCGACAAATCCTCACTTTTATAATTATGGCATAGCTTAAAATTTCAGTAGCCTATCTGGGACTCCTTATTAGACTTGTATAAACATTAATTCACATTTTCCCCACGGTAAAAAAATGCATTAGCGGGCTGTAGCGGGCGAGCATCACCTCCGACGCCCCCAGGCCGAGGCTAAACGAAACAGGCTGGAAATCAGCGCCCCTCAGAAGTGGGCGCCCTAGGCGGCCGTCGGTGTCACTCGTACCAGTGGTTTTCGACCCTGCTTCTGGCAGGTCTGTCTGCCAGAATGTTTGCATTCCAGCCCACACTGCTTTCAGCCTGCCACAGTCAGCATTAACCTGTTAAGGACCATTTGAGGATTAAGGCTCATACTGGCCTATTGGGTCGACCGGCCCTGGCATATATTTCTACACGTACTCTGTCATATATATATGACCGGTACAGGGGTCGGTAATCGCAGCGGGGAGAGGTGATTCTACCGATTTACTACAGAAGTGTGTACAGTTTGCGTGTATTTCAATGGCTTAGTCGGGAGATTAATTAAATATAAATTATTATTCGATCTGAGCTTCTAATGCCCTAGATCGCACTAGTTACTACACGAATTGGACTAATATATTAAAACAGGTCTAGGTGGGAATTTTGAGATCAGGAAAATTCCTCACACACAACCAGAACCAGGTAGGCTATTGTACACCCGTAATACATGACCATCAATCCCACATATTAAAACAGGGAATAGTTTTTCTAAATAGTATTTCTAAATAATTTGTCCAGTCTAATGTACATGTATTTTTTCAGTAGTTCTGCACTCGTTTTTAGTCAAAATGTATTCTTATGATGAGCAATATTAAGACATTCATGGTAAAATTACTTTTACAATAAAACACTGTCATTATCCGACCGCATGGGGTCAGTATATCCGCTTTACGCCATGACCTGACACATTGTTTTAATGGATTTCTCTCCATCGGAGGCTTTAAAATAGGTTGCAGGCTTCACAGTGACGAGAAACATGCGGTTGTATAGCTAGCTTGAGTGCCCAGGTGTGTCCAGAATTAGGCTACCCTGCATTGCTTCAGTAAATGTTAAAGTCGCTTTTAATTGTATTACTGAATAAATATAAAAGGTAACTGACACTTTGTATCTTCTGTCAGCTGAGATCGTAAATTAACTGAGAAAATGTTATACTTCGCAAAGAGCTAATTGTATGACTGCTATTCATTACCAGAAGGTGGCAGCACTACATTGTTCATTGTAATTTCCTTCAATTTTGTCTTAATTGTTGTATTCAGGGCTGTAGCCAGGGGGGTCTCGTCAGTTATTGATACCGCCCCTTTCATACGCAGTTTTTTATTAATTAGTTATGTGAAACGTTAGTTAGACTAATCTAGACTATGTTTATTCAGATGAATATTTAGCTTCAAATTTTATTTTTACTTCTTAAAAATTACAGCGGCCCGGACCTGGGTGACCTCATAGCTGGTATTCATACTTAGTTTCTTCTATTAATGGAGATCGTAAATTGAAAAATATTTATACTTTTTAAATGTGACGCAAACTGTAGGACTGCTATTTATTACCGGAAGATGGCAGCACTACATCGCTCTTTGCAATTTCTTTCAATTTTGTCTTAATTGTTGTATTAATACTTTGCATGGAGTTTTAGCTGCCGAACCCCAGTTTGGAAACGTTTAAAACGGGATGATAATTATACGCTTTTTAAATTGTTGTTTTTAGTTAAATACAGAAGTCACTATGGCTGAATGACTTAAAGCATATTATTATGGTGTCGCTATGGGTAGAGTCTTTATTCACATCCTTTAGAGATGGTATAAGTGGATAAGATTTAACCCCAAAATAAAAGTGATAATTGGGCGTACCTTCCATGCAGTTTTTTGACCAATGGGATAATGTAAAACATCAGTGTGTAGCCAAAACGGCTAAAGGGTGAAAACATTGTATTCGACATCAAATGTGGGTTAGTGTCTGTATTATGGGGTGGAAGTGAGAAAGCCGTGGGCACAAGTGTTTTATGGGTGTGTCCTCCAAAGCCCGGCCGCACTGAGGGCGCCCCTTTGCGGCGAGGCTTAGCGAAGCGGCCCGCCTATGTCGCGGGAACATTCGCGTGCCACATTTGGGAGAAATGCACAATATACTTCTTTAGTATCACGGAGACTGTTGATTGATTTGGGAAATGTAGCTATATAGGTATATTGGCTAAACTTAATCTTTAAGAAAGAAGACCTCTGGGTTTTAATATATCATTAAAAAAATTATGCTTCATCCAATTTACCCAAAGTTAAGTTAGAAAGAAAAAGGTCCCACGTGAAGTAATTACATCAATATAGGCTACTAACATACGGTACAGTTGTCTACCATAGTAAACTATTGCACAATCAATTACGGCCAAACTAATTGTAATTCTTAATTGGGAGGACCCCCCTTGGCGTTTTCCCAACTCATCCCCATATTTCAAAGTGAAAGTTTTTTCAAAGAAAACTAATTTTATACAATTATAAACGAGATGTAGAACCAATCAGGAGTGTTTCCTCGTGCGGCGCTTCTGCAGCCGATGTTGTGTTTCGAAGGACGGATTCCACCTGCAGACTCTGCCCAGCCCTAATAACACCGATTTTAGAGGATTCTTACAAGCGCATCACACAACGAGCCGAAACCGAGCTTTAAGGGCTTCTCGGATTAGCAGCCCGACCTTCCCCCACCGCCATCATCATCAGCGGCAGTATCACTCCCATCCCCGTGAAGGTGCGCTTCAGGAACGCCGCAAAGGAATCCGGGAGAGCAGCAGGCGGAGGGCTGGTCCGGAGGGGCAGGGGCAGGCAGAGCCGCGGCGGCGGCCGGGTGTGGGCGTGTCTCCGGCGCCCAGTCCGCAGCGACGCTCGGCCCCCACAAGCAGAGCAGGAGCTGCCGTCGCTTGTGCGCTTCCGCAGGGCTCCGGGGTACCCCCAGCCAGCCCCAGCCACTCTGCTCTTCCCTCGCCGGTGCCGGGAGCTTCTTTGAGCCGCAGCTGAAGGACGCCGAGTTTGGCTCCGAACTTGTCGCCATGGGGAGTGTAATTTCCTCTCACCTGGATGAGAGCCGGAGGCAGATGATCACAGGTGAGCCGGATCGGCCGGCGTTAATCCGGGTTGCAGGCTTCCAGTCGGACCGGTGTGACCGAAGCTGAGCGCACCTTTCGGCGCGTCTTTTTCCGCGGAGACGCCATGCGCCTGCGTCCGCCGGTGCGGCACAGCCTAAGAATGGTTACTGTAACATTAAGGTGTTTTATGCGGGCTGAGTCGCCAAGCGTTAAAAGTGCCACTTTTTGTAGTTTTGTTTGTTTGTTTGTTTTGTCCTGTGTTATTTATACGCGTGTCTGCCCGGGTCCGGAAAGCCAGCGTGGAAATGATCGGCGTCTCCAATCTAAGACTTAACAGGTTAGAATGACTGAAGGCGGCATGAAACCCCCAAGCCCACTCTAAGCATCGCCTTTGCAAAGGCTGCTCTCCTGCTATTCATGTCATGTTTGGCATTTGTGCTTCTCAGGAAACCACCTCACGTTTCTATTTCCATCAGCCCCGGTGTGGCAGCGTTACAGCCCCCCCACCCCCCTTTCACGTTTCTTCCCCCCCCGGCCGCAGCCTCTCCGTGAGCTCCCATGCCGTGCTATGGGAACCTAAGCCTTCCTAAGCGTGTCCTGGTCCCCCTGCACATTGGATGCTTCGGATGGCTTGGATGGAGTACGAGATTTGGGGAGCAGGGCTCTGTGGTACCCTCTATGGGTTAGGCGCAGTTCTGGGGAGGCTGTGTGGGACTGGGTGTGCTCACAGCCCCAGATGCGCGACACATATAAAAAAGACCGCACCAGGATGGGTGTGGAAGTGCACGGCGTCCGTGTGAAAGCGTCTAATAAAAGTGCGGCTGTCCCTTTAAAGGGAGCCCCTGAGCTGGAGATGCATTTTTTCCATTGTGAATTTTAGTGTCATTTGTTATTTTTGATTTTGTTAGACAGCCGAGAGCAGGTATCCTAACAAACATTGCTTGTTTCTCAGTCACTGACTGCCTCCCAGTTTTGCTATATTTTTGAAGTGTTATTTGTTCATTCCCGGATAAGTCAGCGATGGGTTTAACGCGCCTATGGGTATTTCCCCCGCCTTAATGTCTCCTTGTAATCGTGCCTGAAGTGCTGAGTACAAAACATTGGGCAGTGGGAAGGTATCTGTGACAAGGCCGAGTGACATTGGTAACACGGAGTATTTCTAT
This sequence comes from Petrocephalus sullivani, assembly GCA_026780845.1. Lineage (NCBI taxonomy): Eukaryota > Metazoa > Chordata > Actinopteri > Osteoglossiformes > Mormyridae > Petrocephalus > Petrocephalus sullivani. The sequence goes on along the minus strand of JAODKM010000108.1, from coordinate 6,577,749 downwards.
AGGATTGGGGCGTGTTTCTGCCCTGTCTGGTTTCTCCTACCAAAGGATCGGAGACCTGATGTAACTCCCTTTCTGTCTGGAGGACAGTAGGCTATCAGCCTGATGCCAGCTGTCAGTGTAAGCAAGTCTGCAAGCATTTTTCCCTCCCTCCATTTGGGTTATATTGCGGCATGCGTGCTGACGGGACCGGGCGCACTGCATGCTGCGGACGTTTTCGCGGACGCCCTCCGCCGCATTTTTCACATTTTATTATCCGGCGATGTCATCTCGTGCGGCACCCTAATCCCTTTGTGTGAATGGTGTCGAAATGACCTGCGATCTGATGCCAGTAAATATGGCAGGAATGCGGGCTTGTAGTTTCTGTGGCTGGCTGGAGGCGTTGCTCTGCCCCGGTGTCAGCCCTCACCCCCCCATACTGACTCACACGCCCACACCCAACCTTCATGACGAAAGTGTGTGGCTCGCAGAAATGATATTTTTACTTTTTAACAGGATACTGCCGACACCCGCCGTCCCGCATCAAGCTATATATAGTATGCGACATCAATATGGCATATCTCGAATATCTCATGTTTTATTCAAAGATTCCAGTTTTATCTGTTCATTTCTGCTCCTTAGTGTCTGGGGTGCTTAAAAACGCCGTCCGCAGTTATTGTTAATGTTGCTGTTTTCCTCCAGCTGAATCTTCCCCTCCAGGCTCACCTAACTTCCACCCACTGTTCATATAGAACATGCCCTGACTCTCACCCCTAGGGTTGTGTGGCTTTTTTTTTTCTTTGTCGTGCTGGGGGTGTCAAACTGGGTGTCACAGCAGGCCAGAGGACCCTGTTGGGATTCGGCTGGGTGAGTGTGCTGCCGGCAGGCAAGTGAGCAGCAGTCACTCTCTCTCGCTCACACAATATCTAGTAATAGCAACATTAAACGGTTTATAAATGATTGGTCCCCCAGTCCTTTTAATTTGGCCTGCCAGAACCCCCATTGGACGCCTTTTTTTTATTGAACCCTGCACCGGTTCACATCTGCTTCTGCTGAGCTGGGGTGATTAATGCAGATTTAAGTATCTATCCCCGCTCCCTGGAGCCCCACAGGGCTGGCTTTTCAGCAGCAGAGCAGAGTCCCCAAAAGGTGGGCGAGTTTAGCCTTCTCCCTCAGGGCAAACTGCAGCATTTGCTACAACCTGCCAGCCTGACCCCCCACCCCCACCCCCAAAGCATCCTTGTGACTGAGGACATGTGAAAAGCAATGATTCCTCAATCAGAATTGCCTCCAGTCATTTCCTGGCTCATGCCTTTAATATCCTGTCCCGTCCTTCTTTGCCTCTCTGGTTTCTGGTTGATGCGTTTCTGGGCTCAGACTATGTTCGTCTTCTGTTGTCCTCATTGTGATTGAATGACAGTTTTTTTGAAGACGAATGCATTGTTGCAAAGACTGAACCATTTCATAGGTCTGTTGGGGAAGTTTTGGGTTAATGAGTCCCAGTCCCTCATGTCCCGCTAAAGGTCTCTGCTGGGATTTGCATCTGCATCAGATGTGTACCTGGTCCAGAAATCCACTGTCCTCAGTGTGGGGAAGGTACTGTAGTAATCTGTAACCTATGACATATCAAGTTACCTGTTAAAAATGCAATATGTAATGTAACTCTTCTAATTACTTCGTCAAAGTAAAGTAACGTATTACATTTGCTTAGTTTTTGATTACTCTTCTAACAAATATCTTAAACTGGACAGTAAAGCCGAAAATCCCAATGACCAGCATTGTCTGGGGAAATGCCAAAGCCAGGCATTTCAGCACAGTGACAAGATGCAAAGCAAGAAAGTGATTGTTGTATTCTACTTATGAACTTTTTTTACAAAAAAATATTTGGATGTACCGCCTTTCTAATCACTACATTTTGATTAGAATCTGTAATGCAATGTCATTTTTCCTTTGTAATCTGTTAGTTACTTTTATCCCTTTATACTTTTACGCGGTTCTCCTGCATCCTGGTTACAGCACCGCTTCCCAGCAGTGCAGTCTGCTAGTGCTAATCAGCTATTTGCATTTTAACATTTTAATCGACATTCCATTTGGCTTTTATTTTCATGTCCTTCGGATGCCACGCCCGCTGTTTCTCATTGGCCGCCCGCTCCCCATGACGTCCGGCTCGACGCCATTGCACACATTCTGCTGATGTTGTGTTTCGGCTACATGGCGGTACACCCATGGAAGTGTTTCGGGTACAGATGGGGGCTGTAATCTACTGACCTTGTGTCTTTATGGTTTGGTGCCCCCCCCGCCTCTCTTCCTCAGCATGTTCGCTTAATATTAGATTAATGGCCGTAGATTTACAAAATGGCATTGTCAAAGCAGCCCAGTCGCCCTTCACGACCGCGGCCTGGCCGTGACCCTGTGATCTGGAGTCTTAATCCTTCCCATATTAGTCCCCTTTCCCCAAAATTCAGGAGAACCTGAGGGGATCATTTTAGCAGAAATGCTGACTTCAGCCTCTGAGCATTTCCATCGGAGTAATTCAGTCAGGCACCCAAATAAACCCCCGTTTCTGTCTCCATCCATGTCACATGGTTTTGCCCTTAGCAGGTCTTACAAAGACACCAAAGGTCTGCGTTTCCTTAAGAAGGTCTGGCTGTACGTGGTGCGCGTGTGCGTGTGCATGCGTGTGCGCATGCGTGCATGCGTGTGCTATTATGCCTGTTCTCCTGAGCTCTGGTTCCTGCGGTCTGCACAAGGTACCCTTCTATATTTAGTAGGTCATTTTGAGCTCTCCTGTTTGGCCGAGGTGGGTAATTCTACTCCAGAGAGTAGAAGTCCAGACCGTGCTTTTGTTTCAACTAACCAGCTGAGTATAAAGTCACAGAGTACTCAACTGGTTGATTTGAAATGAAAACTTGGTCTGGACTTTTACTCTCTGGACCTGAACTACCCACATAGGGTATGTGCTGTTTTGGTTATGGGCAGCATTGCTGGGGGTGGAAGCAGGCAGAGCAAAGTGATCTATGTCACCCTCTCTTATAGGCGGCAGAGGTTCTGGTTCCAAGGAACTTTGACAAGGAAAGAGACGAGCATGAAGAATGAATAAACTGTGTAGTCAAAAGGCGTCATTGAGGGGTGTAGGAGTAATGATGACTGTTTTTCCTGTGTGATAACCCCCCCCATGGTGTTTGGCTGAGTTATGTGCCGAGTTGCTGAACTAGGTAGGTGGCGGGTTATTAGCGTCACTCCCGTTCCGGCATGTTTCGCATGTACCATACCCAGCACGCCCTGTGCCTTTCCTGATCCTTGCCCTATACAGCGACCTGCTTCTGGCCTGTGTGTTTTGTGAGTGAATGTTAGTGTATTCCTCTCCCAATTATACTCCCAAGTTCCCAGGTGAAAATCCGTGCCAGTCAGCACTTTCCCGTAATCCCTGAGTGCACCCCCCCCCCCCCCACAGCTGACACAGCGCTTACTCTGGCTGTTTGGAGCGTGTTTGTGGCCCACCTCATAGTCACATGATCACCTCATGGCCTAGAGCTACACTGACTGGATTTCTGCACTAGTAAGGAGCATTAGGCTATCTGGCAATAGAAAGTCAGCCGTCCCTGGTAGCCGGGGGGGGGGGGGGGGCAGGACGTCCCCGTGGGCTATGGTCTTGTACGGCAAAGACCATAGGCAGAGTCTGCTCATGATCGGAATGTCAGTCACTGAATCCTGCTCTGGTTTTGAGCAAATGGCGGGCATGCCGCCTGTGCAATTCGGACCTGATGGGCCTGTCAGCCAGTGAGGTACATGAAAAGTGGCATCTGCTCATTCCGAACTCCGCGCCGGCGTTCCCTGATAAACTGCCCTGGCCAAACCTAGTTTAAGTAGAATACTGGCAGATGGAAGCTTGAGCTCAGTGCTTCTTGGGTGCCTAATTGTTTGCGCATGACCTCTTAACCTGAAGCAGACCAGTTTGGTTTTTTTGTTCTCTACTGTGACCACTGGCTCAATGGCTTCCTCTCCCTCGTAACACTCCTGACCTTCCCAGAATGCAGTTTGGTGGAACACCGAGGGGTTGTTTCCACCATGACCGTGAAGGCAGAGGGGTTGTAGAGCAGATCGGGGCTGTCAGCCAGCGGGCTCCGTGTAGCAATGTCGGGGACGATGTCCGGGGAACTGAACCTGTCGCCGTTCTCTCCTGGACGCCGCAGGAAGTTGTGACGTTGGGGTGTGTGGAACACCGAGCTCCAGTGAAGGAAGACAGTGCCAGCTTCACTGGAGCTTCAGGGTGCCACAGACATCTCAGATGGAAGTTGGCTATGGATCATTGGGTCCTTTAGTCTCGCTCTGGTACAGCAGTTATCCAGAATACTGGTCCGGCAGTTTTGCTCGGAAAACCTGAGAGAATTAAACTAGCCATCCGCAAAACGCATGATGTGTGACCTCCCGGTGGTGTGAATCAGGGCTTTCCAGCTCATGTCCTCCCCCCTCCTCTTTTTTTGCTGCCTTCCCATTTTCTGAACCCTGGAGGCCTTCTGGGTAGGGCAGACATGATGTCACTGCGGTCCCTGGGAGCCACAACTGCGTCACGGTGCCAATTAAAAGTGATGTGCTGAAATGTGGATTTTATGAGAAATGCCAGCTAATCAGAGACGAAGGTGGAGACACCGCCTGGGTGGCAGGAGTGGATTTTCTGATTTTTAAAAACTGGGGGGAAAAGAATAAATGACAGATGGAGAGCAGTCTGTCGCAGGAGCTTGGTATTGGGTGTGGGTGTGCCGTTTTGTCCTGTTTAATTTTTTGGTCATTAGGTGTTGTAATAGTATCTGGCTGCTAAAACCCTCGTTCGGCAGCCATATAAACCCATTAGTGTAACATCCTCGCGCTTACCCCCGTTTCCTGCTCTCTATCAATAGCGGGAGGTGCCTTATTTACTCCGCACAAGCCAGGCGTGAAGCGTCACGACTATGCCGTTTTCTGGAGGTGACATTTAGGGTAATGTCTGATGTCGTGGGCACCTGGGTGTGTGCGGGTGTGCCGCAGGTCCGCTGCTTTCGTTTTGCCAGCATGAAGGCTTGTGTCCATTGGCCCCATCCGTGCTTCATCCCTGTCACCCTCCTGTACTCCAATAACCTGCAGCCTTTCCCTGACCTTGTTAAATCCCACCCCTTTGCTTGCAGATGTTTGCACGTTTGCCCCTTTTCTTCTGTCTCTGAATACCGCAAATAGTTGTAGTTCCTCAATTCTTAAAACAGGATTATTTTTACAGAGCGTGCCAGCATAAATGATCACGTTTTCTTTACTCCAGAGTCTGTTAATTGAGGTTTGGAAGTATGTAGCTGGTTTTCCAGAATGCCAGTATCTAATTTGTATCGCAAGGTGTGAACATTCACACTAGTGGTCAACATTGTGGAAGCACTTCCAATTTTTTAGAGTGTGCAGAACTTTATTGAACTGTTGCTCCAGTTACTTATTTAATCGTCCAATGTATGATTTTACAGATATGTTAGAGACAGTGAAATGTGTAACACTAGCCCTGAGGTGTAAATATTGGCAAAGGGGTTTGAACGTCTCAGGATGAAAGTGGGGGCAAGTGGAGGTGATGCAGAAAGCACCAGTTAGTTATTAATTAGCCCTAATTAGCCTTAACCTATTTATTGCTTGTTTCCACCGATACGTGCCGGTGCCGGGCTGGTTCTCATTTGGTGCTTTTTGAGAACCTGCCCACGTTTCCACCGGTTAAAAAAAAAAAAAAAACAGAATGGAAATGTTATGTAGGCAGAAGTAAGAGTGAAGTAAAGGTTCATATTTATTCTGGTTTTTATTTAATTTTTTTTATTTTTTTTTTATCTGTTTTGGATTTTCAGTTTTTCTAAGCTGCCTAACAAGGAAAAGGTTTCTGAGTGGCTGCGCCCATTGGCTGCATCTGTCTTTTGTGCGGGTTGAATTTTCTGGGTATGCGAAAGCTTTGGATGTTACAGCCCGTCCCACTCCTTCTGTGACAGCCCGTCCCACTCCTGCTGTGACAGCCCGTCCCACTCCTGCTGTGACAGCCCGTCCCACTCTTTCTGTGACAGCCCGTCCCACTCCTGCTGTGACAGCCCGTCCCACTCTTTCTGTGACAGCCCGTCCCACTCTTTCTGTGACAGCCCGTCCCACTCCCGCTGTGACAGCCCGTCCCACTCCCGCTGTGACAGCCCGTCCCACTCTTTCTGTGACAGCCCGTACCACTCCTGCTGTGACAGCCCGTCCCACTTCTGTTGATGTTATGGCTCCAGATTCTGGGGGCAACTTTTCTGTGGATTGGGAAAAAGTCCGGCACCGCGCTTGTGGAATCTGGGCGTATAAGGTTTGCTTGGAAAATTGTAGAATGATGATGTCACCATGGTAACAAAATGGCCAGGTTGTCTTCAGCCAGCAGTGGAGAGTTGAGCTGTCTGGTGGTGGGGGTTGCTTGAAGTCATAATTACATGCTACGTGATCATCTGAAGAGGTCTGTCACTGTCTGCTCCCCCACCCTCCAAAAAAATAAATGCACCCACCCACAAGGAACAGAAGTAGCCTGTCCAAATAACACGGCGCTGGGTTCAGCAGGAGCTATCAAGTCTGTTATTTCATTATTTCAAAACACAAATTAAAACATTAACTTGCTGGAACCCATTCATTTTAAAGCCACTTAAAGCGCCACAGTGATGCTCTTGGTTAATCTGGGAGATGTTTACATCAGAATTGCTGCATGTAACCTCTCTGCTACTTCCATCCATCCTTCCTTCCATTCATTTTCCAGTCACCTGCAGGGGTGGGACTACAGGGACTCTGGCCCCAGCTGAAAGCTGATTGGACCCCAGAGTGCCCCCTCCCCATCATTCACAGATTCGAGTGCCCCCTCCCTCATACCTTAAAAAAATCCTACAATTGCCCCACGTAGGGCTTGGAACATTGCCAATCCAATGTTCAGTTTCGGTATCGGTCCAGTTCGGGGCCAAATTACTGGACTGAATTTCGGAGTGGAATAAAAATATAATCATAAAAATTTGCATCAAGCTCTCACGTAGGAGCAACGTGCGTCACGTGAAGAGAGTGTGTGTGTGTGTGTGTGTGTGTGTGTGAGTGAGAGACCTGTCAGCATGTTAGCAGTGTGGAGTTACAGTACTTCTAAGTCAAAGAAGAATACTGCCAAATGTAACTCATGCAATACGAGTATTTCACTGGGGGGTAGCAGTGTTGGAACGTTTAGCGCCACAAACCTGATTAAACAATGCGGCTGAAAGTGATAAAGCTTAAATAAAACAGCAACAATGTTGCTGAATTGAGTGATGTTTTGTGTGCAGTGTATTTCTTCCTTATTATGAGAATAATACAGTGGAAACTGCTTATAATGACATGTCTGTCTGGGTATAATTGATCACTGTAAGTGGTTGATGATATATTAATATTCTTTGTCTCAGGCAGATAAATATATAAATGTGAATTGGATGGTAATTACATAGCTATAAAGTAATTAATAAAATGGACAACTTGTAACTGAGTTAAAATTACTTTCATATTCCTGTCACGTTTTCTGTCCATGTAGCATTAGCCTATTATTTCATAGGCCGAAACAATAATATTATTTTCTGTTTTGTTATTTAAAAAAAGACAGAGACTGTATCGGATTTATATTGGACTTGGCAGATATGCAAATTCACAATATTGGTATCAGACATAGGCTAGGGATGGCATAATACCACTGTCTCAGGATGCCAGAGACAACTTTGTATGGGGGGTAGTCCATCGCAGACATTTCTAATATTACTAAAGTATAATGCAATGAACTACATTCTAATCAGTTCATGTCAATTTCATTTCTGCCTTTTCCTGGTCATAATAACAAAGACACTGTATTAGTTTGTCTTTTGGCCCATCCTCTTCTTCCTTGGCTAGATCTTGCCTTACTGGCTGCTGTGTATTAGGAGTGTGTGGGGGTGGTGGATGGGGCAGAGGGGAGTGTGTGGGGCCCTCTGTCCCTTTCATAGCACATGTGTGACGTGTACAAGCTCTCATCTGCATGGTGCATGCTATACATGTGCACATGGCATGACGGCGACCCTTGAGAAACCAGCATAACGACAGGAAATGACTGGGGGAGGTTGGCTCGGTGCACAGAAATCCGCAGATCTCTTACACAAACGCGCCTTTATCGCTTTTCACAAGTCCATCGCCCCGTGCGTGTAAGTGCATCCGTCTACGTTGCAGTGATATCCGCTTAAAAAGCTTTTTGCTGAGATAAAGTGTAATCTCCCAGCCTTTGTGAGGGCCACTTAAGCTGGATCGCTCCTTCGGGAGTTGCTGTAGATAGATATGATCTGGAAGTTACTAATGCTGTGTGTGTGTGTGTGAGAAGCATTATTATTTAAACATCTCTAGTCTATTTTGTGGTATTACCTCCAAGGAAAGTGAACGCTTACTGCCAACCGGCATTGGAACCTGTTGAGTGGAGGAGCAAACGGTGTCAACTCCCCCCCCACCCCCACAACCAGTGCTCACTGACTGGATTTCAGTCCCTCCCAGTTCCAGATACTCGGGCTCCTCTAACTCCTGCTGTGGTTACCTCTTGGCCCGACAAAAAAACACACCAGACAATTAGATTCCAGGGAGGGCTGTTTGTTTAATGCCTGGACTTTAAGCATCCATGCCTTTGGAGATGAGAACCTCTGTGGCTCCCTGACGTGCATGTTAGCTGGTGTGTGTGTTAGTTTCCCTCCAGCAACAAGCATTTTCCTGTCAAGATATGTACCTGATGGACGGTGTTTCCTGACCCAGTCGGTTGTGTTCCATATGGTCGTGTTCCATATGGTCGTGTTCCATATGGTTGTGTTCCATATGCACCGGATGCGTCACCAAGAAGCATCACTGAGAGTTTGCCCTGGTAGACCCCCTCCTCCAATATCTGCCGTGTCTCACCCCCGTCTTCCCCCAGCACACGCGCGGGACATACTGGACGACTTCAGCCGCCTGTACGAGCAGCAGTACACGGTGGCGCTGTTCAACAAGGTACGCTTCGAGATCGAGGGCGGCGGGAGCCCCCAGACTCAGCCCCTCCACCGCAAGGCAAGAGCGGCCCCCCCCCCCCCCCCCCCCCCCCCCCCCCC
>JAODKM010000108.1:6552125-6562660 GCA_026780845.1 Petrocephalus sullivani | reverse complement strand
TTTCTTGTACCCCATAGCACACTGTATCGTTTCCTGTACCTCATAGCACACTGTACCATGTCCTGTACCTCATAGCACACTGTACTGTTTCTTGTACCCCATAGCACACTGTATCGTTTCCTGTACCTCATAGCACACTGTACCATGTCCTGTACCTCATAGCACACTGTACTGTTTCTTGTACCCCATAGCACACTGTATTGTTTCCTGTACCTCATAGCACACTGTACCAGGTGCTGTACCTCATAGCAAACTGTCCTGTTCAGGGAGGCCTCAGCGGTTCAGTCTGGGGTGACTTTTCATCATGCTGAAAATATCTGCAGTCGTAAAGGGCCACCAGACAGAACGCTGGGGCCTCAGGCATCCCGATGGTAGTGTGGGAAAAGTTATTTTTGGATTCCTCCGAAATTATTCAGCAATTAATTGAACTGTTTAACACAATCACTTCATGGTCCGAAACGTGACTCCAGATAAGGATAAATCTCAAGAGGACGATCCATCGACCGTTTGACCTTTGGAGCTTTTAGGAAGTGCAGCATTCTGGCCCCACACAAACGTATGAGTGGCACCTCCATCCCATAATGCATATGACAGTCCAGTAGGTCAGCTTGTTTTAATAGCTGTTTGTTCGTACAGTAAGCCATTCGGTCTGACTTTATCTACCGCCTTCTGCAGGTCTGTCGGAGGAGTGCAAGGTCCAGACTCCGGCCTTCACGGACTCCGTGAGGCTGTATCGACAGGCACAGGGGCAGTACGGCACCTGGGACATGATGTGTGGTGTGCCCCCGCAGGTGGGTTTAGTGGAGAACGACAAAAATCACTCCACCCAGATGCAGAGAGTCTCTCTATTGCCATCATAAGGCTGCGACTTTTGGTGCAGCTATTCTCAGACTTAACTTTTTTCGGGTTTTGCAGTCAGAATTGTTGCCTTTTTTGGTCAGAAACACACTTTCTGTCTGGGTGCGGTGCCAGGTCAAGCAGAGTAAGGAACCTCTGTAAATACCACTGGGATTTGTCATGGTCGCTGGAGGAACGCGGCATGCAGTTCGGGGTGGGGTGGGGTGGGGTGGGGGGGACATGTGCCAAGAAAAGTGTCATTAAAAGAAGGGTAAATTATCCTTTCAATACAGCTGGTTATGTGCTGGAGGCTGTTGGGGTTATAAAGGCCTAAATACCATATGGGGAAGTGAATCAAACCAGCAGTCCCCCTGCCCCCCCCCCCCCCATGTGAAAATGGTCTCCCCCCACACAGATGCCTGAGTGGAACTTGGCACAGGGGCCGTGACGCCGGTACACGGCAAGCCTGGGAGGGTGTGTCCCCCATGACGATGGTGTATTGTGACAGACTGTGATAGGGGCATGTTTTATTCATTAATTTGTTCAATCATTCATCCCTCCACAATTATTGAATTTGAAGTGTTAGGAAAAAAAGTAGCTTCATCTCACATTAAAAAATTTAAAAATCTCACAAAAAAATGAGGAAAAATTCAGCATTTCATTGAAAAAGGAAATTGCTACATTGTGCTCCCTATAATTTCCAGGGGTGCCAGTAATTGTGGCATGTGTGTGTTGTTGAAAATAATTATTTCATGATGAGGGATTTGTTTTTCTTTGAGTAAATGTATTTCAATGAAAGGTTGGATTTTTTTTCTAGTTTTTTTCGGTGTGCCATGAAGCTAATTCACCAGAAGTGGATGTTTTGTAACTCTTTTTACTGTAACTCTTTTTACAAAGCTTTACCAGGGGTGCCAATAATCGTATCGTGCACTGTGTCTGATAGATATATATATAATATAATATAATATAATATAATATAGAACCCCCCTCTCCAAAATCAGATCCCGTTGGCAGCCTCTAAAAGCATGTCCAATGAGTGGTACTAATAAAACCAAACAATGCCACGCTAATATCCTTCTGCTGCCTAGAGCAATGGAAGCCCATTCTAATGCAAGTGGCACACGGTGGAGTGGTGTGTCTGAGCAGGTCACATGACCCCCGTGGTCGGATGAGCGGCGAGGAGCCGTCCGCTTTGCTTTCCTTCAGCTAAAAGGGGGGTTTGCTGTAACATTTGTTATATCTGGAATGCCATGACTGCTCACCAGAACATTGCCAGGTCAGAATTTGCAGTTCAGGATGCTAAATGGCCATGGATGTGTGTGTGTGTGGATTTGAGGAATAGTGTATGCCTTTCGCATTTCACTGCAGAAGAGTCCATTAAAAGTGGGAGACAAGTCAACTTGTGGGGATTCTGTTTTTTTTTTCTTTTTCTAATTAAGGAAAACCCTGCAGGTCTTGGTCAGCTAAGAAACTGTTGGCAAACGCTGATCGAGTTCAGCAGCCCAGATTACTGAACCTGTGTTTTCAGCAACTGTAACCAGGAGACCCCAGCAGTGCAGCAAATCTGTCTACTCTTGCCAGGGAAGGCTGTTTATGTGAGATATTGCCCACCAATGGTGAGGGTCATACATTCTTCCAATCAGCACCTGGGCCCTCCCGCCAGGTGCCAGCGGATTCGGCAGTATCCTAAATGACAGACCTTTCAGCAGCCAAGCCTCGGTGATGAATTGGATGTGGCTATATTATGAGAGCAAAACAGCATAAATCTAATTGTGTTGCTCACCAACATCCATCCATCAAGTTGTCATCAAACAACCTTAGTGCAGAGTAATCAAACCCTCCATCCTGGTTTCTGTGTGGCTGGTCAGAAGTACACAGGCTTTGTCAGTGTGTTTCTCTGTGGCTAGGCGGCCTTGTGACATCAGGCCATGATAGACAAGCACAAAACCAGCGTGTTCATCTCCAGCTCCCCTTTGGGCCAAGGGCTCCCTTTGGGGAACAAATGGGCGGGAGCTTAGGGTGATTAATCCATTCCTCTGGAGCCACTGAGTAGGAATGGCCTGGAAGGTGAAGGTCATATAGAGTCCTCCCCCAGGCAGCCCTGGAATGAAGTTCCTATATGTGGTGGATCACTGCCCCTCAATGTGATCCTGAAGCCCCCCAGGACCCTGACTGACACACTGGGGATGAGTAGAGGCCTCCTGCTCAGTTTTTCCACACCAGTCACTGACCCTCTGATCCCGCACATGGAACCACTGTCCCCTTCTGCCTCCTCCATCCACAGACTCCATCAAGCCTTGTGTGGCCATACCCAGGCCAGGCAGCTAATGTCACAGAGATTGCATAGAGAGTCCTCTAAAGGGCAGCGCTGTGCCATGATTCCGCACCCCAAGCCTTTCGCACTAGCCATCTGCCCCGTGTGCTTCTCTGTCCTCCCTCCAGGGGGCACTTCATGCCTTTGGCGGTGTTCTGCTCTACTTCACGTGGTGTATTTTGGTTTTTGATGGTGGCCGCTGTGTGAGGGGCTGTGTATATCTGTGGTGTGTGCTCTTTAACACTGACAGACGGTGGTCTATGTCCAGGATGAATAGCTCATTGAGTGGGGTGGGGGCCAACACCAAGACATGGGCCCCACCAGCGGGTTACCTAGCCCCCCTCTGAGCAAGCTCTCAATCCTGCTGAGATTAAATGTCCCTCTGTATGGAAGGGAGTGGTTCCACACTGATGTTATTCCAGCCAGGGTGTGGACGCCATGCCCCCGTTTTCCTTTGGTGCTCTGGGCAATGCCAGCACACACCTGGCGTCCATCTGCGGGAAACTGGGTTCGCCTGGTCCTACTGGACGGTGGCGACATCTGATAGCAGGCCCCTGGGGATCATGGGGGGAAAAATGACATTCCAGTGGACTGCAGTGTTTGTGTCATGTGGTACTGCGCATAATTGTAGGACTAATTTTACCTTCTAACACGCATCCCTGCAGATCCTGGCCAACCTGGTGATGGAGAGCCTAGTTCCTGAGCTCCAGAACCAGATTGGGCCACGGCTGAAAGGCAAACCCCAGCAGAGACAGAGGAACTGGGCGCTGGTGAGCTCTGGGCCACGTCAAAAGCCTAGGAGAAAGTAAACTGTACCACTGTGTTAAATAGCAGTAATGTGTGGCAAACCATGTCTTTCTGGAATGGACTTCTAGAAAAAGCCAATTTGCGTTTAAACATGTGGGCTGGAGTTTGACTTCTAGTCCAAATGAACTACATAAAAGCATAATGCTTCAAGTTATTATAACGCTAACTCTAATCCCTGTCACCTACCCGCAGATTCTGGATGCGGTGTACCAGCAAGTGCTGAGTCAAACCCAAGCCCAGTATGAGGGTCTGGTGCAGGTTAACGAGTCGGGCCGGCCTGCCCTGGAGGCCTCGTTACGCACAGACATGGACCAGATCATCACCGCCAAAGAGCATGTGACCAGCAAGATTCGGGGTAAGCCCCCCCCGTCTCCACTCATCACCATGGGCCACATGGAAATCAGTATTGTCTGTGTGTGTGTGTGTATGTGTGTGTGTTTTGCTACAGCCCTTTTTTTAATTTATAATATGCCATTTTAATCTTTGTTCCCTGAAATCCCGTGTGGTTTGCTTTAATTCACAGCAGTGAAATACCATTTTGAACTTCCTACCCATCCCGTGTCATCCATTATTTACTTTATTTTTGTGCGTTTTCCAACACAGAACAAATGCTGATCATCTGCATTCCGCTCTCTGCCTTAAAGGCAAATTTTGACACAAATAAACAGTTCTACCTTCACACCCTCAAACCTGTTTCACGGACGTAAGGCATGGTGGAGGGAAGGGTGAATTCCTGATGTGGGCCACTTACCTTCGTGGTTGATGTATAGTGACCTTCACGTGGGTGTGGCCCTGGGATGGTATTCTATTAGGCAGTCAGCATGTGTGGCCAGCCTGGTACCTCTGCTCAGTTTGTGTGTGTGTGTGTGTGTGTGTGTGTGTGTGTGTGTGTGTGTGTGTGTGTGTGTGTGTGCGCAGCCCTGGTCTTGCCCAAGGCAGAGGAGCTCCTGAAGAGCAATGTTGAGCCCTACATCGGTTCCATCCTGGAGGCCCTCATGGAGCCCACCAGCCGCGGCTTCGCTGAGGTCCGTGATGTCTTCTTCCGCGAGATGGTGGACATGAGCCATAACATGGCAAATGACAACAGCAGAGAGAAGCTGGCCGAGGTGAGGGACTTGGGCTCCTCAGGGACTCTGTAGATGTCCAAGCGCCGCCTCCTGCTTTGGATTTGTGGGATAATTGGTAGGGCCTAGCCGGCACTCTGTGTGGTCATATCGTAATCTCTGGATTGAAGGGTGTGAAAATGATTTAGGAAGCAAAGGCGCTCCCAGCTGAATTAGCCTACTCTTTTAATTGGAATGCTTTCTTGGCCTGAATTACAAAACTGTAGGTGTTGCCAAAGCCTAGAAGTTTCAAAGCGTTTAAAATAACAGGAAAGGCTGCATAAGTTGAAAAATATGTGGGGGGAAAAAAACATATTGTCTTTATGAGGAGGAGAGTCTCTTTGCTGTTTTCTTTAACGGGTTAGTGTTTTGGATATGGCGTGTGTCTGGTACTGGGCTGCGTGTTGTCCTTGGAAACACAGCATCTGACTTTCTGTATGGTCAGATTTTTATATGCATGGGGTCAGTATGTTATTATACCAGAGGAGCGCAGGGCTCAGTGTTGCAGGCACTGACCACTCCCACCGCCCTCTCTCCTGCTCCGTGATGGCACGGCCGACCCCGCAGCACATGGAGAAGGTCTCCTTGCTGGCCTACCACCCCGTGAAGATGCAGGGATGCTACGACAAGGTGGAACAGCTGCAGCTGGAGGGCCTGCAGCAGCGCTTTGATGTCAGCAGCCAGTCGGTCTTCATTCAGAGGGCGCAGATTCTCATGCGGGAGGTGAGAGCGACCAGTGGGGGGCGCTGCAGGGCAACCCTACCTCGGAGTCCACCCTCCATCCCATAACGACAGGGCAGCCTGGTTCCTGTACAAATATTGACTGAAAAAATGAAATCTGAACTGAGGTGGACCAGAGTCATGGGATCAGTGGACTAAGCTAATCTCATTACTTTTTAATTATTTCAAGTATTTTTATTAGCACAAATTTTTATATAAAATTTACTTGCATGTAACTTATAGTTACAGAGGCATAATGATTGGGATTAGCTCACTTAAGAATACAGCATCAATCCGTAATATTCTGAACTTTGCCACTTGGGGTCAAGTCTGTCCCCTAAAGTGCACCTCCTGCTGGAGGGAATGAGTCAGGGTGAAGCACCAAGTGGGGAGGGGGGGGATTCCCTCAGCCTACGAGGATGGAAATGGGACCGTTAATCACCAGTAGGGAATCCCTCAGTCTTTGTGGATCGGAATGGGATCTTCTGACCAGCCCCTGTAGGGAATACCTTGGTCTTCGTGGATCGGAATATGATCGTCTGTCAAGCACCTGTAGGGAATACCTCAATTCTTGTGAACTAGAATGGGATGCCCTCCAGAGATGCACATTTTTTGTCTCATCTTTCATAGCAGCATTTATTCAAGCAGCAAATATTTGCGTCTGCAGCCAAACAGTGCGAGGAATTTCCTCCAGGCAGGCCCGAGTGATAGGGTGACGCATGTCTTTTATCATGAACAGAATAGCACTGCTATGTGCATTGCCGAAATCGGCACCTTGCCTCTCTGGAAGGTGTTCTTGAGTGCCATCTGGTGGTATGGCAGGGGATTGTCTGACAGAGAGACTACCTTGGGTGCACAGCAACATTTCTGTCAAGTGATCCACACTGTTGACATCATCATTTAATCTAGCCTGCATTTACTAGGGTGTCAAAGGTACAACTGCTGGACTCCGCTTGAGATCTTGGCTATATGTGTGGTCATTTTTCTCCATCAAAATTAGCAAATTAAGACACTCTGCCTGTGTTCAAAATGTCACTGGCTGAAATCCCCTGAAGGTGGCAGAGTGATTTCACTGTTGTGTCTTTGAGCAAGACCCTTAACCCCCAGTTGCTCCAGGGACCGTCTGACCCTGCTTTCGATTGTACATCGCTTTGGATAAAAGTCCCTGCTAAATAAGGAAATGGTAAATCTCTCGCAGTTGCGTTTTATAGTTACTGAGTTGACAGTGCCATCTTGTGGCAGATTTTGATACCAGCAATAATACTTAATAGACTTGCTACTTCACACTGCACAATTTTAGCCCTGATTTTAGAAGTCGTGTAGTGTGGAGGTGGCTTTAGAGGTGCCTTTTGTTGTTGCTTTGCTTGGTATACCTAGTCATTGTCGTCACATTCACTACAGTTTTTTGGGCCCACAGCAAATGGACAATGCTGTCTTCACCTTCGAGCAGCTTCTCAACCAGAGTCTGGATGGTCAGGAGGGAGACGATCTGTCTAAGATCATCAGTCGCTGCCAGGAAAGAGTCGTCAAGGTGATGGCACAGAGGCAAAGCCTTGTATAAGAGTGGTCAGGGATGTGAATCCAAGGGGGTAGGAGCTGGTGCATTGTGGGATTTCTGCAACCCCATCTATGTTTGCAAAGGGTCTTGTGTCCAATGGTTACCCAATTAACCTTCTTGTGCTTCTTTGTACTGCACCCCCCCCCCCTATGTGGATGGCTTTCTCTCTCTTTGCTCCCCAGAAATATGACTACGACAGCAGCACGGTACGGAAGCGCTTCTTCAAGGAGGCCCTGCTGCAGATAATCATACCCTACATGCTGAAGCAGCTGAGCCCTTCCTGCTCCGAGGTGAGGCTCTGCCCACTGCGGGCTCCGCCTTAAAGAAACATGACTGGAATACAGCAGGGTTTATGGGTGTTTGAACTAGACCTCACAATCCTAGTCTTTTTTGACCATTGAAGACACCCCTCCCTCCCCCCAGGAACTGCCTCAGTTCCAGGAACTGATCTTTGAGGATTTCTCTCGCTTCATCCTGGTGGAGAACATCTTTGAGGAGGTGGTGCTACAGTCTGTCATGAAAGACATCATAACAGGTAAGGCTGAAACGAAGGCATGTGGAACTGTCTGGTCGTGGGCATAGAATTTATAGATTGTGGGTCAGAATGAACCCCCCTCACCCCCCTACCCCCAATGCAGCGGTCCATGAGGCAGCAGTCCAGAGGCGACATAACCTCTTCCGCGACAGCATGATCCTGACCAGCAGCGACCCCAACCTTCAGCTGCTTGGGGAGAACCCATCTATCGACTGGGGAGCCCGGAGAGGGGGTGGGGCCACAGACCCCGCCGAGCCATTCAAGAGACGGCGCCAAGTGGTGTCCATGATAAAGCTGGATGAGAGGGATCCCAGCCTACAGGTGCCTGGTGTGGATGGGATTCCAGAAGAGGAGGGTGAGCAGGATGGGGAGAAGGCCAGTCTGAGTCCTGCCTCTAGTCCGAGCCCTACCTTTAGTCCTGCCTCTGATTTGGGCCCAGCCTCTAGTCCAGGCCTTGCCACCATTCTGGGCCCTGCCTCTAGTCCAGGCCCTGCCAACACTCTGGGCCCTGCCTCTAGTCCAGACCCTACCACCACTCTGGGCCTTGCCTCTAGTCCAGACCCTACCACCATTCTGGGCCCTGCCTCTAGTCCAGGCCCTGCCACCACTCTGGGCCCTGCCTCTAGTCCAGACCCTACCACCACTCTGGGCCTTGCCTCTAGTCCAGACCCTGTCTCCACTCTGATCTCTGCCTCCAATCTAATTCCTGCCTTCATCTCACCCCCCGTTTCCATCCCAGTCATCGCCTCCAGTGTGGACCCTGCCACTAACCATGACCCCACTGCGATACCAGACCCCGTGTATAGCCTGGACCCCGATACTAACCTGGATCCCGCCTCTAGTCCGGACCCCAACACCCAAACGTCTCCAGACAGTGTGCATGAGATCCGTAATCTCATTAACCCCTTCATGGAGGTGCTTGTGCCCGCTTCAGAGCTAAATGGGTCACTGCTGCCCAATGGGATCATTCCAAGTGGGGATGATGCAGACAGAGCGACCAACCTGTGCAGCACAAAGTGGAGCCCACTACAGGAAGCTAAAGGTGTGCTTCCTGGAGGAAGTGGAAAAATAAACGAGAATGAGAGCAAGAATTTCACCAAGGCTGATGTACAGCTGGAGACCCCCATATCTGATACAGAGTTGGTACAGCCCACTGTGAATCACCAAAATGACAGCGGCTTTCAGTCCCCAGCCAGTGAGGTGCTGGACGAGGAAGATGGTCAGCCAGTCTCAGAAATTTTGAGAGCGGAAGAGTCCACTGTTTGTCCAGAGATGGTGACGGTGTCATTTGAGAGTGGTGATGCGGCGTCCCCCATGGAGTCAGTGGTGGGAGAGGCCTGATCCTCTTGGCAACGTCTGGGTTTTCTTCTTTTTCTTTTTTTTTTTTTTTTAAAGAATTGCATATGACTCCGCCTTCCTATGTAGTTATCCTTTTTTATGAAACAAAGTTGAGCTTGTGGAGCTCACATTCTGGAGTCAGTCTATGCTGCAGTTTTCTTGGTGTTACCCATGATAATACCATCTTTTTCCCTCTGGATTGTTTAAAAGTTTTGTTTATGGATTCTGGGAAAATCCTGTTTATAGTTAACTGTCCCAGTTCACCCACTAATATCGCAGTATATATGATTCCGAATTGCTGTTGACCTTCAGTCACGAGGTGGGAGATCTCGCAATGCTGCAAACGCAGCACTAGGTGGCGCCATGCTCGCATTCTTATAGTTCCGTCCTCTGGAAATGGAGAATGCATTTCACTGGGATCATGAGGTCATGTCGGTTTGGGAAGACGACCGTGCCAGATCATGAAGGCACGATGGCTGTGGCCTTTTCTGCCACGTCATCCACGTGAGAGGCCAGCTGTGATGCTTTGCTTGTTCCCAGGTGGTGTTTTCCCGTGAACTGGTGATTTCCATCCATGTTTCTTTGTCACATTCAGCTGACACCGTCGATATGGTGCACAAAAAGCACAGTTAACTTTGCAGCTGCAGATATAGTTTATACCCTACTGAAATCACATTTGTTTCATTGCCAAGTGGGTAGCTTTCACTTGGTGTAGCTAAGTGGCACTGACCTGTGCCACTGGGTAACCATCTTATCGTTTTGGTGTTCTGCCACGTCGCAGTTACGCAGTGCTAGTGATAATGAAGGAATCACCTGCCTTGGTGGCTAGAGAAGGGCGTGCGGGTGAATGTCGGGAGATTAGCATGTAGCGACATAGCGCCGTATCACTCGCGCTGATACCGTTTATCTGCTCAGCTTTAAGCGATTAACGCGCCCTGCTGCTGTGGTCAGGGAGCAAGGCCGCAGTCTCCATCTCGCCGCCTCCTCGTCGCAATGGAGCAGGTGTCCGTGAAGTATGAGCAGTTTCATATCAGGTGTCAGCTCGCTCTGCGATCCCGAGATTTCCGCTCTGTAATGCACACTACAGCAAGACCCCTGCACCCTCAGCCATTCAGGATCATCGTCGTTTAGTTTGCAAGGACAGTTACTGATATATTTGTTCCTCTGTTGGCTTTCTTGAGACGTTCACCATAGACGCAAAACAAAAACATACCCCCCCCCCCCCCCCCCCCCCCCCCCCCCCCCCCGCGCGCTCGCTCCTCGCGCGCCGGCCGGCGCGGGTGTCGGTTGTGGCGCCATGCCCGCCTCCGTCGCCCCTCGCCC
>JAODKM010000108.1:6538686-6552025 GCA_026780845.1 Petrocephalus sullivani | reverse complement strand
GTTCCCAGTGGAAAACCCCCCAAAAGTGAGCTGAACTGAACCGTGTCGTGCCGTACTATGCAGTGGAAAAGTGCCATAAGGTGCTGCAGGCCTCTTTTCTCCATGGCGCGGAGCACAGAAATCCTGAGCGGGGCACCATCACGGCCGAGTGGCCTGGCCTTAAAGGGACGGTGCTCCCTCTCAGCACCCTACCAGTGGATACTTTTAACTGAACATGGCTTTCTGCACACCAAAGCTAAATTCCCCCGCATGCCCCCCACCTCCCACTTGGCTTTGTGTCTGGCCAAATGTGGACGGCTGAGACGGATAGGCAGGCACCTTGGGGGCAAATGCAAATGGCAGAACTGCCCCCCCACCACCCCCCCTCCGGTGATGAATCTCATGGAGTCCAGCATGCAGGAGCCAGAACTGTGGGAGTTGCTAATTAAAAGCAGATCCATTCCCTAGTGGGGGGGGGGGGGGGGGGGGGGGGCGCCGCCCTTTTCCCCCAAAAAAAAAACCCCCCCCCCCCCCCCCCCCGCTTGGTTATCCCAGCTGTAAGTCTGTGGCATGTGACTGCTGGCGAGTTGTTGAACACTAGCATGCTAATCCTCCGGTCCTCAGTGCTGCACTGTGGCTGTGAGACTACGAGACATGGGTGCCCATGTGGCGAGGTGGAAGGCCTGTAGGAGCGAGAGCGGTCCTGCGTCCTGGGGAAAAATCTGGCTGGGGACAACCTTTGGTGTCACTGTCAAATTTTGTTACTCCGAATACTCTCTGACCTGAATTCACTTGGCAAAGGCATTCAGGAGGATGTCATCTGCTTTATCAGACAACTTTCTCACCAACTGCTAACGAATCCACTGATACCTATTAGACAATGCTAATGCTCTTGCTAATGCCCTTAACCATGTTTGTTGATTGTATACATTCCCTATATGTAGATGTTTTTTTGTTAACTCCAGAGGGGTTTTTGTTTATTTAGTATTTTATTAAGTGTGAGGGTACAGTACAGAGGCATTTCTGAGCAGGCAGACTGTTGGACACCTACAGTATGAGAAGTCTGACTTGTGTAAGGAAGTGCTTGTGTACTGCCTCTCTCCTACTCTTTTATTTATTAAAGATTAAGTGCCTGCTTCACCGTTTCTGCGTTATCCCCCTCCTCCTTTCACCTTTGTGCCTGATTTATAGGAGTGCTATAATAGAACTTTATTAAAACTAATATGAAATAACAATATTGAGTTAAGTTTGTCTTTATTGGGGGTAGTGTGTTAGGGAGGAACTTTGAACAAATCTATTATCAATAAAACATGTTCTATTCTCTGAGACTGTTATTCGTTTAATGGTGGAATAATTTGAATTTAGATTATTTTTTGATGACATCCATTTACCTTCATCTACCTTCTGAAAAACAACTGCATGTTAAAAGCCAGCAGTGATGCCCGCTGGAATGACTGAGCTGCATCATGGTTGTGATACACGGGAGGGCTTCCAGTTTCTGAGTAGATGACAGATGACTCACATGACACCAGTGCAGAATCTTGTAACTCTTGAGACTGAAACTGAAATTTGACCTTGTGCATTATGGGCAAACAGTATTTGATTGTCTTTCCCCTTCAAAGCGTGTGTTTTTGACCGCAAACCTAGCAATTCTAGAAAAACACCGACGTGAAAGTAACAGTTTCTGTCTTATTTTTTTTAATTATCACACAATCTGCAGGGTGTAAATTGAGCAGTGTTAATTGTGCTGGTGTAATAAGCATAGCTTGATGGGTGACAATGTTGAAAGGATTGTAACGCATTTCAAAGATTCATATTAAAATGTTACAAATTTTTTATTTTTCAATTCACATAAAACATCCCCCTAGTAAAATGATTAAAAGCTTATCGATACAAATTGATTAAACAACCACCTGATAACTAGCAGTAAACACTGAATCTCCAACACTCAGGGATGGAGGATCCATTCAGACAGGTTCCCATTTGCTCTGCCGCACTGTACGGCTGAGACTGTTTTGTGTTTTCTTGAAATGGTTGTAAGCAATGGGAAGATCTGGCGTCCTCAGAGGCACACAAGTCGAGATTGCCAATTAGTGTCATCTCTCTCATTCTCATGCACACACGCTATGCCAGTGTCGCTGTTTTACTTCTGAACTACAGCCAAAGACCTGGCAATATGTAATGTGACAGACGGCTACAGGCTTCCCTACCAACTGCAAACTTTCACTGTAGAGAAATATGCCACGGCTGACCAATCACCTGCCGCTAGGCGTCTGACGTTGGTGTCTGACCTGGTTTGATCTTTTGAACGCTGTCATTTAAATGTAAACCCAACCTTACAGAACAGGGAAGGCAAGCCTCACTGAAAGTCGCCATCTCCCCACCACACCTGTAATGTCCGACAGGAGACTGCACATGCAGAAATCTGTCTAAAAGTGCCCAGAGGACATTGGAGGCTTGGTACCCCAAACATTTACATATCTGTACTGTGGCTTTCGTTAAAAGTGCAGGTCAATTGATTGCCAGCAGCTGCTCTGGTCACCAGTATAAAAATACACTATTCTCAAGCCTCTCGAAAGGTTCAGTCCAAAAATCTCAGCTATATTCTAGTCCTCTATGAATATTGGGCAAACAGAGGGAATGCCAGGAAGTAACCGATGACAGAACCAGCGATGACACCCAGGAAGATCCACACGTTGTAGGACATGACGCACAGCATCAGCATGTAGCCCAGGGTGACGTGGATGATGTGGATAGCGGCCTGCAGGCAATGCTGTAGCCACCTGTAGAGAGAGGACCCGGT
The DNA here is from genome assembly GCA_026780845.1 of Petrocephalus sullivani. NCBI lineage: Eukaryota > Metazoa > Chordata > Actinopteri > Osteoglossiformes > Mormyridae > Petrocephalus > Petrocephalus sullivani. Next base: position 6,549,243 of record JAODKM010000108.1, on the reverse strand, counting down.
AACATCCTGCTGGACAGCAACCAGAGGTGCTATTATGCAGAAGATTATAGGGCTTGTGTATTTATATACAGGGCCAGCAGGTGGTGTAGTGGCTAAAGAATGAATAATGTGCTAATATATATGAATGTGGTGCTTAGTCCAAATGACTCAAAATTAATATCTGTGCTAAACATCAATACTGCAGATCATTTGATAGTAAAGACAGAGTAAACACCAGTCATTTATTAGCTGAGAGGACCACCCTGCCACGTACTTGTTCTTGGCAGGCTTCTGCTGAACTGTGCTGGCCAGAGAGGACTCAGACGGGCTGCTTGCCAGGGCATCGCTGCTGCCCAGGGCCTCTGGGGGGCGCTGCGGTGCTGGACTGGGAGCTGCCTGCTCCCCCAGCCAGGCCTTCAGCACTTTGAGCAGTTCGTAGAGCACGGTGAGCAGGAGCACCACGAAGACAGACAGGACCATGCCTGTGGGTCACAGCACACTCTCACAGGCCTGGCAGATTGCTGGGGGGGGGCATGTTCTCGGCTCTACTCTGCTGCAGTTCCATCCTCACTGATCGTGGGCCTGCCTATCTAAGGGCACTTCCTGTTTGTGAGTCACTCCATTTTAATGCAACACATTTCCAAAAAAGTTTTTGCAGTTTTTTGAATGTGAATAACACATACCATCAAGATTTCCCTTTAAGATATAGTGTCTCTTTTTTTTTTTTAGCAAAAAAAATGGCAAGATTAAATTATAAAGGCCATTAGTTGTATTAAAATGGCATGACCCATATGATAAACAGAGGTGTCAATTTCAGGTCCAGAAAGTACAAATCCAGACCAAGATTCTGTTTCAACCAACTAGTTGAGCACTCTGTGACTGTGACTCTTTATGCTTAACTGACTGCTTGAAACAAAATCCTGGTCTGGATTTTTACTTTCTGGACCTGAAATTCACACCTCTGATGATAAAGACTGATACTTGCTTCATTTCATCTGAGCGCAGATGCCAAGCTTCACCCGTACTTAAGTGTGTCTCATAAGAGAGCATGATGGGATATGAAACCATTGAATTTTATTGTACCTGATACCTGCAGAATGGCTATAAAGCCATTCTGTTCCACTACTGTTATATATGGAACTGTCAGTCCAGATGGAGTTAGATCTGAAGATTTTCCTTTTCTTCAATTTTTTTTTTTTTTGTGAAGCACCACTAAGACAGACAGGACAATGCCCGCGGGTCATGGCACACTCTCACAGGCCAGGCAGATTTGACTTCTGTGTGTGTAACAAATGGTGATCAATGTGCAATCCTTTCAGTCCACCAAGAAACATGCGGGTTTCAGTGTATCTTACCTGCAGGTCCACGCACGTCCCAAAACTTGAAGAGCAGTGTGACACTACTCGAGTCCACAAAGTGCATCTGTAGAGATGAATAAGAGGAAAGGAGAAGGAATGACGGGGGGGGGTCATTCCAATCCTTAGAGTAATAGAAACATTTTACAAAACACTGACAAAAAAGATGAAGATGGTGAAAAACACAAAACCTAGTGTGGGCATCAAAAAGTGACCAGCAGAAGCAGTCATGCTTTCTGAAGTACACAACTGCAATAAGGTTGAATTGTGTTTCTGTCCATTTCTGTGTGGCCCACATAAACCTGTCCCTGCCTGCCCGCAGACCACGCCCCAATCCAGACAACGCCCCCTTTCAGACCACGCCCCCTCAGACCACGCCCTTCCCCCAGGGGACGCCGTCACCTTCCTACACCGACTCGGACTCATGGTCACAAGATGCCCTCTTCCCGAACGAGACAGTCTCCTTTCTTTGAGGTTGACAGCGCTCAGTTATTTTCACTTGGTCGGACTGTCCCTCCGGGGTAAACGAAATCATATAAGTCTGTCTCCTGCGCGTGAATGTCATCTACCACTCCTGAACCAGGAAATAGGACAACTTAAATAAAATACATTTAAAGGAATACGTGCAACTATCCGCGATTTGGATCATTTAAGAAAGTACACACCAAAAACATGAATACATCTACCTTATTTAATCTAACATGTTTTGATATTAACTTCAGAAGCATGTATACGCAAGACAAAAGTACTAAAGAATGTTTGCATTTCGGTTCATTTCTATTACTGTAAACATGTTAGCTGACAGTTTCAATATTTACTAATAAACTCGAGAGTCATCACAACCCAAATTAATCACCCATGAGCGCGCAAGGTCTGGTCCGGTCCCGAGCGTGATACAAAGCGAGTATAGATGATTTTCTATAAGCTTCATTCTAAAACCCCAGGTTCGTCCGGGTCGACGATTAGTCATTTCTATGATTCGTTAACAACGACTGTTTAACCTTAGTTACTTTGTAGAAATCATATTGAATATGTGCAAATCACACTTAGGTCGACCTAAATAAAATATCTTAAACTGTAGCTTTACACAGCAGTGGGATTCATCTTGCACTTTACCAGTTCAACCTATACCAAGAAACGCATTAGAGAAAGTAACATGCTAACTTGCTAGTCCGAGTCGTGCGAGAATTACAATTTGTTTCAGGTATTGCGTTTATTTACATACTGTACTAAAATATACATACGATCTCCAGGTGTCGAGCACTGTGAACGTTTTCACAGATATCTGTTTAATCCACATGGAACAGGTTATGCTTCATCCATTTGCAAACACTGCAGATGCTTGTCGAGTACTGTTTTCCCTCTAAACTTCCTTATTAAGTTCGTCTCGCGTTATTGTTTTCTACTTTGCAGTGCTTCTATTAAATGTTGAATTGATCACCTCTCGTGATTTCGACTCCAGTTTCAGATTATGGTTAGTATGATAAATGTAACAAAAAAACAGGAAACTTGGCATGTTTTCTGCATTCATGCAGTGCACAGTATTACAATGTCGGATTTTCCCAAATGCCGCAAAGGGACACATTAAGATTTCATAGCTATACCTTTGTACCCTGAGTAAAACATCGGAGCATTATATGGGATTTTCTGTACGCTTGTGAGAAAAAGGATACTGCGCATTGCTGTATTGATTTTACAAATTATTTACACAGTATGAAAAGAAGCACTAAGCAAAAATCATGTGTATAAATACATAATGACATTGTCCAACTAAAACTGCTCCAAACTCTATATGTCAGAACACACAATTTGACGCTGAAGGAAAATTACTAATAAAAGGAGACTTACAGACATGCTCATGCTTCAGGCTGTGTACAGATAAACCTTGCAGTGTAACGTCCGATGTTCCGATGTGCCCCGGGAACAGCGGTGCCCTGACTGTCAGCCCACACGGCACAGCCCGCAATCAGCTGCTGTCGCCCACTCCACGGCGGACAAACCGTTTCGCAGCACGGTTAACTTCTCACAACGACGTTCCCATATACAAGACCGTTATCACATGACGTCGTGGCTAGTCGCACAGCCTTATGGGGAATGTAGTTTAAGCGTACACTCACCAAGTAAAAATAGTCCTGCTTTTCTACAATTCATAATCATATTTATGGAAGAACAGATTTAAACGAATGAATATGGCTTATAAAATTGCAACAGTGTTTTGCATATTGCAAAAATACGCTAGACTTTCATTCATTCATTTATTCATTTCACTTTCTGATTTTAAAGATTGTTTTGGAAATCTTTTAAGTAACCACTGTGATTGTTTTTGTCAAACACATTTTAATTCTGACTTTGTATCTGCTTGTGTTTTATGCTGTATGTTTTGTTTTAAACTTGGTACTGCCTTTTCTTGGCCTCTACCTTTGAAAGGAGACTTTGTCTCAATGTGACTATCCTGGTTAAAGAATAAACAAAAAACAAATGAATAACCTATCATATCAAGTATTTGCGGTGTCTATGTAAATAAGTATAAGAAAATCAAAACAACGTCAATTTCTCTGTTCAAAAGTGTGTGAACGTTCCAAAGGACAAGTAAACCAAAAGGACCAATATGCTGCATTATACACATATAAGGCATATAAGATGCCTTAACGATCTGTTACTTATATATTTTAACATAATTCAATATGTAATAAAATGGATTACTTTAAGTATGTGTTTACTTTTATCATTTATTGCACTGATAATTTGATTTGATGTTGGGAGATCAACATTAATGTGCCAATTGCGCAAGGCAGACGCCCGACACTGACAATCTAGGAAATTGTGATGTATTTTCTGGCGTTTTTATATCTTTTTTTTTCTTTTTTTACTTTTTTATTTTGCATTCAATACTCACATTTACAACAATAAAGACAAAAAACAACAATGAGGGTTATATACAATAATCCAAAGCGCACTATATTAGCTTGCAGGATTTACACCAAGAAAAAGTCTTGATTGCGATGGGGTTATTAGAGTTCCTAATAGAATTCACATATACATCAAAATCGTTTTTATATCTTATCATAGCTGTCAAAGCTGTCAAAAGACAGCGGCAGCCCGGCCTCCGCCGGGGTCAGACATGCGAGCGCTCCAATGGGAGCGGAAGGGGGTTTCTCTGCACCGGCAAGCGCTCCAATAGGAGCGGAAGGGCGTTTCTCTGCACCGGCAAGCGCTCCAATAGGAGCGGAAGGGCGTTTCTCTGCGCTGGCAAGCGCTCCAATGGGAGCGGAAGGGCGTTTCTCTGTGCCGGCGAGCGCTCCAATGGGAGCGGAAGGGCGTTTTTCTGCGCCGGCGAGCGCTCCCCTGCACCGGAAGTTAGCGGCGGCTAATCGGCTAACACCAAAATTAGCACCGTAAGGAGGCGAGGGCTCTCACAGTCCGCGGGTCTGCGGAGGAGCCCGATGGGACCGTCTCTCGGGGCGCTTGTCGGCCGTGTCAGCGACGGGCTTTTCGCGCGGATGACGTTCATATGCTCCGGCTAACGCGGCTAGCAGGCCGAGAGCGGGCCCGAGGATGGAGCGCCGGCGGGAGCGGACGGGGAAGCGGCGCACGGAGACACCCGGGGAGGCGCCTGGCTCTCTGAGGGACGCTAGCATTCGCCAGCCGGACCCCCCGGCGCAGGGGTGGGGATGTTTCTGCTGTAACCGCGCGTACGGGCGCCCTGCTCCTTATCGTGCTCCTGTACACCGTTAGGCCCCTGGGGCCGCCTTAGCCGCCTCGCTTAGCCCGGTACAGAGCGCTGCGGGCCCGGCGTCCGAGCCCTCCGGCCAGTACCCCAGCTCCCGCATTATTACCTTTATATTGGCATTCAGGGCTGCACCGCTTGTGTTTTTAATAATAAGGCCATTTTCTATAACTAGGCTGCCCTTTTGCCATCCTTCAGAAGGGCCGTTCTGATATTTGCGTTTGCGTAGGCGAGGGCCGGACAGCCACCGGGGTCCCGTCCGGGGGGGGGGGGGTGTTGGTAGGGGGCACCCGGATTTTTGCCATGGAGTTAAAGTGGGAGACGCTCGTCGCCTTCAGCCTCCTCAGCTGGCTGATGGGGAACGGATGTGGAGCCATGACGGCGGTGGAGAAGACCGAAATCAGGTGGGACATGCGGGGACAGGAGTGCCCTTCGTGGTATATGCCTACACGGCTCGCTGGTCCTGTCACACCCCACGGGGGCCCTTTATTTATTTGCTGGTGGCCTGTGTAGGTGGTAGCGTGGTATTACTAAGGGTGCCAGTGAATACTAACTTGGCAGAGTTGTTGTGTTTTGTTGCTGATGTGTTTCGTCAGAAACCTCAGATGGTGGCCACAAGTCCTTTTTTTTCCCCTAATGTCATAATGTCTATGAAATTACCACAAGCCCTTTGCTCAGGACAGTGTAAGCTGTGTAATTAAGACCCCCCCCCCCACACACACTACCACCATGATAGAAAAGGTGTGGGGTCACCCTGCCTGCTCCATCTGTAGACATTTGTGGTTGTTCATTAATTTTGTGTTTGCTCATCCGCTTTTGGTATAGGAACTCAAATTACATATCAAATATTCAAAGAGAGTTATATAGTTATATATTCAAAGTCGAATGGGCTCCTTGTCGTAATGAAGCTGTAAACTTTTTATTGTTTAAGAGGCTTTTATTTGATGTACTTTCAGCTTTACTGTGTTATCCATTTACAGAGCAAATTATTCGTAGCACAGAGGTAGTTATTCTCTTTTCTACATCGGTACCTGAAAGGTAATGGACTGGAGTCTGGTTCGTTATCCTGCTGTGCTACAGGTCCCATGCTCTGGGCTGTGTTCACCCCCACTTCCTGCGTTTGGTTGTCCCTCAGGAACCTGAGGCAAATGTGATGTGAATCGGTGTCAGCACAATGCAGCACAGTTCCCATTCAGTGTGTGCCCAGTGTACAAAGAAGTGAGCTTCACCCTTCCACCCCATGTTCCCTAGAGGGAACAGGCTGCCTCGTAAACAGTTTGTCTAATTCTGAACACTTCAGTGGCGTTGTACTTGATGACCTCAGGGAGACTGGCTCACCTTTGTGATGCACCTAGTAAAGCATGTGGTAGCCTAGTGCTGTTCTTTTCATAGTGAGGTTGGGGCTTTGGTGGAGTTTCCATGAATTATGGCAGCAAAGTACTAATAAAGAAGCTTGCCTTCCCATTATAGGTGTCCGCCGCAGTGCCTGAGTTGTGCTTACATTTGAGAACAGCACCATATTCCTGTCCTATCACGGTTGCTTTTCTGTTTTCATACTCATAAGATAAAACTACTTATCTCATGGGAAATCGTGCCAAGGCTTAGCTCTCACTGTGCAGGATTAAACAACAGAGCTTAAAATACCAGAAATAAACAATACAGCATAATACAAATAAAATAAGGAATTTAAGTACAATAATAAGTACAACTTATAAACAACTAGCACTGCCCATTTTACATCAAACCGCACTGTCTACATTTACAATAAATTATGTATCATAATATTATCAAGCCATTTAATAAGCAAAAATGTATCGAATATAAGAGAAATTTTATATATTGCCCAGCCAGTTATGTGACCATATTCGGTAGTAGGTCATTATGAATGTTAAGATGTTGAAAATTTTTAAAAATATTTTTTTATAATGTGCAAGGAAGCATCTCATAAGTTTTGTTATTTAGGCACATCAACAAATGCATTGCCTTTGGTTTTGCAACTGTGTTGGCGGTGTTTTATTAATAAATGGTTTCAAAACAAATTCTTTTCCCTGCTGTACCAAAATTGCACCAAACCATGAATGAAAAAGCCAGGTTAATTCCAAACCATGAGTTTTGTGTACCGTTACACCTCTAATACTAATAAGACAGGCTAAAAAGTGCCAGGAAAGGAGTGGGAGTCTGGTGCTCCCAGTGCTCGATGTGGGCTGGTGTGGAGTTGTAATGGTCATTCGTAGGAAGTATCTCCTGTCATGCTCAGTGGACCCCTCTGCTGATGCAGCTCTGCTAGCTGTTCAGCGTGCGTGTTGTCCAGGATAACAGCAAGTCTGCCCACAATCCTTTCCTCAGCTATGGTCACCAGGGAGTCCAGCTCAATTCCCTGCACTGAGCCGACCCTCCGGATGAGCTTATTTAGTTTGTTTGTCTCTGCTGCCTTCAGTCTGCTGACCAAACACACTACCACTTAGAAAATGACACTGGGCACCAAGTGGCAGAACTTCTGCAGTTTCTCGTTACAGGTGTTAAATCGCCAAAGCCTCTTCCGGAAATAGAACCAGTTCTGCCTTTTTCGTACACAGCCTTGGAGTTCCCAACCCAGCTTTCTGCTTGGGGCCCAAGTACTGTCCCCACTTTTGTTCCCTTGATGGAAACTAGTGTTTTGGCAGATTTCAGTTGCCTAAAATCCACCCCCAGTTCCTTTGTCTTTGAGGTGTTGAGCTGGTTCAGCTTACATCGCTCCACAATGTTGCTCACCACGCCCATGTACTCGGTCTCCTTTTTTTTTACAGCTCTGCCATAATAGCAGAGTCATCTGGAAACCTCTGTAAGTGACAGTTCTCTGAGGTGTAGGGGAAAATACAGTCCCCTGGGGTGCCCGTGTTGTACACCACGGTGTCTGACGTGCTGATTTGGCCACTGACATCAGTGCCCAGAATGCAGCATACTAGTTTGCACCTAAGCCACAAAGGGCCATGGTTATGCAAGCATGATGTGATTTTGCATGTGAGCCCTCTGTCTCATGGTATCTATGTCATTGTTGGTTGACTAACCATGAAATGTATACCTCTTGATAGCGAATATTCCTGTGTGGAAGAGCTTTGACCAGACAGATTCTTAGATTGCAATGCATTGCTTATTTTTATGAATGTGCCCTCGGCCATACTGTCGTATAACTTATGGTTTCTCAGATTCACAAACTTTTACACCTGCAAGAATTCATTTTCAAGGTAGGCCAAGTTCAGCAACTCAGGATTATGTGCTAAGTACGTCTCTCAGGGTACAACCGCCAAGTCCCTTCCCTGCAATTGAGAGATGCGAGATTTGGGTTATGAATATAGAGACTTAGGACACTATATTTCTATTCTGCAATAAAAATGGGGGCATGATAGGGTTACTGTTGTTAAGAAAATGGAATCGTTAGGGGGAGCGGCCAGCTTGGCTCTCTGTAAGAGGGGCCCGTGCTTCTTCAGGTCTGGTCTCTTTCCTTTTCTTGGTAATTCCAGGCCCTTGTCGGGCAGAATGAGACCAGTGTGCACCTGCTGCTGACTTTACAGTGATCCTTTTGTTCCTGAGGTTGGACACGGGGCAAAAATGTTCAGCGATGAATGACGGGGGGATGTAATTACTGTATTAACCAGAACAGCGGAGTCATGTGTAGGGAACTGAAAACCCGGTACTAAACGGGCCCCGGGGCTAAATTTGTAAAGACCGGAGTATCGATGAGCTCTGGTGTTAATGGTATTGCTTTTGGTATTGGAGAAATTAATAAATCAAATTTTTTGTTTGTATGTAAGAAATCTCTCTGTTTATCTGACTAGCTCCGTTGTTGATTTAAAACGTTAACCTAGAGCGCTGTCACGCTTCCGCGATGGACGGGGAAACTCTCATATGCGCACATAGACGCTGGCATCGCTACCCGACCTGTGTGCGCATGCGCAAGGCTCTGCTCTGCTTATGATCTGCTTAAACTTTTTCTAAAAAAATTCTTAAATTTAATACATTGTAAGATATAAAAGCAGACAAACACAATCGCATGATACTTAACTTAATATCCATTGGTAGACAGTGAAATATATGATAAGTACAGCCTGCCTGCCAGCTACATACGCAGCTTTTTATTTTATGTGATATTGTAAAACACTTAAATACATGCACACAAACTCATTGTGGACTGAGAATGCGAGAGGGGTATTTGTCCGCTTACTGTGAATTACCAGTAACATTATATGTTTTTTATGGATTTTTTTTTTTTACCTTTTTCTGCATGTCTACATATTTCTGCATCAAAAATTTGATCGAATAACCAATATACTTTTGTCTTTTTGCTGGTACCGGCGGTGAAATTTACCAGTGTTAGCCAGATTAAATAATGAATTATAAACATGTCGTGGGCTGTATAATTACAATTATAAATCGACTGTTGGTCAAATCTATAATGCTAGATCAATAGATCATGATTAATTGACACCAGCCGCGGAATTCATTTCTCGGGATGTGTTAATTTTCTTCATTTACGGCCAAAAACGAGGTCCTGCACAGGTGGCAGCATGGGTCACGTGTTCAACAGCAACTGGGCTGCCCGCAGACGTGCCCGTCTGTAAAACGGCGCACTACATCCGGATATCGGCCGACGCATTAAAAAATGCCAAATATCGGCCCGATATATCGGTCGACCTCTAGACGGCGGTATTGCATGAAAAGTTTGTTCCTCCGTTCGCAAATAGGACGGAGATCTTAACACATTGATGTACAGATCTGCAGTACCGTAAAACATGCGCAAATCGGGCAGGAACCATAGATCTGGGAGCCGCAAGTCATGATGGCGGAGAGAGTTAAAAAATCAAGTGTGGTTGCACTTCACTAGAATCAATGCGGACAGTGCTCGTTTGGCAAAGGTGCAAAGGCGTGTAAAGGCATTAAAGGCTTTGCATTACAATCATTTGTTTGTTTTACATTTCCTTTATCGGAAATGTTTAAAGCATTGCTGTATTTTTTTGTGAAAATTTTATTTTGCATTTCCCATTTAATTCAAATTTAAATAATGCAAATTTGTTGAATAATAAGTGCTTTGTTAAATAAATCTGTTACTTATGTTGTTAATTTGATTTATTCTTCAAAACTTACCGATAACAATACCGTTAAAGTACCAGACTGATAAGCAGCACCGGAAAGAGTAGTAGTGCCGCTAAAACCTTGGCGATACCCATCCCTAGTCATGTAGTGCCACGAGAGCCAAGTTCTGTATGCCTACCTGATTGAAGCTGGATATAATTAAAAATGAAAATTCCACTGTGTATAAAATTCACGGGTTGGCACGGTGGTGCAGTGGTTAGCACTGTCACCTCACACCTCTGGGACCAGGGTGTGAATCTCCACCATGGCTCCATCTGTGTGGAGTCTGACTGTTCTCCCCATGTCATCATATGGCACTTTTCCACTGCATAGTACGGCACGACACGGTTCAGTACAGCTCACTTTGGTTTGGCTCAGTTCGGCTCG
>JAODKM010000108.1:6523189-6538586 GCA_026780845.1 Petrocephalus sullivani | reverse complement strand
AGTGACGCAGTAATGACGATTTCTCCGGCCAATCAGTGACCAGTAGAGTTTACACGTCACGTTTTGGTATCGGTACGTTACGCTTGGAACCTCGGCTGAGGTGGTACTAAAAAAGGGACCAGGTACCAGGTACTGTTAACAGTGGAAAACCCCCCAAAAGTGAGCTGAACTGAACCGTGTCGTACCGTACTATGCAGTGGAAAAGCGCCAATAGCGTTTCCTCTGGGTACACTGGTTTCACCCACATGCTGAGGTTAATTGGATTGGTGCCCCGTCCTGGGTTGTTTCCTGTCTTGTGCCTGTTGTCTTTGGGAAGGACTCTAGAACCCCTGCAACCCTGAATAGGACAAGGTGTTTCAGAAAATGGATGGATGAAGTTCTTGTTTTTGTGTCGGGTGGCACGTAAAGCCAGTATAATAATCTGCTGGATTTTGTGGCCTTGACCCAGTCTGGCTGACTGGTTCCATTCCTTCTTTGCTATGTAAAGAGACCCATGAGGTCACTACAGTGTGCCGGGTTCTGTATCACATGGAATTTTCCCACCCTCTTTTACAGGGACCAGATCTTGGAGATGTTTGACCACGCGTACGGCAGCTACATGGTGAGCAGATCCAGGAAGGACCCATCTCTCCCAGCCCCTGCAAACTCATCTATGCTGAAATGTCTCTTGACGATCACATTGTGAATTGTCGTCACTGCGATATCCCCCCCCCCCCAGAAATATGCCTACCCAGCTGACGAGCTGATGCCCCTAAGCTGCAGGGGTCGCGTGAGAGGGCTGGAGCCCACTCGCGGGGACATCGACGACTCACTGGGCAAGTGAGTGACGTGTATCCGAGGGGGTGGTGTGGGGAGGGGCTGCCATTAGAATGTGAGGCGACCGACCTTGTTGTCTTGCTGATTGGCTCCTGTCCATAAGCAGATGGGAGCCCTAAAGATCCCTGTCCATAACTACCTGACTTTGACCCCTTTGCTAATGCATAACTCTAACCCTTCTACATGGCTGCTACATCTAGCCATCCCTATATCTTTGCATACTTTCCACGGACTTTATCAGAATTTATTCAGTGGGTGTATTTGTCCAAGCAGTCAGATACATAGCTTTGCCGAACTTTGACACAGTTTTTTTTTATTGAATCTACCACCTGCACACTTGTTCTAAAAAAAAAAAATAAGAAATGAAAATCACTTATGATGTGTTCTCTCTTCACAAGGTTTTCTCTCACACTGATTGACACCTTGGACACTCTCGTGGTGAGTTGTCTCCATCTAAGTAGTACTTTCTGGTCAATCCAAGATTGATTGATTGTTTTTTTGTGTGTTGTCCGGTATGGAATACGCATAAATGCAGCCAGCAGCAGACCTGCTCGGACAAATGCTGCCAAATCAGTGTTGAAAAATCATCCGAATAATTATGCAAGTGCCCCACCATTAAGCCTCCAGGGTTAATTAGTGTCTGAATCTGACCCGAGGCTCACAGCGACGTCGGGTGGCCTCCGCTACCTTAAACCTGATGGGTGGGAATTAAGACTGCCAAGGGCCTCTTTGGATACACCTCTTTGGAGATGTTGATTTGGGTTGTGTTTTAACCCTCTTGCTGTTTGTTGGCTCCTGGTAGGTGCTGAACAGGCTGGAGGAGTTTGAGGAAGCGGTGAAGATGGCGGTGAAGGACGTCAGGCTAGATAACGACATCGTCGTATCTGTGTTCGAGACCAACATCCGAGTGCTGGGGTAGGCTTGGGCAACCCATGTTTTCATTGTGGGTTTTGCTGGGGGCTTTAGATAATGTGAAGTACCCTGTCTTACTTCATTTATTTACGTTGCGCCATGACTTTGAGCTGTTCGACTTCCTGTTCCCACAGGGGCCTGCTGGGGGCGCATGTGATGGCCGACCTGCTGCGTCAGCGGGGGGAGCGGATGCAGTGGTACAAGGACGAGCTGCTGCACATGGCCAAGGATCTGGGCCACCGGCTGCTGCCCGCCTTTAACACTACCAGCGGGCTGCCTTACCCCCGGGTACCCATGGCCTCACCAGCGCCCCCTGTAGCTGCTCCCCTGAACCTGTCCCCGACTGACCCGACTCTTCCAAACCTCTCCCCAGGTGAACCTGCGCTACGGGGTGCTGAACCCGCTGTCCCGCACCGGCACCGAGTCGGACACCTGCACGGCATGCGCGGGAACGATGATCCTGGAGTTTGCGGCACTCAGCCGGCTGTCGGGGGACTCCGTGTTCGAGGTGCGAGCATTGGGAATCCTGGGAACTTATATAAAATGATGGTGTATAGGTCACAGTAATGCACTGCAGTATGCACACAGACCAGCACTGATAGATATTCAGCGTTCTGAATCTGGGGCTGGATTAGGGGGATGACATCCCTACCCCTGACTGTCAGCGGGAAATGTCCCATAAACTCCACTCAGCTAAGTGGCTGAATATGAGCATGAAAAAGATCCGCTCACCCTCCCTGTTTTGTAATAAATATGGGTGAGTAACTGCTGTCTGGCCCCTGGCACTTAGAGGCATGAGCTCATGTCTCCACCGCCGGTACCCACTGTCTGGGAGACGGCTGGCCAAAGCCTTGTCTTGCTGCCACACACACTAGCGGCTGTGACTTTTGCCCCAGGTCAGCATCCCCATCCGAGGGCAGGCCTGAGCATGCATGCATGTGTGGGGCTGATGGACAGGTCTCTGCCGTTGCAGGAACATGCCAGGAAAGCACTGGATGTGCTCTGGGACAAGAGGCAGAGAGGAAGTGACCTCGTAGGCACAGTCATCAACATCCACAACGGGGACTGGGTGCGCAGGGGTGCGTCCCCCCCCCGTGGTGCCTTTGGCACTCTCTGCCTGCCTGCCTGTCTGTGTTTTTTTTTTTCTTTCTATGTTAATGCTGATGTCACGGGCTACAGAACCGAGCTGCATTGACTGTCTCTACCCCTCTCTTGCAGACAGCAGTGTGGGGGCTGGCATCGACTCGTACTACGAGTACCTGATGAAGGCCTATATTCTGCTGGGAGACAACGTCTACCTGGAGAGGTTTAACACGGTATGGGTCCCGCCCCGGGCTGCCGGGTTCATCTGCATGACCCTGCAAACTGTATTTTAAAAATTGCGTATCTGGTTGTTCTGCAGGGTTAACCATAGGGAATGGATTGATGAAATGCGGTACTTCAGAGAATGAGGCGTTTGCTATGCTTCTCGCTTTATGATGGTTCTACTTACAATATTTTAACATTACGATGGAATATTAGCGATACACATTCAGGCTTCGTTTTTTTATTCATTGACAGTAGTTATTTACTTAGGATATATTCATAATTGACTTGTTCATTGGAACGTAGTCCCATCGTAAGTCCATGAGAATGTGTAATGATCAGCCGCAATTGTTTGATAAATGCCATCTCAGTGGCAAAAATTACGGAAAATGCATTTTTTCGCGTTTTGTGCACTCTCTTGCCCGCGCGCTCACCTGCCACCGTGCCCGCCCAGCACTACAGCGCCATCATGAAGTACATCAGCCAGCCTCCGCTGCTGCTCAGTGTGCACATGCACAACCCCACCGTCAGCGTACGCAGCTGGATGGACTCCCTGCTCGCCTTCTTCCCCGGGCTGCAGGTCAGGCTCCCAGCCCTTACTTCCTTTCTCGTTCCTTCCCTTAGGTCCTTTACTTCTTACTTAACCATTTACACAAGCCTGGCGTTAAAGCCACTTGACAGAGTAGACCTGGGGCCTGTTCCACAAAACTGGATTTCGTCCTTAGCTGGATAACTTGTTGGATTTAAAGTAGCCTGCCCTAAATGTAAGTTAGCGAAGATTTATTTAGCCCACACTACCTTAAATCCAACAAGTTATCCAGCTAAGCAAGAAATCCTGCTTTGTGGAGCACCCCACTGGTAACAACTAATAAAATCTTTAATCTTTGACCTCAGAATATGATTGGCTGAAATGTCACTGAGTGGGTATCTGCTGTTGCTCTGTTTGGTGACCTAGGGTAACCCCCGCTGCTGTCCTCTCGTGGTGACCTGGGGGAAACCCCTTCTCATCCACAGGTGCTGAGAGGAGATCTGAAGCCGGCCATTGAGACACACGAGATGCTCTACCAAGTGACCCAGCAGCACAAGTTCTTACCGGAGGTGACTGGTCTGCTGTGGGGCACTCAGTCCGTACCGCCCAGTGAACCCAGATCACGTTGTTGGAGTCTCAGTCTCTGCTTGGCTGTCTCTCTAGGCGTTCACCACTGAGTTCAAAGTTCACTGGGGTCAGCACCTGCTGCGCCCGGAATTCGCAGAGAGCACCTACTTCCTGTACAAGGTACTGAGCTTGTGGCCTGTGCTGATTAATGTTTGTTTGCATTTGGTCTGACAATCATTCAAACTTGTGTTCCCGCCCTTTTTTCCCTAATCTCACCTTGACTTCTTCGTAAAGAGCAGATAAAGAATAAAACATTCTCAATACAATAAAATACAAAACCATACAATACAAAAAAGCAGGGAAAAACTTAGATCTTAGATATAGTCAGTATAACTGGAAAAAGCCATACTTATTCATGTAGTATTGGGTGGATTTCCTCTCATAGTTCAAAGACTCACAGTTGGGCTTACTGGCATACCTGAACTGCCCATCGTGTTTAACTATGTCAGTATGGGCGTGTTTGTGCCCCGCAATAGACTGGCATCCTGTTCAGCGTGTAGCTAAACTGGTGTGTACTTAGCATGTGGCCACACTGTGAACTTAAATGGCTGTTATCTGAGTAAGATTCCGTAAGACTGGGAGTGCACCAGTAGGTGGTGTAGTTTGTCTATTAAGGTCCCCATTATGCTTCCCTATCAGGCCACAGGGGACCCGTACTACCTGAAGGTGGGCCAATCCATCGTGGAGAAGCTCAACACTCACACCCGAGTGCCTTGCGGGTTTGCCGCCATGCAGGATGTCCGGACCGGAACTCACGAGGACAGGTAGCAGTGAACTGCGCTACTTTCATTTCTCTGCCTCCCCGAACCAGTTTTCCCAGAAGAGCTGACACTTCTGTATAATCTCGGAGTTCCTTGACTGTTGTTTGAGGTGTCCTTCTGATTAAACATGAAAGTTTCTCAGTGCAGTAGTTCAGAGACTAGGCAGGTTAAACATGCTTGTATTGTCCCAGTGAGGGAGAGCAGAGGTCACTGGACTGAGTCCGTGTCTATCCAAGTAGCCACTTGAATGGAGGGGGGTTCCTGCTTGTCTTTACAGAATGGATTCCTTCTTCCTGGCGGAGATGTTCAAGTACTTGTACCTCTTGTTCTCGGAGAAGAGCCAGCTACCGGTCGACATCGATGACTTCATCTTCACCACGGAGGCCCACCTACTGCCCATGTCCCTGTCTACTGCACAACCCCCCTGCCAAGACAACAGAATGGTATTTCCCCAACTGGCCTCCCAAGCGAGGGCTTGATTTGACTGAAGCCCTTATATGAACAAGCTTGCTGGCATCACAAAGCACAAAAGTTTTCCAGGGGTATCGAATGAAACCGGTCTGGGGTTTCCTGCTCCCTCCTTGCTTGTACCTAAGTCACGGCATTGTTCCAAACATTATTCTGAAGTTGTAAACAACTTGGGTCAGCCATGTTAGGATAGGTGCTGTATTCCCCTCCATTCGGATGGAGATCTGCTTTTACTCTTCAGTCACATGCTTTCAGTAGAGACATACTCATGTTGGGCCTTTTATCCACTGGGTCGTTCGAACCTGCAGCTTTTCTAAAACATGCCGACACCCCTCCTGTGGTCCAGGTGCAGGAGTCCCCAACAGCAGAGGACCTGTTCACCTACTCCTGTCCCAGCACTCAGACCCTCTTCCCAAACAATCCGTCGTTTGCCAAGACCATCCGAGACGGATATAAGTACCTCACAGGGGTGGGCAGGGCCCATCACCATGCCATGCCCATCAGGTAGCACCCCGTCCGTCCTCTCAGCTGTCTGACGCTGGAGCCTCATTGGACAGTGCTTATGGACGCCCCGCCCTCCATACACCACAGGGGCGTCGAGCTGCCTCTGCACGACAGTGGCGTGGAGTCCGTGGAGTTCCTCAGGAGCATGGGCATCTCTCTCGCCAAGCTGCACGACGTAGCGGCTGGCCTTAGCAACGCAGGCGTCATGGCGGTGAGCAGGCGGGGCCCAGAAGGAAAAGGAAGCCTTGGAAGATGCTGATGTTCCTATGGCTGATGGATCCTTCTTGTAGTAGCCTGAAATTAGCCCCCCCCCCCATACATTGTGTTGTATTTCGTGCCCATTCCCAGGATGCCGCGGGGCCCAAGGGAATGTATACAGTCAAGCTGATAGCGGAGGTGAGCCAGGCCACAGAGGAGGAGGAGGTGGTTCCCCTTGTCGTGCAGCTCATCTCTCCACCATTCCTGGGCAGGACGGTGCTGATGGCTGGGCCAGCCAAGTTTGGGATGGACCTCACCAAGCAGGAGCATGGGGTATGCCAGCTCTTGCTCCTCTGGGTCACCCTAACGCCGCGATCCCTGTAGGAGCAGTCGTAACCGGATCTCGGTATTATATGCTAAAGACGTCAGTAAACCTGGCACGCCACAGCTCATGGCCCAAATAAGTATGACAGATTGAAAAGGGGGAATACTGGATTACAGCCACCGACTTTTTGAGTCTTTTGTTGTTTGTGGGAAAGTTGTCATGCGGGCTGCACCGCATGTCGGTCGGTCTCTCGGTTCACACGCTCTACTCTTCCTCCGTCTCTCTGCCGTGGCAGGTGAAGGGCAGGATAGTGAAGAGCGCCCCCTACAGCGCGTGTGGGCCCATTGAGAATGCAGAGGAGCTGCGGGGCAGCATCGCCGTGGCGCTGCGCGGGGACTGCATGTTTGCGGCCAAGGCCCGGCGACTGCAGGAGGCGGGCGCCATCGGGGTCATCTTCATCGGTGAGAGACGTGCCCCCCCACCCTGTTAAATTCTCTTTCCTGTCTTACACACTAAATGCCCAAGGTAGAGGCTTCATAAATAAGACACATTAAATTATAACGATGAGAAGGAAAGGCCTCAGTTTCGGGGTGACATTCTTCCTCCGTCCCGCCAGACCACCGGGAGGGGAGCAGCAGTGAGGAAACCCCCCTCTTCCAGATGGTGGGCGATGGGGGCTCAGTG
Organism: Petrocephalus sullivani; assembly: GCA_026780845.1. NCBI lineage: Eukaryota > Metazoa > Chordata > Actinopteri > Osteoglossiformes > Mormyridae > Petrocephalus > Petrocephalus sullivani. Next base: position 6,531,457 of record JAODKM010000108.1, on the reverse strand, counting down.
GCTGACATCAGCGTGCCCCTGGTCTTCCTGTTCAGCCGCGAGGGGGCCACGCTGTGCGCCGCCCTGGAGGAGCACCGCAACGTGGATGTGCTGCTGCTGCCCAGGGACCGGCAGCTGGGCCAAGGTGCTGCAGCAGAGCCCCTGCCGGAACCCCCCCCCCCCGCTTCCTCTGCCAATTAATAAAGGGATCTGTGCATTGCGGGTTTGGGCCATTTGTAACTGTAACATTTACAGCCCCCTTTGTAGTACCCTTTTTTAGGGCCCCTGTCACTCAGTGGCCTTTGCAATCATCCTACCTTTATGGCACCCCCTGCTGGTCAGGGTCTTACAGACAGCTTAAGTGAAATGGGAGGAACAAGAGGGCTTATTACCCAGTCCATAGTGTTCCCCCACCTTGTGCCCTGTGGAACTCACTGCTATCCTGTCCTGAGTAAATGGCTGCAAGATGTATGGGTTCCTAATGTAACCCTACTTGTTTTAAGCCTGTGCCTTGTGGGTTGAGTCCTGTAGGGGGCGGTAAGCAGGCAGATGATGGGAATGTGGTGATCGCTAGCATTTCATTCCCTTGCAGAAAAGGCGAGCCAGCCGCTTGGCGTCAATATCAAGATTCGTTTATCTGGGGGCGGGGAGCTGCAAGTCGGAGACTCCAAAGATGCCACCATCCAGCTGCTGCTGGAACCGGGCGAGGAGGAAGAGGAAGAGGAGGAGGAGGATGAGGATGATGATAATGGGGAAGTAAGAAGCTCCAGCAGCAGCCAGTGCCATGCCTCAGACGTGCCTCCGCACACCAGCGAGCAGACTGGCAGGGCCGGCCACCTACCCACGTCGTGCTCGTCCCACACCGACTTGCAAAGCAGCCCCTGACGTTTGGGAAGGCACTGCATCGCACCCCGAAGTGCTGGCCAGCGGGTCTGCTTTTCCCAGCATGCCGTGCTGGCTGGGGCAGAGTCAAAGTGCCCTGCCTGGGCGTGTGTGACCTTCGGACTGGGACTAAGTAATTGATGTCTTAAGAGGAGAAGAGACACTGGGAAGTTGGACTCCTGTTTCTCTAGGTGTCCTAAGATTAGTCCCATACTGTTGTAGTAGCTTAAATCATGTATTAATATATAAAATGTTGGGGAGGGTGGGGCATCTGTACAGGCACAGGGACTTGCTACAGTCATGTATGGCTGATAATTAGCCCAATGACGATTAAGACTTACAGAAAGGATTTTGAGGGGGTTAGGGTTACAAAAGCTCAGTTTCGCATCCAGGGGGTGTTTCTCCATTGCGAATGCCAAAAGGAGGCATCTGCTGTGATGACGGGTTAGGGTGGGCGCCATTTTTGGCAGGGTAGGCTGCCAAAGCGGCCCGTACTGTACAAGGTCGCGTTATAACGTGGGGCCAATGTGGTGAACCGCTGCGTTCATACCTGGCGTGCATTTGAACCGGCCAGTTTTATGGTTTAATCCCGTGAGTGTGAGATGGGAACAGAAGTCTTAGTTCGCGTTACACTACAGAGGCGCACGTCTGTGGGCGGGGTCCGGGTTTCACTTTTGTTACTAGTGTTCACTGTATTATAATGAGTCGGCCCAGCATACCTCATGTTGGCATCGGGGCTGGGATGTGGCTGTACTGGGCAGTCTTAGTCCCCGCGCAGGTACCAGAGACCGCAGACCTGCAGGCTCCTTCACGTCGCCCTTTACAGAATAAACGCTGTTGGCAAGCTTCAGAGTTGGGACTAAATAATGGTACTTAGTACGCATCCTGCAGCAGGGGAGCTGAGCCTCGCTCAGCAGTACCATCTATAGCCATATTGCATACATTTTTCACATTTGCATTTCGGTATTAAAATAATGCGCGCTAAACGGAGTTCTCGCCACTGTGATTCATTTTCACTTAAAACCTACGACCTCATGGGTGTTGGTGGGAATCATTGACTTCTCTAAAAAGGCCTTGTGTGTGTGATTTTTTTTATAACGAAATGTCTTGCAGGGATGTATTTCCACCGTAACGCTCAGCAGTGTCGCACTTTACGAGTTACGCGCTGGAAGGTGCGTTGGGGAAGTCTTACTCTTGCCTGTCCGGCCGTGTTAAAGCGGTGTTTTATCCTGCACGTCCACACGATGCGTTTTCTCAAGGGCTCACTCGGCGCCCCTTCGTGTTTCACTAGCGAAGGGCCACCTACTACCAAGTAAAGTCGTGTGTATGTTTTGTGATATTTATTCTTAATTGCATTACCATCTAGGAAAATTGATGGAAAAGCAGACGAACGTAAGTGCCAAAGTCTTTTAGTCCTTTTGCTGTAACGGTATGCTTCCCACTGTGTGGTTTTTGATAAATGTTCTTATAAACCTGAATTACTCAATAAACTAGACTTATGAACGCATTAATGCTAAAATTTGCTTTGGTTTTTCATTCCGTCTGTGTATTTTTGTGTGAATATTTTATTAGTGATTACTCGAATACGTCTGATGTACACTACTACGACTTTTAAAAAAATATTTTTGTAAACATTGCCGTTGCACATGCAGAAAAGACTATGCTGACTGTGGGCAAAAATCTCCAGCCCAAGATTGGCTTAAAATCCGCCCAACGGAAGCCGAAACTAGCCCAATAGCTGAAATACTAGCATTCTGTATCCCAAAAAATATTTTGCATGCTGATCACATTCACTGTGATGTGCCTGTATTTCACATACACACTAGACTTGTAGTCAAGACCAGAGGGTATCGAGACCAAGACAAGATTAAGACCAAGACAGACTGAGTCAAGACCGAGACCGAACAAAAAGACTCCCTTAACTTTTGTGTGCTGTTGAGGACTAACATGACAGGTACTGACTGGTTCCAAAGTCATCTGACAAAATGGCTAACCCCTCCAACAACTGTCTAAAGAATGGGAATTATGTAACTGATTTCAATTGTACTTAATGTGTAGATGAAACTGTAACATCAAATTGAAGATACAGAATTATAAATTTGAAATTGCGTCATGTCCCATTGTAGTAGTACCTGTACTAGCCAAATTACACTGTATGATATCAACTTCCCTGAAATGGATTAGGCCTGTTAAGTCAACACAATGTGATATGCAGATGTTATTTAAAAGTCAATGGTCACGTTTATTTAGTCAAACACAATTTTAAGTAAAATAGTGTAATCAAACAATATAAAGACATGTGCATATGTCACATGAATCTAATGCAAACTACAAATACTACATACCAATACAAACTGCACATCAAATTGTGCATTAATAAGAATAAGGACAAGTGCTTAAAAGATTCTGACATCTTTATGTCTGCAGTGGCATGTGATTACAGCACTGCCAATGATATCAGGCCTGTTGGTCAGCAGGGCAAGAATAACAGAGCACAGAGATTATGGACAAATAACAGATTGAAAAACTAATACAGTTAGATGAGATACTTCAAAATAGAGAGAGAGAGAGAGAGAGAGAGAGCGAGAGCATGTTAATAGGCATATTTTCAGAGAGGAGGGAGAGAGAGAAAAGAGATACTGTTGGCTCCAAATCTCCTGACCACTATGTCGATCTGAGACAGCAAGACAAAAGACAATCAAGACTGTGACATCCAGCTCTAATACACACCGAGGTCCCTCAAAGACTATTTTCAGGGGAACGCTCTTTTCATCGCAAAGCAAGCTTGGTCATGAGATGAATAGGCATTCTGAAATTTTTGTTATATAAAAATGTAATGTTTGTGTTACTGGACCAGTGGCATTCCAATGATGATTTCTGCAAAGCCAAAACGTTCGTGCTGTCAGTGAAAGTTGTCAACACTGCGTGTGTTTATATATTTGTTTTTATCTGACGTCAGAGACAATTAGTAACGCCTTGATGTCAGTGAAAAAAGTGGCAGTATTGCTGTCGACTTAATAATCGTAGCTACCAGTACCGGGTCAATGCGTGCAATACGATTGTCACGCAAACGAACGCGCTCGCCTCTCTGTGTGCGTCCGTCTCTGACTTTCCGTTATTAGTGATTCAGTATTTAGCATTAGAAGCCACGTGCTTCCATAACAATTCATTTTTTCCCCTTACAGTCCGCTGCAGCGGAACATTATGAAAACAGCCCAAAATCCCGCAACCTCCTAATATTTATACACAACTGTATTTTCAAAACAGCCCAACTGGTCCGGAAAACCGCGGACCTGGCAACTCCTAAAGTGCCACTTGCTGCTGGGAATTCCAGTAGCTGCCAGCAGGGGTCTCTGCTTCCTTATTTCGATTCTTTCTATCGCCTCTTTCCTTTATTATCTGTATAAAAAGCTACGCCCACGCAAATTAGTTTAAAATAAAAACGTTACGCATAGATGCATAATTTTACCATACAGGGAATAAAACGATAATGCTTTCAATTCAGCGGGTCAAATTTCACTTTGTCCTGCTCTTTTTAAAAATAGAAATGCTCATTTAATACTCCTAATTCTGTGTTTTGCCGCCATTATATATCAGTAGCAAACGCCGGCTAAATGGTTTTCTTAAATGAATCCTTATATGTGCCCATAACTAAATTTCACTTCCCGGCTTTTTAAACGACCATTTCTTCCTCCATTATCACCTTATGAAATACGACTTTGTGTTCTTCAGACTCCCTTATAATCTGAGTATAACATCTACATTTAAAAACACCAATAAAGCACGTGATCGTTCAATAATTGATTAAAAATAAAACATATTTACGAATAATAATGATATTTATATTAATTTGTAATATTATAAAAACAGAAGATTATAAATATAAAAAACATAGTTTGACAAACTTTAGGTTTATTTTGGGGATCTGGGGGAAAAAACAAACGGCTTACAAAGATAACTATACTTATTGGCCCGATAGCGCACCTGTCAGACAGGTGCACTACAGTAGCGTACGCAGGATTTGTACTTTTCAGCACTGAATCAACACCCGGCCTCCCCGGGAGCGATAATGGACTAAGAGGATCCCATCCGCAGCGCGCTTACGGACCGCTGCGTCATGACGGCGCAGCCGCGCGCGCTGCCGCCCCCCTCCGCCCCCGGCGCTCTCGCACCAGCCGATCGCTCCGCTCCGCCTGCCCCCGCCTCCTCCCTTCCCTCGGCTACAGCCCAGCCATCGTCAGCACGGCCTCACACCGACTGCGCCGCCGTCCTCTGCTCGGACGGCATCCCCACCAGGGCCAGAACACAAGGCGGCTGCCGCGATCCGTGCACCTGCCCCGCTAAAGGGACCGGGGGGCTGGGGGGGAATGAGAAGCCCCCACTCCCCGCGTCAGACCGCTCATCCTTAAGGATCACCGTCCAGGATGCTTCTGCTTCCGAGAAGAGGCGGACGGCGAGCCGGGGCCTGGCTGCTGGCCGGGCTCCTCTGCGCGCTCCTGGCCGTGTGCAGCGCCGGTGCGCCAGGTGAGCGGCCCCCGCTATCATCTGCGTGTCGCGTTACATTATTACATTATTATATTATTACATTACATTATTACTGACGTCGGCATTCAACGCGCTGTTCCGTCATTGTGTTTATTCTAAAGGAAACATAAAATCTCAACAGTACTTCTTACGCACCAAATATATTACCCTGCTCCTGCCTTCTGGGTTATTATTCTTTCGTTTGAAGTGTGGATACCCCCCCCCCTAATGTTACATTAAAAAATCCCGAATCGTACGGCCATCTGGCCCCGCGAATGTCTCTCGGTTTGTGTAACAGCTGCTCGCGGTGTTTACGGTGAGGCTGCGCTTTCCCGGGCTGGTCGGGGGTTTACGGCATTTAGCGTGTGATTAAAAACATTACGGGAGGAGTGTTGGTGCTGATGGTCTCTGTCCCGAAAGCGGGGGACGGTTCCGTCCGCTCTGGGGGGCGGGATGAACCTGCGATGCTTCTAAACACGGACGACGCCGAAGAGGCTGGATCCCGCCTGTCGCAGACGGGACGCCTTGTTTTCCTGGGTGACCTTCCTCGTGTTTTAAACGTCACGGAGGGAAGAGCGATACTTAATTTAATCACTATTAATTTACTTATTTTCGCATGAGCGATTTTTTTTATTAGTTGGACGCACCGCCAAGTCGTGGTTACCGATAAGCCCGATTCTGTATAAGTGTGTAGTAGAATTTTTACGGGTCCTAAGGGGATAATGACAACATTTACACTTAATATTACCCAACTGATGATGGTGGTGATCAGGGTTTTTTTCTGTTTTATAATATATTTTTTGCAGTTTTTGCTTTCTTAATCGTATATGGTGTAGATCTCCCTAACCTGTTGGCTGTGAGTCTGAGTGGTCCCTGGTCAGACTGTGTTTCCCTGTGGTTCCCCGTATCCGTGCAGGGTCTGTCTAGGGTGACGCTTAGTGACATGCAGATCGAGGGTCCCCAGGCGGGACAGGGCTGTCATGCGGGGGATGGACAGCCTCCTGGAGATTAGCGTAGGAGGGAGAGATTATCCCCTTTGATCCGTCATCACACGGGCCTCGTGGGAGGTGCAGGGCTCACAGAATGCTCTGTTGTCTTGCTGCTGAAGCACCCGCAAGCGACCACGCGTACAAGTATTATTTAATATGTGAAAACGGTGGCCAGATGCCCACCGGCTCACAAAAACACATTAATAGGCAATCACACCCTGTCCATCTAGCTGAATGTTGTTTTGCAGACATCCAAACCCAAACGCCACACTCAGGTTGTCGTGTCCATGATCTCTCCTCGCACGTGTGCAGTACACACCTCCTGCTTCTCAAGTCGGCTTGTGTGACACACACACACACACACACACGACTCCATTACACAGGTCCTTGACCAGTCGAGAAAGAGCTCACTGTTAATTATAACATTATCACTAACTAAATAATGCTGCAGAGGGAATTAAAACGAGACGGACTTTCCACAAATTACAGCCCTTCGCTGTTCCTGCCTATGACGTCATCGATCTGTGAGCGGTATGAGTAATACAATTAGAATTCAGTAGTGTAATAATTTAATGTAGGCAATGAGCACTATTAATATCTCCCCATCTTTTCATCTCATGATTATGCTGGGAAAAGTGGAAACATGAAATACACTTTGTCATAATTTTTTATAATCAGCGTTTTCATATGTTGTTTTAGTTGACCTGTGATTTTTGATACACGTATATTATGTAACTTCTGGTACTGCAATTCCTGCTGGAGAAAATAGTTTTTGTAAATGATTTAAGCTATATAAGGAAGCCAGTAAGTGTGAGGCAGTATGGGAAAGGGAAACCAAAGATTTACCTTGGGGCAGAATGGGACCAGGGGTACATAAACTTACCCAAGGGCCCTAGGCCGACATCAGCAAGGGTACTCAAGTGTGGCCGAATTAAGTAACTGTTCCATTTTCCCTGAGCCGGGGCTGGACCCCGGAATATGCTGGACCCTCAGTGTTTCCCAGTCTGGTCCACATTACTGGGACCTGGGAGGGAGCAGAAACATGGACTGTCTGATTGGGAAACACTGCCTTTGGCTATGGCTTAGGACAGGCTGTGCATTAATATGCCCCTGAATGGGTTAATGGGTGTGCTTCAGCTCTGTCAGCAGTGGCCTTGGAGGGTACTTGACAAGATTTGGGAACCAGTGCAGCTGTTAACCCCCCCCCCCACCTTTGAAGGACGTGTGGTCCTCCCAAGTACAGAGGGACTGGGCCCATGCCAGTGCCACCTTCCTCCTCCTCGTCACCGGAGGGGGAGAGGGGGAGGTTTTGCAGACCTGTGTAGGAAACCCAATCGGATGGATGTGGGTGCAGCATGTACGCCCCCCCGCCGCCTTAGCCACTTCTCTCGTCCACCACATCCTTCAGCCCCCCCCCCCCCAGCAGTAGTTCTGTTAGGGGTTTCTCATGACAAACAGAGGCATCACCACCCTCCACCCCCTCCTCTCATGTTAATCCTCACTTGGATGTTTTTGTGAAACGGATATATTTGTGAAATGACAGCCTTAGCCTCAGTCTAACATTCGAAGGACATATACTTTGTTCATTTTCCGCCTCGTAAATGCCTAAGAACTTCTCCTTACTCTTGTAGAAACTCTGTCACCACACCTGGGAAAAGGTCACGATGCCCTGCACGGCTGTTTAGCAGCTAAAGCTTGTACACTCGCTACGTGACCTCGCAGTGAATGTGAAGCGCACGGTCACCTGGGACATGAGATACTTCTAATCCAGTGTGGTGTTTGACCTGCGGTGACACACCGCCCCCAAACCTCTGAAGAGCCCTGCATAAATAACTCTTAAACTATCCTGCTCGCTCTTCGCTTTTCGCTTTAATCCCCAGCTCAGGGGGCGGGG
>JAODKM010000108.1:6486601-6509117 GCA_026780845.1 Petrocephalus sullivani | reverse complement strand
ACCCCTGCTAGTACCTGTGTAACATGCCTGGAAGCTCCTCCCGTGTTCCTGGCATCACCCCTGCTAGTACCTGTGTATCATGCCTGGAAGCTCCTCCCGTGTTCCTGGCATCACCCCTGCTAGTACCTGGCCGGGCCTTACAAATAAGCTGCTGTGCATTTAATCACATTGTTGGTGTCCCGAGTGCTCCACCAATGAAACGCCACGCACTCGTCATGTGGTCAACAAAAATAAACAAGGAGAATTGAACTTGGCTATGCGGAGCCATGTCCGGGAAAAGCATTCTATCCTGGCTGGTCACCGTGGAAACTCGTATTTCATGTGACAAATGTTGACAAAGCCCCAGCAGTGGTGGGAGGAGAGTTTACCACTGGCCTTGCGGGCTGGCAGTACACCGATGAGGAAACCTCGCCCGGTCCCTCTCCCTTCCCCCACAACAGGAAGATCGCTTACATGCTGTGGCAAGCTGTGGCATTAACATGTACCCGTGCCCCATCAGCAGGAAGTGGCATCCCGTGCGTCTCTGGGCACCAAACCGCACTGTGGCAAACTCACTTCCCTTCACCTCTCTTCTTTACCTTTCCCTTTGCTATATATTATTTATACTCTGTTTGTTCTGTTTTTCGGGCCCAGTTTACTGCACCTGTGTCTCCCAAAAGCCCTCGAGCCCTGGCCGCTCTGCGGGGTGATGCGATCTGTGCCCAGCACTTCCGCTTACCGGTGGCTGAGCATCTCTCTGTCCTAACGGCCTCTTTCCTGTCTCCCTCAGTCATGGTCTCAGTCTGCATCATCGTCGCCTCCGTGGCTTTGATCCTCGCAGCCGCCTGTCTGGTCCGGTAAGTGAGCGCGGCCCTCGGCTCAGCACCCGAATCCCCGGTGCAGTAATGGCTGACTCGAGAAAGATGAGAGTCCCCACTCAGTTGAATGCATTAAAGCAAACTGCGTCAAGCCAAAATGACATCAGTCCAGAACTGATGCCGGGTTCGAGTTTAACGCCGGAAAGCATTTCAGTTTAGGACAGTGTTTCATGTAAAAACAATCAGGATATCCATAAGTGACTGTCCATCAGTCCCTACTGCCTGTGGACCATGGGAGGCCCCTTTCTGATGCAGTGCTTTGTTGGCATGGTGACAGCGTGGCACAAAAGATATCTTAAGGTGTTTGTCATTTTGTAATTTTTCAGTAGAATACTTAATTAGGATAAAGAGCCTTTTGCAGTTATTTTTTAATGCTGGATTTGTGCCGCGATATTCGGGATGGTGAAGCTGACTCTGGTGTCAATCCCTTCAGTCTACAGAGGGGCCTGCGACTGGCCCAGAAAGTGGACTACCCGGCCTACGGCATGATGGGACCCAACCACTCTGATGGGACCTTGGTGAGTCTGCCGTGAATTTGTTAACCACACGTTTGTATGACCCAGTTTTACTCATTTTTGCCACTGAATGCATTTGCAGGTGTGTTAACATTATTTAAGAGTCCAGCAGGGACTTTCCCTGCCGGGTTTGGATCTGGCCATGTTTTATGCCTATATTTTTATACAAACCTGACAGTAGAACTCGCGCTTCTTTCCTGTCTCCTCACAGCCTGGGGATAAGAACCTGGCTCAGAGTGCCCAGATGTACCACTACCAGCACCAGAAGCAGCAGATGCTCTCGATGGACAAGTGAGTTCCCCCTTTCCCTGTGGCCCTCCCCCCAGGGAGCTTCCCAGTGCCACGTCGCCCACATTTACATTTAAGCCTTTATGCCTTTATCTGAAGCGCCTTTAAATCAAGGGAAAGTTTAAATTTTATGTGCACTCTCAGGGACTCGAACCTGCAACCTTTGCGTTGTGCTTAGCACTTCCTCCACTTGTCACCACGGCCCACCTCCACCTAAAGCCTCTCTAATGGATCTGCTTCTCTCCGCACTCCTAGGCACAAAGATGAGACCAAGGTTCCAGACTCAGGGACCACGTCTGACGAGGAAAATGAAGATGGAGATTTCACGGTGTACGAGTGTCCCGGATTAGCTCCCGTGAGTGAGAGCCACCATCCAGGGGAGACCCATCCTAGGGGTCTGCTGTTGCAGGTGTTCCTCCAGTTCTTTAAACTAGAAGTGCTCTGTTGCTGCTTTTTCTAGACCGGGGAGATGGAGGTGAAGAATCCACTGTTTGACGACTACGGTGTGAATCCCCAGCGGAGCCACAAGTAAACATGTCAACTACACACACAAACACGCGCACACACACACACTCACACACATTCTTTTCTACTCCTGTGATGCCTACCAAATACCCCGTCATGCCAGCCTATGAACATGAACAGAGACGAATGCCAAGAAGGACGAGCGAGCAGGGCACCCGAGGAGGGGATGGTCATGCTGCCCCCTGTGGCCATTCCGTAGAACTGTCATACAAATCAAGCAGCTGACTTTGGACAGTCTTTTCCCTGGCATTGGTCACCACCAGGCATCTGATGCATCATCAACAGTCTTTAGTCTCATGTTTGATTTCCATCACCCTGCTGATTTACTTTGGGTTTTGTGGCCCCCACCCTCATATCTACATGACGTCACCGCTCTTAGAATGAGTGATCCTGATTTGCTAATCCTTTAGCAGCTAGTTAGGTGATGTTGGCTTCTTTCATCTCTCCTTGTGCTTAGCCTGTAAAAGTCGTATTATTTTATTATATAAATATATATATATATATATATCTCTCTAAACACCGTCGCCTGCTAGTCGCGCGAAAAGATGCTCCGTGTCTCCGCCCTCACACGTTAATTGCTAAATGTCCATTTCCTGCCTGACCACCTGCATCCAGCCGCATCACTGTCCCCTTCTTACACCCCCTGCTAGAGGTAAGGACGTGTATATTCCCTAACCCCCCAGGAGAGACTGTACCACTAAACCCGAAACTGGTCAATCAGGGGAAACCTGGCTCTGGAATGTCCGACACCCCCTCCCTGGTGAAATGCAGATGTCCCCCCCCCCCCACCCTCTTTGTTTCTTTCTATAATTTATACTCCTGAGCTGGTATAGGTTCTATTAAAGGGCTTTTTTCTGACTAGAAAATGAAGACACTCAGACACTGCCCTTTTAAAACCTCATAGCAGACCCATATCTTTATTAATTTGAAAAAATCCGATATTTAAGCCGCTTACCTGGACCAGCTATATAGGGCTCAGTGATAACAGGAGAAGGTCTTTCTCCCAACCTGCTGAAAATAAGATGAATACATTAAAGTAAATAAATATTTTTCGCTGCAAACTAGACTCAATGAGATTTGATTCCCAGGTTATGCTGTCTCTCAGCCTCGCGGGATGACATGCTGTGAGAGGCCTGTCTGTGTTTTGTTTTTCCTTTCTAGGGATTTACACAGGCTGCTGTGTCCTGTTTTATCTGTACTGCATGCTAAAGGCTGACATAATTCTGTTCCCTCCCTGTGTTAGTCATGTGAACAGGTGAGCATCAATCTGGCTGTTTTTACATTTTAAGGCGCGCTGTAATTTAATAAATAAAGTATAATTTCTAATTGAAATAACGTAAATGTGTACAGGGGCTCCACCTGAGCAGTACACAGCTGCTGGTTGAATTAACTCAGTAATTGGTAGACATCACCAACAGTCAGGGTTGTATTTGATAGGACAGTTGCCTTGATGTACAGGTAGCGCAGCGAATGGGAGTTTGACCTGCGGCATAAAGGTGGGCGGTGCTGGGCTGGGTTTCTGTGCTGATGTTATACATATCTTGGAATGGACACTGAGTTGCGGTTGAGCTAGAAGCTTTTCACCTGCAGACATTAATGGCCCTCTCCCAGTTCTGGGGGGTGGAAGGTGTGAGTCAACCTCAGCCCCCCCATACTAGCTGATTAGATGCCTCATAGCATCATCTAAACACTGCTTACGAGAATGTCTATGGAAGTCCCTCCTAGAGCTCAGTCTCCTGGTGTGAATTCTCGAAGCCACGTCCTATAAGCCGTATGTGGTGTTTGAAACACTCCAGTCCTCCAAAAATGGACTCTGAACTCTTTGTTTTTAATGGCACAGACCCAGAATGCTGTTCTTTCTGCGTGAATTGTGAGACCGGGCAGCTATCGTCTGTGTTTATCACTGCCTCTCCCAAATTAGTGCTTTTAGTGGTTCCTTTGTAGAAATCTATACTCTGGACGGTGTACATCACAAGTTATCCAACATCTCCACGGAGCCAAATGTAACTTTTTTACAAAGCATCTGTCTGTATGTAATTTCTTGGGGGTGGGGGGTGGATTGACAATCAAAAAAAAAAAACATGCTGGTCACCTGAAAGTATACACATCAGCCTTTTAAAAAAAATTCTGCTTTCTGCCCCCACGAGCCCAAAATCACTTACTTTATTGCATTCTGGCTGAGCGGGACCCCTCCCGCAGCTCCCCCTCACAGGCTGCAATGGGCCATTTAACAGTTCTGTATTGGCTGCATAAGATGAGTTAGCGGTGGAGGTGGGGGCAGTGAGTGCCGGGGGGGGGGCGTCACAATGGAGACCAAGCTGGGCCGTTAAAGCCTTTGTCCCGCTGGATGGTGGGAGGAAAGTGACCGTCAGCCCATTGATTAAGGCAGACAGCTGCTGTTGGCTGTGAGCTCCGAGCGTCACGACCTGGCCAGCTCTCTCCGGGCCGGGGGGCGGGGGGGGGCACAGCGTGCGTGTGCCCCAGCGTATGGACAGGGAGGAGCAACAGCTTTACAGCGGACCTCAAGCTTGCCACAGGACCCAATGGCCGACATCCCATCATGCACCCTAGCAGCCAGACTGGGCCGCTCAGGACCAGTGCGATATGCATGCATTCCCAGTGAAGGCCTTGAACACCAAAGCTTGGAGCCTCTTTTTTTCCCCCTTTTTTAACTGGGACGGTTTGATCTGCATGTGAATATTTCAGTTTAAAATTAATAAAAGCATTTATACGGCAATGGAATGTTATTACTGTGTCTTTATTAAACGTAGCGGGGTGACGTGAGCTGATGGGTGAATTTCAGTCTAGCATCTTTCAAAAGCAGGGCTGCGGTGATGCAGAGCATAAGCCTGGAAGTGCACAGGGTCAGACGGGCCCCGTCTCAAGGCCCATATACCCCGGCAATAAGCAGCCAGGGGCTCAGCATGCCTTTGAGCTGAGGAAAGGGCCTCATACAGACCTTTAAACCCTCAGCCCTCAGCCCAGCCTCTTACACCAGGTACTGAACTGCAGTGTGATATTATTTCCAGGTAATTGGAATCACAATTAAGGATACAAAATGAGCATTCCTGGCCCAGAAAGTACTGGGGTAAATATTAGCCGAAAGTCATGATCATTAAACATAAAAATGCCACAAGAGTCTTCAGTCTGCGGCCTGGTCATAGTCTGAGTTGTTTATCTCCTATCAGTTGAAACATGGTGGCAGGTGAAATTTTTTAGGGCCCCCTGTCACTCATCCTAGCCCGGGTGAGAGTAGAGGTGGCCTGGTAACCAACTGGGGTGGGTGTCTCATGTTGGGTGAAGCCCTGTGGTAGGAGGTGGATGTCTCATGGCAGTTGGTCTGTGGAGGTAGACTTCCTAGATGGATGTCACATTTCTGTCACCAGTGCAGCTGCTGATGGGTGGAATGATCCACCCACCACAGTAGACCAACATTCTACAGGACGAGGAGCTGCTGGACCGTTTATACACATCACCTAACAGTCTGAGTGTTCATTACACTCCGCTAACAGCAGAGAAAATGTGCAGCGTCTCAGTAGGACACACTCACTGGGCAACTCAGCGCTGCAGGGTTGGGATTTGGACGCCATCCTGCTGTGTGTGTGGGCATCGGGTGGCCGACATGGAAAAAATATCAATCAGACTAATCAAACTAATTCCCTTTTTTAAATTGTAGGTTTTAAATACAGTCGTATGACGTAACAAAACCTCAAAGACAAATGTACTCTTTTGGGTGTTTTCTTTTGAGATGGTTAAAAGAGTTAGTCATGCTGCCATCCAACGTGTGAACCTTCTCTTTGCAGATTTGCTTCGGGTCAGGTTTGGAAAATCCAAACAAGTTCCACATTACTGATGTTGAATTATTTTTAGGGACCAACTCCTCCGTGCCACAATATTGCCAAATGTGTTGCATGTTGTGCATTGCATGCTGGGACGAGGGCGTGAAAGGGGGAGAGGGAGAAATCCAAGGCACTACCTACCGTTTGCTATTTCCGGTGTATTGGTGTTTTGAATCAGATTTGGCTGACAAAAGTGCTTTAGATGTGTGTATGAGTCATAACGGCTAGAATATGCACAGTAGAACAATAATAACAATCTCTCTGTAGGGGCAGGTTGCTCCTGTTGTGCGATGTGGATGCCCTTCAGTGGACTGACTTCATGCCTGGGGTGATCTCCCACCTGATGCCCTCTGCTGTCTGGGACAGGCTCTGGAATTTGTAAGGCATACAGTGCCAGTCAATAGTTTGGACACGCCAAAGGAGTGTGATAGTGTTGCATCACCTGACCAAAACAGAGCAGAAATGGTTTTGGCAGAGTTTGACCAGAAAGTGAAGGAAAAGTGGCCAATGAGAGCTCAGCGTATGTGGGACCTGCTTCAGGACAGCTGGAAAAGCATCCCAGGAGGCCACCTCATGAAACTGGCATAGAGGAGGTACTGGAGGGGTTAACGGCCTTGCTCAAGAGCCCAGTGGTGGAATCACTCTGCTGACCATGGGATGTGAACCAGCAACCTTCATAGCTGCCCCCCCAACCAATTTTTTTTTTCTTGATACTATTTCTGGTCAGTGCATTATTCCATATATGTTATTTTATAGTTTATGGTGTCTTTTATAATTACTTTGGAATCTGGAGAATATGGCGGTGAAATGGTTATTGCTGTTGTCATACATCTGTGGGACTGGGGTTCGAGTCTCTGCCGTGGCTCCATGTGTGTAGGGTTTGCATGTTCTCCCCGTGTTGTTGCTGGGTTTCCCAGGATACTCCTGCCCCCCACAGTCCAAAAACATGCTGAAGTTAATTGGAGTTACCAAATTGCCTGTAGGTGTGAGTGCGCCCTGCGATGGGTTGGTGCCCCACCCTGGGATAGGCCTTGGACCTCCCCCCACCACCCTGTATAGGACAAGCAGTTACAGGAAATGGATGTATAGAGTAGGATAGCTTTCTATGGGTAGGTGTGTCTAAACTTTCAACTGGTAAAGTTTGGAATTCCACTGCATAAAGCCTGCTCACCTCACAAAACATGCTTTTTTGCCTTATGATGCACGTTAAGATTTGGCTCATGCTGCCAATGACATGACATTAAATTTACAGTCTAAAAATACAACAGACTGATAGATATCAAATGATAACACTCACTGAGTAACCAGTATCATTTGCCTCCTCTAAGAATCGCCTTTTAGCTTTATAAAAGCATGGATATAATTCAGGCTTTTGGTACAGCTAGTTTTTATGACTTGGGAGGTTTTGCATTAAAGTGTTTGTTGATATTTTTCTAGTGATTGCTCCATGAAGTTACATAAAGAGTTAATGCTCAATGTTCCAAATTCACACTTTAATTGTGCTTTTAGGATTAATTACTTATCTAAAATTATTCTACTCAGACCGTGTATTTTGCCTGGTTTTGCTTCTGATGCTGTGATGGGAGGAATTCGATTTTGAAACCCACTGTGACTGTCAGGCA
Organism: Petrocephalus sullivani; assembly: GCA_026780845.1. Lineage (NCBI taxonomy): Eukaryota > Metazoa > Chordata > Actinopteri > Osteoglossiformes > Mormyridae > Petrocephalus > Petrocephalus sullivani. The sequence goes on along the minus strand of JAODKM010000108.1, from coordinate 6,501,471 downwards.
TGCACCCAGGTAGGACCCCCTCCGCACTCCCGGGCAGCCCAGGACATTTATTTCCAGAGAACCAACAAAACAAACCCAAAAAACTGGGTCAAACTAACTGGTTTTTGACTGCGTATGATAACCCCTCAACGTGGGTTTCAAAGACTCATTTGTCATCAATAGATGAGCATATCTATTGCTAAATATTTACATTTAAAAAATCCATATTACTAATATAGTAATTACAATTCTCCTGCTCAGAATTACAAGCTCTCCTCTAAACCCCATAAAAGGTTCCCTGTAGGTTGCCATCCCAGGTCAGTTTATGACCCTTGCGGTTTGCTTGTGACCATGGGCCGGGTTTGGACTGCTAAGTTATTGCTTACTGGTGTCTAGCCTTTTTATTGGCTAAGGGTCATGTGACCTGGCAGTTTGCCCTGCACCCATCGAAACGCATAGACTCCAACAATGCTGGAATATTCTAAATCATTTTAGAGGTTCTGTAACGTATCTACTGAGAGGGAGATATCTCAGTTATTACCATCATCAGTAAAGCCACATTCTCACATTTAATGGATTTCTAAATTAATTTTACCCCCCTGTCCTCCAATCCCAAGAAATGAGTAGCTATTTTCTCAAATTTATGGGCAACCTGCAAATACGAATTTTATCATCTTCTTCTAGTCTGGAGGCTTCATCTGGGGAATGAAGCAACTCCTGTCATGCTGTGGGTACAGCCGGGTGCATATCTACCTTGTACACTAGTCTGGCCCGAAGGACGCTGAGTGCAATTGCACATTCTGCTCTCAAACCCATCTTCCCCTCACCTCGGATGCGTAGGCGAAGCTCTGCCACCTGTCTGTACCACCGCCCAGCTGGCGAAAGCTACCCTCATGCTGATCTGAGAAGAGTTTGATAGATTGTGAGCAAGCTGAAGCAGATGGGGCGGATGGGACATCCTGTCGGTAACCGAGCAGGTGGAGGCACGGTTAGTCCTGCCGCTCTGACTTGGGTGGTAATGGCAGGATTGTCTAATCCAGCATGCTGGATTAAGGTAGTGGTGGTGGTTTTGGGGAGGTGGGGGTTGCTTTCTTACACCAAGTAGAAGATACAGTTAGATAAAAGGGGAAAGCAGGGGTGTGCTCCAGAGACAAGATCTAAAGACATCTGGCTTTTTGGGGGCTAATCTTCTAAGATCCCCCCCACCTCAAACGGTCCATTCTCCCCAGTGTCTCCCTTGAAGCCTTGCCCTCGATTCCCTCTGAAACCCAACTGTACACTTTCTATCCCAAGTGCCATTGCTTTGCATGACAATCCCCAAGTCCACAGCACAACACAATCCCCCGCTCTCCAGGTTTGATGTCTTTAAAGTCTTTCACAGACTTTTTTGGCCTCCTGGGCCCACCGCTGGCTTTGTAACTGGGAGAGAAGCGGTCCAAGCAGGCCGCCTTTATTTGGACCGGGTTCGCCAAATGTCCTGGGTGGCAGGGGGTAAATTGTTTTCAAGTGGCCTTGTGTGACTGTGTTGCTTTTGTAGGGGGTATTACATTACTGAGATACAAAATTAGGATACTTCACATATAATTCATACATAGAAATATTACCATACAGGTGTACATTCGCATTATATGCACCACAGTTATTTTTTCTCAGAAAACAATGATGACATTAAAACGAGGCTGCCCGAGTTTTGCCGCTAATGCAGAAAATGGAATGTCTTGGGTGAGTAGAAAACGGTGCTGAGAATGCCCGAATGTGTTTCGCTGTGTCGGGGATGGGGGGGTGGGTGCAATCAAAGGGCCCCGACTCATTGTTCGATCCTGAAAAGCCGCTAATGGCTGACCATCGCAACTCGGGGTCTCGGAGCTGCAGGGCGCCCCGGGGCGCAGCCACACAATGGGCCTCGCGCCCTCCCCGCCGCGCGTCTTCCTGCCCCAATCTGCACCGGGTGACGCGTACGTGGGGGCGCGCAGATGCGCTCGCACACCAGGGCCGGGAGCCCTTACAAATACCGCGTTATAAAGATCCGCTACAGAGTGCATCCGAGCTATTGAGAAAGTTCATGCCGAACAGCCAGATCTCAAGTTATAGATAAAGTACAGTACAATAAGTAATATTACACAGGTATCACCCCATGATTTTAAACCATTGTCTATTTCCTCAATATCGCCAAGATATGTTTTAGAAGCGATATTGCTGGATTATCTGATATTACAGTTCATTTCCTGGGATGTCCCCCGCTGGTTCCTTGGCACTCGCCTCAGGAGAAATCCTCTGTCGTCTGGCTATCGGGGAGCCCGACACATCACTGTAACCTAATCATTTTCGGGATTTGCTCACATTTGCCGAGTCCAAGATAAACATATCACCTTCCTACTCTGCTCTGGAGGGTAGCTGTTCTTACACGTGAGATGGCGAACTCTCTCGTTAAGATTAAGGCTGTTTTTCTGAAAACGTTTTAATGGTAAACAATTTCGTCAGAATTATGTTGCGTATGTATTAGAGGAATAAGGGGCAGTGAATGTGAATTAGGGGTGTTTGTTTATTACATTTATTTTATTTTCCTTTAAAAAAACCGAAAATGTGATAGTGCTGATAGTTTAGTAAGTCAGAACTTACTAATATACACCAGTCTACAACGGTATTTATGAATGTGACCGTCGTTTGAATTAGTCAAGATAACACCAAATTAAAATATTACATAAGTGCAAGTTCCTTAAATTATATAATTTAATGTGTGTATTCCAGCGTGAATCTCAAATAAAAGCCCCACTCCGTTTTTACTTTTATGTCACAGTTAAATTTGCAATTGAGATGCTGTAATTTATACATATCCAGAGGTTCTTTTTTTGTTCCTGTAAATCACACTGGATTTTAATGTAAAGGACAGGTAATTGAAAATGAATTATTCCAACAAACCGACCGTAATGGTCTTTGCATATTAAATGCACGGGCTGCCTTTCCCAGAAGGCAACTACTCGTCCCATATACTTTCAACTAACCTATTTAGCAATGTAAATATAATCCAGGCATCAACACGGGCTGCATTACAGGAGACCCGGCTATGCGCATTTGACTTGGCGCATTATCGTGCGTTTTTACTGGCGAGGCCGCATGTGTGGATGAGCTGAGAAATTAACACTTGTAACAATTTTAGCCATATCAGCCCAAAGACAAACTCCGGGCCGCGGGTAATAACATCACCTCCCATTGAAATAACGCCGAGGCCGTAAACAAACAGGCAGCGTCCTGTAACGTAGCCACGCCCACCCGAAAAATCAAGTTCATTCACAAATTCACCGTCAGCTGCGTCCTATTGTCCTCGCTGACCAATGGGGAAGCGGATCATTTACATGCCGGCCTTTCGCACCAATTGATTAAGCAACGCCGTGTAATTCATGGGGTAAGTTTTGGGAGCGTGCTGGATGGTGTGCTGACTGCTGCTCATCAACCTTCCTGGCAATGGATTAATCAGATGGTCATCTCACACCGAGTCGATAACTGCGTCTTGTGAAGACGGGATAGGTGACAAGGCAGGTTCTGGGCTGATATTGACGCCTCTGAATGTCTTTTTTTTTCCCCTCCCAATTACGGAGTCCGGACCTAATTTAGCACACAGGTTGCATTAATTGCGCGTGGTTTGCTCATCACGGGTTTTTAATTTTAGCGCGCCGATGGAGTAGCCGACAACCACAACCAGTTGGGGTTTTCTTTTAGCAGTTTTTAAATAGTTTGAGCGCTTCTGCTGTGAGTTTTTTTATCATGTCAGATCGGTCTCAGAGTCCAAGCTCGGAATGCACGAATCGGTCGTATGAGCCCAGCAGGGCCATGTACCCCCAGGTCTTGGGGCAGGAAGGGCTCGGTGGCGCCCCCCTACAGTTCCCGCATGGTATGCTGCAGGACCCCAGCATACTATTCAACAAAACGTCGTACAATGGGATAACGCCACCGCAAGCCTTTTTCCCGTTTTCGGCGGTCGGGGGGGAATACAGGCATTCGGAGGTGCAGGCGGCCGACCTGGGCCAGCCCAGGCACTGGTACCCCTTCGCACCGCCGGAGTACACGGGCCAGGTAGCCGGGGCAACAGCTGCCACTCAGCCCGCAAACTTAAGTCCTCCGATCGCCGAAACCAGGGAGCAGATAAAGATACCCGAAATAAAAACTGAGAAGGAGATCGGGGAGTACGCCACCGAGACCAAAATCCAGCCCCAGTTCCCCCCTCCAGCTACTTCCACCGTGCCCCCCGGCATGTACTACTCCCCTGCCTGGAACCCATCCTTCTGGCCTGGCCTGACCCACATCGCGGCTGCCAGTAACTCTGCTCACGCAGCTGCTCCCGCATCATCCTCACCCTCCCTGTCGCCGTCGCCCACCGACACCAGCTTTGCCGGGGCTGCCTTTTACGGCGGCGGGACCACCCAAGCCACGTCCACCCCGCCGCTCCCGAGCTCCAATGCGCGCAGCAGCGGCTCTTCCAGCGGTGGCTGCAGTGACTCCGAGGAAGAGGTAAGGATGACGCCGATCAAAGCGCACGACATCGCCGGCGGCGTGGAGCTGTGCATCTAAATCTGATTTTCTCCCTTCGTGCGCGCTACAGGAGAACCTCTCCACGGAGGAGCTGGAGCAGTTCGCCAAGGAGCTGAAACACAAGCGCATCACGCTGGGCTTCACGCAGGCGGACGTGGGCCTGGCCCTCGGGAACCTCTACGGTAAGCCGACAGGTCCCTCTGCCCTGCCGTGGCGCTGTGGTGGCCTTAGAGCTGAGCGATCTGTCGGCGTTACCATGCATACTGTAATGTTACTTCACTTTGCATCAATGTTGTGGAAACACTGTAACTGAACGCTTCTCGAGTGTTGGAACGTTTGGCAGGTATCACTGTTCAAAGCAGGGGTGGGCATTCTCATCCGCAAAGGGCCGGTGTGTATGCGGGTTTTCGGGACAACCCTAAGGTCAGCTGTTAAAACCCAGGCGTGAGGACTCTTCGGTCAATCAGTCCTCTAATTAGTGATCTAATTAGGGAGTTGCAGCGAAAACCTGCATACGCGGCGGCCCTTGGCGGATAAGATTGGGCACCCCTGGTTTAAAGTAAGCCTTTGATATACTAGACTGCCTTGTGCTCTGCTTCCATGTTTTTGAATTTGCACATGTCTGTGGTGCTTCTGTCCCCACGTCTTTGTGAAAATGGTCTGACCTGTGTGCGTTTCTGTGGACAGGGAAGATGTTCAGCCAGACCACAATCTGCCGCTTCGAGGCCTTGCAGCTGAGCTTCAAGAACATGTGCAAACTGAAACCTCTGCTGCAGAGGTGGCTAAATGAGGCAGAGGCATCGGACAACCCCCAGGATGTGAGTAAACTTGAATGCAGCAAAGCATTTGCGTTTTTTATTTGTATCAATTGTGCCCTCTAGCTGCCAAGAGCTGTAATGCAGGTGACTGTAATGCATATGTTGACTGGAAGACGGTTGAGCCTCAGTGGCTTAGTTATTAGAGTACAGGTGTTTTTCTGTGGATATCCTGCTTATTCAAGCTGAATGTGGGGTTTAAGATGTATAGAGATGTCAGTTCGCTGTTTTGTGGGGCAATGTGCCATTCTGTTTCTTTTGCCCCCCCCCCCCCACCAGATGTACAAAATTGAGCGTGTGTTTGTGGACACGAGGAAAAGGAAGCGGAGGACCAGCCTGGAGGGTACCGTACGCAGTGCCCTCGAGTCCTACTTCATCAAGTGTCCCAAGCCCAACACACAGGAGATCACGCACATTTCTGATGATCTGGGTCTGGAGAGAGACGTGAGTCTTTTGTAGCCTGTGGTGGCAGGCATAGTTTACCCTGCTGTACACTAGTGCTGCCCAGTCCTCTGTGGTAAGGTTAATGGTGCACCTGGGCCTTAATAATAATATTATTATTATTATTATTATTATTATTATTATTATTAATTATTAAAAATATATTATTTCCTGTGTTTGACATGGATTTTTGCTCCATTTTGGAGTCTGATTTTAGGGGAAATGAGGTATTTGAGGTTTGGTGGGCTGAGGTCTGTCAAATCATATCTAATAGTGATGTATTGCACAGTTTTATGCATGGCTTGGTGTTATGAGCATTCAGAACACGTGAGATTTTGCAGCAGTCCTAGGGGCAGCTGGGAAGTCCCTTTGTCGACGGTCCCCTGTTGCTTGGCTGGCGTGTGATGTGCCCTGCGCTGTCATTCACAGGTGGTGCGTGTCTGGTTCTGCAATCGGCGGCAGAAGGGGAAACGCCTGGCCTTGCCGTTTGACGACGAGTGTGCCGACGGCCAGTACTTCGAGCAGAGTGTGCAGGCACCCCACATGGGCACCGCAGCCCTCCCCGGCCAGGGTTACCCTGGGCCGACCCACCCTGGTGGCCCCGCCCTTTACATGCCCCCCCTTCACAGACCAGATGTTTTTAAACAGGCTTTGCACCCGGGACTGGTGAGTCACCTGACCAGTTAAGCTCCACCCCAAGGCTCCCACTCCATACATAACACGGACTGTTCTGCGTTTCCTGCTTGTGGGTGTGACTGGTTGGACACGAAGGCCCTTTCATCACCTGTGGACCCAGGCTATAGTGTTGATCCTTACTGGCCAGGATCCAAAGCTGCATAGACACATCTGTGACCTGCAGGCTGCCTACCCTTGCAGTTCCTTACTCGCCCCCCCCACACACACAGTAGCTAGTGGGTTTTCTCAGAAGTGGTGGGAGTTAAGGGAACTTGTATGGCTTTCCAGGAAACTTCTCTCATCTGCTTTTTTTTTTTTTTTTTTCTTTTTCTGGGACCGGAGAGCAAATGCTAAACAAGGATGTCTGAAATTCAGTCCCCTACTCTTGGTAACTGCCTTTCGAATGAGTTGATTTCATTTAAAGCTGTATGTATATACTCCCAATTCATGAAGTCCCATCCTGTTAACACTGGTTTATGTATATGTGGAGTTTGATGGTGATATCACTGCTTGTGGGGTGTATGTTTCTTTAAATGTCAAAACCTAATTTTGCCTAAGTTCCTCACAGGAAAGCTTGAGTTGTTATACACCTAATCCTATTCATGGCCATACCTTGGCAAGCCTTACTTAAAGCTATTTTAAAACCTCACACATTGTGCCTTTTTTACCTACCGTATGTCCTGTCTGGAGATATAGGATGAATTTTTAGCCCGTGGTTTGTTAGCACAAGCCTTTTTAAATCTTGTTCGTAATGCAGTGTCACGTTTGAAAGTTTGTGCCTTTGGCTACAGACCTGAGCCCGATTTCTTGTCTCCATTAAAAGTCCATGTGAATTCCACCTAGAGTGCTGGTGTTCAGTGTCCCTTCACAGTGCAGTGCACCTCAAACTGCCATGACATGCTCGCTCATTACCCCACCTACCCATCAAACTGCCTTGACATGCTCGCTCATTACCCCACCTACCCATCAAACTGCCGTGACATGCTCGCTCATTACCCCACCTACCCATCAAACTGCCGTGACATGCTCGCTCATTACCCCACCTACCTTCTCTGTATTTGGCCATTTGAATCTGCTTTGCTGCACCATCTTCTCTGGCTGTTTGTTTTATACCCAGTTGGCATCTTTCCTGTGTAAATGTCCTGGGTTTCCTGTCCCCCCCCCCCATTTTTCACCCAACAGGTGTAAAAAGTCGTGCAGCATGGTTCTGCGCAAAATGACACTTTCACTTAATAGAGATTACAGTTTTCTCTCAGTTCTTGACCAGTGCATGATTTTGTAGTGCATCTCACAAGGTATTCATGAAGTGAGACAAACCAGTATATAGATGCATGATGTATTTCTCATACTGGTCGTTGCCAACTGAAATTTTTAAGGTTTATTTAAAGTTGGCACCACCAGAGCTCAAGATGACCTGCTCAAATGGAGATTGTATGGATGATCATCTTCAACCAAAAGGACACCTCAGTTTGGGGGGACTATCCTGTCTTGAAGGAAGAATGTAATTTGTTAATGGGGTTGGTTGTGGGTGCGCACCCTGAGAGAATCCTGCAAGCCCTGTTGTCTGTGAGAGCAGGTATCTGCTTAGGGCAGCCATTCCATTTGATTTCCCCCCTGTGTGCTGTAATGCTGAGAGTTTTTTCCGTCTTTGGGTAGGTCTAGATATGACTAATCTCCTTAACCGTTCACACCTTGCCCTGGCTAGATTTCGTTTCTCACTAACTAGATGCCGGTAGGGCAAGAAATAATTTTGAAGGACCTTTTTGTTTTTAATTTTTATCCAGGTTGACTCCTTGGCAGGTCTCCTAAATACTTCCTGCTATTGAAAATCTTGAGATGTCTATATCCAGAGGCAGGATCTGCATGACCTAGGTACAGCAGTGTCTGATTATAAAGGGCATTTGGTGGTATTTGAGTTGTGGTTCTGAAAGTCCTATGTAAATGAAAACAGGATGTGGTGTGTGTGTGTGTGTGTGTGTGTGTGTGTGTGTGTGTAATGGCTTAACCTAAAAGAACCTATGAGTCTGATGGCATGGTTTGATTGGGCGGTGTGCATGTGTCAAATGGTTAGTGTGGCTATTTTACTAAAGTCACCCACCTAATCTCCAACCCGCTAAATTTGCCTGTGGGCACTGGAAAGGTGTGAGCTGTGGTGGCAATTTCAGGTCCAGAAAGTAAAAAATCCAGACCGGGATTTTGTTTCAACCAACTAGTTGTGCACTCTGTGACTGACTCTTTATGCTCAAATGATTGGTTGAAACAAAATCCTGGTCCGGATTTTTACTTTCTGTACCTGAAATTGACACCTCTGGGTGCGGGCCCTGTCTGCAGAGCTGCTGGGCCTTTAGCTGGCATGTGCTATGCCAGTGGTTCTTTTGAAAGAAGGTGAGTTCAAGAATGGCCCCTCTCTGGGACAGTGACATGGTCCTGCGCCCAGAGCAGGCGGCTTGTGGTAAGGTACAAATGGAGACGCTTTGTTACTCTTGCTCTTCTCATGAGACACAGGGGGTGTGAACATTTTGCAACTGGATGACCAGAGTTGCTTGGAATTCAGTTTTGAGGTGTGATGGTCACTGGTGAACCCAGACTCGTGTTCAGCGCTTGGGTGAAATGTATACATCTAAAACCATATCTAGGTATCTTTAAGTAGAATACAGATATGTATATCACTATTTCTGTAAATGGGTCAAGTGATCAGTTGTGAGTCACATCAACGGGGTGTGATCAAAACTAAATGCAGGGCTTCCTTCCCTTTTTGTAAATGTACAACTATTCAGTAGACATTTCAAATGGAACTCTCAGACAAATTGTGCCTATATCTGCTGTATGAATCAAGACTTTTTTTTTTTTTTCCCCTCTTCAGTTTGACAGTTTTTGAAACAAGGTAAATGATTATGAACAACAAAGTCTAAAGCCTATTGGCAAAAAAAGCTCTAAAAACAGAAGCCTGACGCATTTGAAAGTTCACAACTACATTAAAAGATGCCCATTTTAAGGTATTAGTCTTCAAGACGAATATTTTGAGTCTTTGGTGTTTTTAACATACCACCCGTTTGGCAATGATTTTTAAGAAAAGATCGTGGAGACTAGCTGAATGGTTTGAATTCTGAGATGTGACGTGAACGCTCTCCTGCAAGGAGGCGTACGATTGGTCTCAATCTTTAATGGAGTCCTCATTTTGCTGCACGATAAAATATCTTTATAAACAGGATAACAAATTACCATCTGTTAATGTGCGCTGAGAGAGACTGCTGCTGAGCCCCATTTCAGACGGCTAAAATTTCCTGTGGTTTCTGTCAATGTGCTTCTGCCGTTTTGGGAAACCATTGGGTTTCACCTCAGCTCACCAGTGCGCGTCCTTACCGGCTACCTTATTGACTCTTGGTTACTCTGCACTTAACTGGTTGTGGTAAACCATGCAGTCACTGTTCAACGTCAGCGTGTCAAGCCGCCTAACCCGGGAACTCACCCGGGAAGTCAGATTACCGCTTTCAGTCTCGTTTTCGGCACGCCTGTGTTTCTTAGATGAAAATGATATGCATGAATTCAGCTGACGATTGGTACCCAATATGTAGCAGGAGTGCAACCTAAAAATCTTAAAGACGCTGAAATTTTCTCCAGTGTACACTATATTGCCAAAAGTATTGGGACACCTGCCTTTACACACAAATGAACTTTAATGACATTCCATTCTTACTACATAGGCTTTAATATGGAGTTAGCCCACCCTTTGCAGCTATCACAGCTTCAACTCCTCTTCTGGGACGGCAAGGTTTAGGAGTGTATTTATGAGAATTTTTGACCATTCTTCCAGGAGAGCATTTGTGACTTCAGGCACTGATGTTGGACGAGAGAGCCTGGCTTGCAGTCTCTGCTCTAATTCATCCCAAAGGTGTTCTGTCGTGTGAAGCAGGGCCCTGTGCAGGCCAGTCAAGTTCCTCCACACCATTGCACTTGGTGATGTAAGGCTTGGATGCAGCTGCTCGGCCATGGAAACCAATTTCATGCAGCTCTCTACACACGGTTCTTGAGCTAATCTGAAGGCCACATGAAGAAAGTTGGCGACTTCTGCACACTGTGTACCTCAGCATGCGTTGTCCCCGCTCTGATTTTACGTGGCTTACCATTTCATGGCTGAGTTGCTATTGTTCCCAGTTGATTCCACTTTGTTATAATGCAACCAGCAGTTGACTTTGGAATATTTAGTAGGGATGAAATTTCAGAAATGGACTTTTTTGCACATATGGCATCCTGTGATGATGCCATGCTTGAATTCACTGAGCTCCTGAGAGCGACCCATTATTTCACAAATGTTTGTAGAGGCAGTCTGCATGCTTAAAGCTTGATTTTTATACACCTGTGGGCATGGAAATGATTGGAACACCTGAATTCAATGATTTGGAGGGGTGTCCCAATAGTTTTGGCAATATAGTGTACCAGGTAACTGAAAAGGATCTAGGCAAATTCACTACACAGTGGCAAGGTAGGATTTGAACCCCCCCAACTCTGGAGATATCAGGGTACAATGCTACCCACTGAGCCACCCCAGCCATCTATTAAAATGCTACACATTGGCCCATCCCTGCAGGTCTTGGTAGATGTTCATGGGTGGCAGCTTATGGTAAACCGTGCAGACCTTGCACAGTCTTTCCCTCCAGTCAGTGTACAGCTTCACACTGTGGTCCTGTTGCCATCTGAAATATGACCTGTACCTCGTCTTATTTGTCACGGTCTGCCTGAGGTATTCTGCCAGCTCCTCTATGGTCTTGAAGTCATTCACATGGATGAAGGAATGGTGAGGCACCACGGCCTCGTAGTTCTCCCGTGGAGGACCCAGGACCACTGGCACGGCACTGGCCTGGAAAGAGTTGCGCCACAGCTTCTCCGTGATGTAGTCTTTGTATTGTGCATTCTCAAAAGCCAAGTAGAAGTGGCAGCGGGAGATGGTCGGCAGTAACTCTTCATTGGGAAGCGGCCTTTTGAAGCTATCCCCATATAGGTCCAGCTTAATGAGCTCCTTCAGCTTCAGGAAGACCTTAACCCTTGCATGTTTAGGATTGTAGTGGCTGATCACCCAACAGGCCAAGGAAGATTTGTCCTCATGGAGGACATTACTATCCTTGGCAGGTATCTTAGAAACCAGCTCTCCGTAGGGTATGAAGATGTCAGAATCACGGCGGTAGCTCATGGTCCAGTTGAACAGACCATTGTAGGCGGTCAGGTTGCCATTGGAGGCTGGAGACTCCAATGACAACCAGAGCCACTTCTGGTTAGCTGGACGGTGGAGGTGCAGAGGTAGCTGCTGCTGGTGGGTCTTCAGTTCATGGTGGTGGAAGACTACGATGTCAGAATGGTTGAACAGTGAGTGGTTGTCATGGAGATGGCAGCCGGGGACGCGGTACATATCCCAACAAATGTCCCCGGCTAGGCTGTAAGGGCGCCCGAATGGCCAATACCAGATCAAGATGCTGATGTTGGAACTATGCTTTGGGGCACTGTAAATGTCATAATCCAAATAGAAGTGGATGAAGAAGAAGAAAGAGATGGTCAAACAGACCAGGAAGCAGATGACCACTGAATATATTTTTGCCAGCATCCCATTCAAGGTGGATCTTTGCTTTGTGCCCTGTGCTGCGTAGGGTACGCTCCTGAACACAAGAATGGATGGGTGGATGGAACTTGTTTTTACTTTCAAGCATTCTAAGCCAAGTACTGTCTTTTAAATTCACCTTGCCAGGGAAACTTGCTGGCACAAGTAAACCAATTCTCGGAGCTCCTCCCAGCTGGTTGGGTCCTGTGCTAAAAGAGAGAAAACACATTTACACAGTTGTCACGCTAAGAGTGTCATCCTGAAATTGCTCAATGGTGTAGTGGGTACCACTCAGGCATTAAAGGAAACTGTGAAATTTCTTTAACCTGTCACCTAGGTTGTAAAACCACTTCATTATTGCTTGCGTTGCATGTTGAAATTCACTATTAGCTGGTCTAAGGTTACCTGCTTAATACCAGTGGAATTTTACTGCAATATTAATGCTTAATTTTGCTTACACTGAACTACAATGCAACCGGAAAGCTTGTCTGCTGCTTTTTTCACACGTTTTTATCTGGTAGGCTTTGTGTCCGTTCACTCCCTTTCCTGTTTATTTGAGGTTCCTTCCGGTGATATGATAGCTGGGCATTAGACACATGGACCATCCCAGGTCACTATTTTGCAGACGCATGCAATTCTGTTTTCACTGGATCTGGAAATATTTGGTGTAATTTACACTCCAGCTGTTTTACATGCAGTATTTGCTTCATGCCGCTGCCTGGGAATGACGCTACTTGCTATCACTTTACTGGAACTTGCCGGAAAAGGTATGCTCACATTGAGCATACATTAGGGGTATGCAGGCAAGGAGTTGCATTAAATTTCAGCTACGGAGTTTTATGCCCAAGGGCAGTCCATTTTGTCTTTGGAGAAATTTGATAACACTTGAATTGTGGCATCATTTATCTAGATTTTTTTTTTCTTTTTAACTTGCATTTCAATAGGGAAATGGAATAGTGAACTGTTTAAGCAGTTGAAACATGAGTAGGCATTTGCATGTAAATGCAGTACAAGTGAAATACAAAAATGAAACGTCAGTGTGGATTATGATCTAAAAAGCCCAATTACACCATTCTGTAAAACATGGTTTTTAATACAAATATGAACATGCTAATACAAAATACATTTGTGTTGTGGAATTCTTAATATGTCCAATGAGCATTATAAGGAAATGAAACCTCAGTATATATTGCATTCCTAATAAAGGAATTTTTACCATCCATCATTTGAGAAAATTCCAGTGGTTAGTAATGCTAAGCGATTAGTTGTGGCACTTCCGCAGCTGCTGCACACTGACTAGCATGTTGATGCAAATTGTCATATTAGTATAAGGCTTACTCGTCATAGTTTAATTCTTACTAGTAAAAATAACATTTTTAATACTAAAAATGCAATTAATCGTAAGACTATGAATTCAAGACATCTACAATACAATAAAATTTAACTGCAGATCTCTACAATGTCATTAATGTTAAGTTACATTATTATTAGTGTAATTTTTACTAGTAAGACTTGGGCTTACTTGTCATAACTTAATACTAATAAAAGTAGGGCTGCAGCTATCGATTATTTTAGCAATTGAGTATTCTATCTATTATTCGAATAATCGGATAAGAAATGCTTTTGTCTTAATAAAGTGCCATAGTAACTGTTCAAAAGAGGGAAAAAAGACTGGTCTTTTATAACTTATTGGTTTCCTTTATAGAAACATTTTTAATGGTTAAACTGCATAGCATACTGATGATATTTCAAGTAATTTAACATGTGGGAGATGAAATAATCCGGGAAAAAAATCACTTTTTGGTCGAGTGCTGTTTGCAAACACAGCACTTAAAAGGCGCATGTAATAATACAGATATTTTACCGCAACACTGTGTTTTATTGGCAAATAAAAATGCCCACATAACCAAATAAACCACATAAATTACCAACCCGGTCTCAGGACTTTTCGTGCAGCCATCACGACATAAAAATCTATTCAAACGTGCTGCGATCACGCTTTACGTGATCTTTTTTACGTGATAGGACAACGCCTCACTACCCTATGTATTTTAATGCGCAGTGCATAACACCGCCACTATGAGCGCTAACTGGGGACTGAGGGACGCGATCTGATAACGCCGTCGACGATGTGCGATGCGACCGTGCAAAACGGCGCCTGGTTTTTACTTCTGTTGCATGAATGACTGAATCTATGCAATCGTGTGAGAATATACTACACACTTCCCACTAAAAGTGAAATGATAATGTGCTGAAAAGCCGGGTTGAAATTACCACAAAATAATTTAAGGCATTTTGCCATAAGTTTGGTAGTAAATTCACCTTGACCCATGTGACCTGAGGACAGCCGCAAACTGATATTTTAATCAGCTGTATTAATTAACATGGTAGCAGTGCAGCTAACTGTAATTATGAAGCCATTGATAACCAGAACAACTTAACATGTAATGTTACCCTGTCAGTAGTAACTGACAAAATCATCAGTGAACTTGGGACGTTAGCCTCGATAGCTGCTAAGCTACCTTCCGTCTTAACTATTAATTATGATAACCATTAACAGCTAATGCTGATGCTAATTCTTTAGGAATGTTGGCCCATATTGATAGAATAGCATCTTGCAGCTAATGGAGATTTGTGGGATGCACATCCAGGGTACGAAGCTCCTGTTCCAACACATCCCAAAGATGCTCTATTGGGTTGAGATCTGGTGACTGTCGGGGCCATTTTTGACATGGTCAGAAACAATGCTCAGGTAGCCCGTGGCATTTAAACAATGCCCAATTGGCACTAAGGGGCCTAAAGTGTGCCAAGAAAACATCCCCCACACCATTACACCACCACCA
>JAODKM010000108.1:6474500-6486501 GCA_026780845.1 Petrocephalus sullivani | reverse complement strand
TGGGGGGGCCCGCCCCACCGCCAGGCCCGCCCCCCCCCCCACCGGGCGGGAGGTGTTTTTTTTCTTGGGTCCGTCCCCCCCCCCCCCCCCAAATAATCTTCCTGGCCCCCCCTGTTACTGAGAGCTGAAGCCGAGCCTGATTGCCATCGATGTCAAAGCAAAAATAACTGTGAAACATCCTGGCCAAAATCAGCCTTGCTAATTCTTGTTATTGTTATTGTTCTTGGTTGGGTATATGCCCTTTCTCTCTGCCCTAGCCGCGCCTCTCTGCTTTCTCAACAAAGTTTTATATTCTATACTTCAGAACTTAAATTGATTTAACCCCAGGTTTAGTTTTGGCTGACGGTGGTGCTGCAAAGCCACCGTCCACCATCCTGGCAACCTTATCTGCTGTGACTTTTATTGCATGGCTTTCCTGTCACCCCCCTCACCCCCCCCAAGCCGGCCTATTTTTTTACCCTGTGTCAGGCTTTCGTTTCTCGAAAGGGAAGTAAAAATGTAACTGCCAGCGTTAAACTCCTTCAAACTTTTGTAGAAAAGCATGGATCTCTTTTGCCGTGTGACTCACAGCTTGGTGCTGTTTTCACCTCCACCCACATGCGCAGCAAACTCAGTATCATGTGCTACTCATCAGACCATTCTTCTGCTCTTGTGCATATTGCTTGACGCTTCTTTCTGATTGAGAACACTCATTTCAGTGAGCTGCACTTCACCTTTTAATACAAGCCAGAAACAACGGTCCCCTTCTTCGTCAGTAACCACCCCCCCAGCCAGTAATTTGATTACCACCATGACAGCCTCTGGATACATCCAGGGGTTCAGTACCCATGGACGTGTTGGACAGCCTCTGGATACATCCAGGGCTTCAGTACCCATAGACGTGTTGCCATACATTTTAGCAGAATGGAGCAGCTTAACCAGAGTATTCGGTAAAGCTGGGCATACACTGTGCGATTTTCGGCCCATTTTGAGCCAATTTTTCACTTGTGCGATAATTCCTGGAGTCGGGCCGAATTTCAGCTTGATCGTGCATCCTATATCGTATAGTGTACAGGATGTAAGGAGCACCGATTTCCCCCCTCCCGACCAGGTCCCGACCGGCTATCGGATGGTCGTGAGAAAATCAAACCTGTTTGAAATTTTGGTCGCCCATCGTGGGGATATCGCCCTGTGGAAGCGGAGCCATGAGCCGACTCGTACAATGTGAGGACATAAATCGTGAGCTTTGCCTTTTCATCGCATGCGATTTAGTCGTACAATTTGAGCTGGGTGTTTGCAAAACAACTGGAAAAATCGCAGTGTGTTCCCAGCTTAAGTCTGACGATTTTTGCTGCTCCTATAGGCCACTGCACGCAGACACAGTTGGAGACAGTGATACTGTGCTGTACAGTGATATCTGCTGCAGTGAGCCCTCTGCATGCAGACACAGTTGGACACAGTGATACTGTGCTGTACAGTGATACCTGCTGTTGCAGCATTACACTCTAGGATCGATTCCTCACCTGAAGTCACCAGTAAAATGGGGACCAAGACACTGGTTTGGAGCCGCAGTTCGATTCCCCCATTCCAGGGAGGACAGTGTCCTCTCATCAAAATATACTAATGATCTGCCATAAGTCTTCCAAAATCAGGTATATAGTGTGGTCCCACAACTTGACAGGGATGGGGAGATGACAGGAGCCCTAAGAAATCTGAAACATAATTGGACTGATCTCAGTTGAGGGCTTGATATGATATGATTTCATGGGGCCCAAAATCTCTAGCAGTGCCCCTGAATCCAGACACTGTAGATGGCTTTGATACTTTCTACTGTCTTGCTCCATCCAGGAGTCCGTACCAGTTACACAAGGTATATCTGTTGTTTACAATTACTGTAAAATACTGATGATAGTTTCCTGTTTCATTCAGGATGATATCAGCACGGGGTGTGAACTTTTTCTGTCACTTGCCTGAGGACTGTGCAATCACCCGTCCGGGTTATGCAATTTCTGGCAGTGTCAAATTGTGATAAATCATTGGTCCCTATCATTGTTCCCCCAGCATTTAATCCCACCCAAAACTGGACCCAAATTGCTGTAATTCCTCCTTTTTCCTACAGGGGCTATTAATACTGAATCCCTTCTACGCATTTGTGAAAATACACCCCATGGAAAATGTTGATAATTTATATTTAGACATAAAGATCCTGATTATAATTTACATGCTGTGGATAATGTGACACCATTCAGCAAAACCGATGGAAATTTGTAAACAACTTCCTATAATGGAATGTATTTGTGTAATTAACAGATTATACACTATATTGACAAGTACTTGGACATCTGGCCATTACACCAACAGGAACTTTGATGACATCCCATTCTAAATCCATAGGCATCAGTATGGAGTTGGTTCCCTCTTGGCAGCTCTGCTGGCTGCCACTCTTTTCTAGGGAGGCTTTCCGCGAGATTTGTGTCTTTGAATTTTTGTCCATTCATCCAGACTAGCACTCATGAGGTGTTGGATGTGATGGCTTGGCTCTCAATCCGTGTTCCAGTTCATCCCAATCGTATTTGATGGGGCTGACATCAGGGCTCTGTGCAGGCCAGTCAAATTCTTCCACACCAAACTTCCCCAAGCACGTCTTTATGGACCTTGCTTTGTGCACTGGGGCACAGCCATGGGGGAACAGAAAAGGGCCTTCTCCAAACAAAGTTGGAAGCATGCAATTATCCAAATTGTCTTGGCATGCTGAAGCATTAACAGTTCAACCCCATAACATCCTCCACTAAACTTTACAGTTAGCACAATCCAGTCAGGCAGATAATGTTCTTCTGGCATGTGCCAATCCCAGCCTCATCCATCAGACTGCCAGACAGAGAAGCATGATTTGTCACTCCATAGAACACCTTTCCACTCCATCTAATGTTTAGCATTGTGCATGGTGATGTACGGCTTGCATGCAGCTGATCAGCCATGGAAGCCCATTCCACAAAGCTCCCAGCTGCTGGGGATAATGAAAGAAGTTTGGAAATCTGCAGTTTCACTTCTACTTTGCAATAATACCACTTACAATTGACCATGGAATATCTAGCAGAACTGATGTGTTGCAGAGGTGTAATCCTCTGACAGTGGCTGAATGCCTGAATTCCCTGTGCTCTTCAGAATAACCCATTCTTTGACAAATGTTTGTGAACCTGACTGCATGGCTAGGTGCTTGACTTTATACAACTGTGGCAGTGGGAAAGAAACCCAAATCCAATGACTGAGAGGTATGTCTCCAGACTTTTGTCCATATAGTGTATTTTGCTGCAAATTATTTTATAGCAGAACAGCTTCTCACAAAAATTAGAAAATCAAATTAATTTTGTAACCTTATTGTAAACCAGTAGCTGTTAGTGATAGAAAATCTCAGGACCAGCAGAGCTGGAAGCAGAACTTAGGAAAACATTCTTGATGCTCTTGATGTCGTGGAAAAGGATGCAGAAACTTTAAAATGAATTCCAAGTTCCTCATTCTGCATGTCACGCAATTTACAAATGGAAAGATTCCAATTGTAGGCTTTCCCATGTAATACACCCTTTTCATTGACTGAAAGATGCTTCAAGAACGCCAGTGTAACATCTACACATCTCTGGCAGCAGTCAGCATGTAGGAGTCAACAATCAGAATGATGGTCGGATAGAATGAGGCTTCAAATCGCCAAAACGGAAGATAAAAGCACATCTAAAAGTTGCTAGAAATGACATGTCTTTAAAACATTACTCCTGACGCAATGTTCCTTGGACAGATGTGTCAAAGAGGGTTAGGGTTAGGGTTAGGGAATGATCTGGCTTTGATTCCGGATGTATTGTTTGACACAAAACAAAAAAGCGTTAAACATAAGAACCTCATACTGAAGAACGTGGAGTATTGAATCCACCAGGGCTTACAGGAGCAGAATGTAAGGCCGTGTGTCAAAAAAGCACGGCTGAAAATGAATCTTTCAACACAACAATAATCTGAAACACTCAAGAAAATCCACAAATCATTGGCTTTAGAAGAAGATGAGGAGTAATGTGGAGTGGACTTTAATTGATGCAGGGGGACTTGAAGCAATCTCTGTGTAGATATGCCTTGCAAGCACAATTTTACTATGTGGGCTTTGATAGATGAAGCTTTTTTGGAGTCTGAATAATACTTTGCTCATATTATTCGTAGACTGGTGAATGTATTGGTTTACTACAGCAGAGGCAAACTTGAGCACTAGGGGGGGCACTTGCATAACAAAATTCTGCTAAAACATACTAGCCTCTTGTCTTAATAACAGATATTGTATGTATTAGGATATATTATAAGTGTACTTGGGCCAAAGCAAAGCACATCCTGCCATGAGGATGCCAGTTTGATCCCACTGTGTTCCAGTGCATTGATTATAGGACTACTTGTAAAAGGAATCACAGAATATTCATTCACAGATGTCCTGGATTTTTTGGATTTTAATTGGGTTTCCTTAATTATTGAACCTAAATTTCTTGGTAGTTAATAACTACAAAAATAATTAAAAACCCATTACTCAAAGCATGTAATCTTTATCCATGTACACTCAGTGACAAAGAAGTTAAGCACTGGGGTCAACAGAGTGGTGGAAATGAAATGAATCTTTACATGGTGAAAGGTCATGTGACTGTATCGCAATGATTATAATATCATATCAAACGGACAACAGGGTTGGCAGTATGGGCACACTACTGGTCCCATGTCAGTAGGGTGTGGGCCTGTATACTTGTGGCGATATGATGTGGAAGGGAGTCATACAGCCGTTGTATACTCTCCTACGGAAAGTCGGCCCACATCTGCTGTAACTGGTCCTTGAGATCCTGCAGATTGGCACTGGGTCTGAGTTGGCTTCCTAGTTGATGCCACTCATGTTCGATTGGGAAAAGATCAGGGGATCTGGCTGGCCATGGGAGGACCTCAAAATGACGCAGGCAGTCCATAGACACACGTGCTGTGTGTGGATAGGCGTTGTCTTGTTGACATTACAAGGGTGATGTCTCAGGAGGGGTAAGACACGTGGACGCAGGATGTCACTGACGTAGCGTTGTGCCGTCAGGGTCCCCTAAAGTCATGCCCTATGCCCACACCATGATGTCAGGAGTAATGCTAGTGTGTCTCTCTAGGTCATTGGCAGGATTGGTCATCTCCCCTTGGCACCGCAATGCACACATACAACGGTCATCCATGGTAATGCAGAACCGAGATTCATGGCCGAGCAGGGTACAACGCCACTCATCATCAGTCCATGACTCCCGATTTTTTTGGCACCACTCCAAATGCAGCCGTATCTGCGCAGGTATTAATGCCAGTCCACACGGGAGGGTGAACCCATAGTCCAGCTGATGCCAGTCGTCGAGACACGGTGCGAGATGACCTGGGGTGTTGTAGAGAGTCCAATACCTGGGTCCGGATGGCAGGCACAGATGGCATGGGGTTCTGTAATGCTGGCACACAATACGATCCTCCCTTGGTGTGGTCTGTCTTGGGCGACCGCAACCTTCACGACATGTGTAGGTGCCCTCACATGTCCATTGGTTCCAACATCTGCATGCCCCACGTGCCAGGCAATTGTACGATACGACCACCCGGCCTCATGCAAGCGTACAATGTGACCCCTATCGAACTCCGTCAAGTGCTGGTAATGCTGTCTAATGCGTCTGCGAGGCATACTCTACATCTGGTGACTACATGTGCCAGCTCCTTGCAAATTGAAACAATTACATACCCATCGCTGGTCTGTACACGTACCAAATTACATCCAAATTGGACCATTACTTATGGGTGCTTAACTTTTTTGTCCCTGAGTATATATTGCAAGCTCAGTAAAGGAATTTTTCTTGTAAACTCCATCTGAAACCTGCTGATGCGTTTGAAGGTGATGTGCGTTAATGTAACTTGTGCTATGTGGAAATGATCAGTCGCATTCGTCTGCGCTTGTCTCCTGAGATTATAGGCAAGACTTTCAACAGCCGCTCGCGTTCCTCACGCTACAGAACTCTCTTTCCCAGCACATGCAGAGGTGTCCTACTTATCGACAACTTATGCTGTGTGCAACAAAAATGACTGGCCTCTACAGCACTGGAATTTGCACGTATATGTGGAGCATTGTCAGCAGTGCTGCTATTTATTTACTGTTGTTCTTATTGTATTTATTTGCAATAAACCCAATGATTCATGCAAGAAAAATTATTTTGAATTATTGATAGTCATTTCACTTTGCTTGTAGCAATTTTTCTCTGTACCAGGTTTCTGCTACTATTTATAATCAAAGTGCTACTTGAAGCAACAGAACTGTTTACTGAAAACCTTCAAAGTGACTTCTGAATGTGCTGAAATATTATGGAACAGTAATGTGTTATGGCGGGGCATCAGGAAGGAGGGACAATCCACATAGCGACTCTCAACAAGAGGGGTTTATCAGCAAACGGGATGCAAAAGGAGAACCAGAAAGTAAGGGGAACACAAAACAGGGGAAACATGAACTAACAAACTTATCGCGAGGAAAAGTAACACTAAAACTAGGAAGATTTGTGAGAACCGAGCAAGGAGTAAAAAAAACTATGACACAGTAATTAACACACAGTAACAACTACAACTGAGCACCACTAACACAGTGCAAACAACCACAATGACCGACTAAGGAACAGAACAAGGGCTGGCACTTAAATACACACAGATAACAAGGGCTAACAAGGGGCAGGTGTGGACTATTACAAGCTAGGGGCAAGGAAGAGCAGGTGAGGAGAATTTTCTTGGATATTTGTTTTACAACCATGCAATCCCGTGACTATGCTGACCTTTAAACATATGTTTTTGTATATTTGGTTGTTAGACCCAGGGATATTGGTCAGAAAAAAATACAGATTATGGTATTCTCACTCACAGTTCTCACTCGCAGCTCTGTATTTTGACAGATTAGCAAACACTGCATCACAGATATCTAGTATCATAAAGTGGTCTACTGGTCTTCCTGACATGAAAATTACCACACTGGCATTTTTGGGAAATTTTTTTTTTTTGGAACATTTTGGGTTTATATTTTGCTATTACCTGTATTTTGGACTGAAACAAACAATTCCTGTATGAATTCTGTTGTGTTCTGCAAAAAGGGGGCCTGTCTAACTGCTTTTTTGTTTGTGGGTTATGCTCTGCCTTTCCTGTTAAAGGCAGCCTCTTTTGATCAAGGTAAACTATATGATGTCACGGGATATGTATAGCTAGACAGAATAGAACTCCATGATCTATTCTTGTCTGGCAGTAAGAAAAACACCCAGAAGGAAGCTTTCGGTACAGTGCTGACAGCATTAAAGGCGGTGTGATAAGACAAGGTACCGATCCACTCCCAGGTGTAGTCGGCTGTGTGGATCATGCAGCGACTGCAAAGTTTGTGATCAGGCTTGACTTTCTTAAAGTCTCCAGTCAATCTCATGTTCAGAGAAAATGGGATCTTTGCCGCCTTGGCCCCCGATAGACCTGCACGCCTTTTGGTTTGACGATTTCCCAGCAAGCCGCAGGTTAAGAGGGCTGTGAGTCCTGCCCCACTGATGGGTGACATACACCACGTCTTTCTGCAGAAATCCCACCTGGGAACCAGGACACATCCTCGCAGACAGTCTTCGCATGGAAAAGGCCGCCTGTTACTGTGACAACGGTGAGAACTTTTTATATTGTTTCGAAAAGAGTCATCTCTGAATTTATCATCTATCAAGAGTGTTTCTGGTTCATTGTTTGTTTTTCAGTTAGTTTTGATAGCTTCCATGGGTGTGGGGGTAGTTACACATTTCTGATAAGTTCACTAGATAAAATACCTTGTGATGATATATTTCAGAACATGATTTGTAACAGTATGTAAAAGTTGTCATTAGAATGTCTTAGAATGTGAATACAACTAACCACTCTGGATTTGGTCATTATGACTGAGATTGCCGAAGTCCAATCCACTTTTTTGTACCGTAGCAAGATTTACGTGCCTTAAGAGATGCCATACTTAATCCCTGTTCTATTCTGGATTCTACTACGATTCTAGCTATGCATAATAAGTAGCATGTTGTTTTGCTATCCAAATCAAAGGAGAGGATGCCTATGCATCTCTGCTGCTCTTATCTGTGCTGCCGTAATGATTCAATTTCCCACTTGTGGGACTAATAAAGGATTCTTATTGCAAAGAACACAATGAGGGCACACATAGGTGGGAGAGGGAATGGAATCCACAATACTGGAGTTATGAGGCTACCGCACACCCATGATACAACATTATTGTTGTTGTTATAGTAATACTAGTTATTAAACAACAATAACAACCAGGGACCAGAACAAACAACTAGGACTGGAATATGTTTAACAACAGGTTCTTAGCCAGTACATAATCTATGATGAGATGTTTCTTCAGAACAAGTTCACTGCAAGGGGCAGAATGTCTCTAGAAAGCTTTTATCTTAGTGGTCTGAAACTGAAAAAGAAAAGCATTCCTGGTGTATATCCAGCAGGCTTATGCCGGTCCTTTCATCAGTGTATCCCCTTTTAGCCATGTTTGTTTTGAAAGGAGAACAGAGGGCCTGTTGGTGTTGTTTACTGAAGCGGATAAAGTACTTTGCCTCTTGAGTCCAAAGGAAGAGAACACAAAATATCATTATGTAGAAGGATGAAAAGGGGACGGGAAGACCTCCTGTCCCCTACTTAAAATGCATAATAATAAACAAGATTAAAAGCAAAGAGCATAATAATTTGATGTGTAAAGCTATAACATGCCATGGGCATACAAAAAGACTGTTCTCAAAGTACTGTTAATGGTGAATGTATATATGATCCATATTTAATTTAGATTCTAAACATCTTTGTGTCTACACAATAGGGAAACTTTCTTTGAAGCAAACTCTGTTTGACTGCTTTCTTGTAATCCATCCATTTTCTACACCGGCTTATTCTGTTCAGAGTCACAGGACCTCAAAGCTACAAGAAGCTACAGGAGCAAGGCAAGGAATACATCCATTTCTGTACCTTAAATTAGATTAAAATGTACATTTCCCTAGAGCTATGGTACAATTGGCAGATTCTTGAAGGTATAGTCACAAGTAATGGCTGTTTCCCACTGCCACCAGGAACCGAGGCGTACCCGACTCATAGCCGTGCTGACATGATACCCTGCTAGGAAGAGTGCCTATGCTGAGCTGGTTGCTTCACTGCCATCTCATTGGCTGAAATGGACAGAGATACCAGTGTTCTGCGAATGGAGCATCTGAAGGGAAAATTCTATATTGTATATTCTATATATTAGCAATGACAGATTCGGATCATTTTATGGACTTTCTTCTGAGTCCCTAAAAAGATCTGGGTTAACCAGTCCTTTGAGTCAACAAGTTCCACTTGTGCTGTGAGGAGGAAGTGACACTGATCTGCTCCTTCAGTCCAGTCTGCAAATCTGAGTCTGTTCACTGGACTGAGTCTGCAGGATCACTTGTAATGGTTTGGATCCACTGTGATTCAGAGTCTGCTATGCTTTGGGCCATGGAAGAACTTAACCTGATCCACTCAGGATAAGCGGATCCAAGTTTGCTGTTTCGCTAGTTCCCTGATTTTACTTGTGCAGTTCGAATCTGTTAGTGAGTGAGCCAGAAGAACCTGAGCCCACATGATCCATATTATGTATCTGGTGGTGCCGAGTCTGCAGGGAGTTCCTCTGATCTGTAATCTCTGTCCACTCCACTGAGTCCCCTGAGTCAAAAGTCTTATGCAAAGTATGTGCAGATGGACTGGGGTGTGTTGTACTGAGGCTGCAAAATATACAAGGAGAGTAGAGAGTAGCACGGTTTATTGTTTTAATTTGTAATTTGTCGCCTGGTTTTAACAGCACATAGGATCAAATGATCTGGGTTAATGGAAATACACATTCGTCACTCTTGGGTTATTAAACAGATCTGGCTTAATGATTCAAGTTAATCAGGATTCGCTCACCACTACTATATATTATCCATCATTAGCATCATGTACCATTGCATTCTCGATTACTCAGAACTTTCCAACCTTCTACTGGATTCATAATGGAAATTTATACAAGTAAATGATAATTCCACTATCATTTGATGCTAACATAACAGGGCAATTCTCATACATGTGCTAGAAAATTAGAAAATTAGCAGACAGCTAATCATGATGTACCCATTGTGAACAGCAAATAAGCCTCTCTTCAGTTTTACATCACTGTTGTTCTCCACACCCTGCAATGCCTTTAGCGAACTGATCCTTTTGCAGGAGAAAACCGAAGCAAACTAGAGCTGTGCTGTAACTAGTCTCTCTTCATGACCTGTTATGTGCGGTAACTAGTCTCTCTTCATGGCCTCTTATGGGTGCGGGTCAGTTCCTGGATACCAGTGGAAATGCATCTACTACACGAGTGGCTGCAGTTCTAAAAAATTGGGAACATAATCCAATTGATCTGGGCTGTGGGCCCAAAATCTTTAGCTGAATCTCATACAGAGCCCAGGCGCCAACACACACAATTTACCAGGTTTTTGGACTGTGAGGGAAAACACACATATGGTCCCAGCAGTGTGGCACAACAGTGTTAAGCACTGAACCACTGTACCGCTTTTGGTAATGTTTCCCTGAAATAATATGCCTGTTAATCTCGTAACCAGTGTTGGGCAAGTTATTTCAAAACTGTAGTGCATTATTTATTACTTGTTACTGTCATTTCAAAGTAATTTGTTACATTACAATATTATTGTATTTAAAATGTAAGGCATTACACTACTATTGCATTACTTTTAAGTTATTCTCACCAAAATGGAAATATGGATCTGGAAATCTAAATGTAGCTCATGACGCTCTATTAGCTCATTACACAGCCAGTGGAAGGTGATGTGGTATCTAACTGAGCTACTGTAGGCCTATGGTTATAAACTGTAGAATATAATAGCCACAGTGATGGCTCATGGCGCAATACAAGGAACAATCATAGCAAGAACAGACAAAAGGTCAAAGTCTGTATGAAAAAAAAACATCACTTCTAGAGCTGCGTACATGGCCCAAGCCCGTGTAAAATGATAGAAATTAAGCCCGAACCCGACCGAAACAGCGATTGCGATTTTTAAAAGAACTCAATTCAGTATTCACTATATGTGTATGAAAAACTAATTGAGCACAACCGTACATTGAAATCTGGACTGCACTATACATTAATCCATAGATAAGACTTGGAATATATTAATTGAATCCAAAATGTATTTATTCTAACAAAAATAATATATAACATACACCTACAGTAAAAAACCATAGAGCAATTCTCTATAGCAACCCGAACATAGTAAAGTGATTGTATTTTTACCATTTTACTATTTTTACCATTTTACTATTGCAAATAGCGCTCCACCACTTTTCTACCCTTAGTAACGGGCTTGCCATGTACACAAGGGTCAAATTAGGGGAGAACAAGACGCATAAAACTACTATAACAAAAGCCACGACTGTGTTAAGTTAAATAAAGTAATGAAAATAAAACAATTCTAGTAATAAGAACATTAGGGATCTTGCGGATAACGCTGCTTATACCCCTAATAATATGACCTTTCTGTGAACAATCTCTGACTGTTACATAGGTAGGTAATTCGCTTATAGCTCAGCAGCGGAACCGATATTTTTCCGCACCGCGAATGTAACGTTATCCTTGGGTTTCACGTGTCTGTTTGTGGGCGTATACACAGTCACTTTGGGCCACCTCTGATTGGTAAGCATGACTGGCACGCGAGGAGCACAACACTTCTGATTGGTGAGACTGACTGTCACACAAGGAGGATAAAATGAATTTGTAAAACTATTTGACAGTTTTAAACCCTGGGTCAAACCCTGGGTGCTGTATTATGCATAATGTGAAATCGATAAGTCGCTCAGCCCTAGCGCTCATTTACCGCGCACGGGTATTCACTGTTGAGGACACTAGTAACTTACCAGTTCCTATTACTAATCTGGCATCGTCCATAACTAATAT
>JAODKM010000108.1:6447361-6463512 GCA_026780845.1 Petrocephalus sullivani | reverse complement strand
TTTGAAAAAAAAAACCCACGAAAAATAAACGAGGGGCAGTTTAAAAAAAAAAAGAAACAAACACCTTAACACCCACCCCCCCCCCCCCCCGCCCCAGAGCTGGAGTGAAGCATCTTTTAGCTGTTACACTAATAGATAGCCCTGGGGATGTAATGTATGACAGTTGTGTTTTGGGTGGGGTATCTTACTGTGTCTCTCACAGCAGGGGTGACTGGTACAGACCTCAACATGGCTTATGAGCGGGCCAGGGTCACCATCGATGACCCGTCCTCCAATCCTGTCATCCAGAAGGTGTGTTTTATTTCTCATTCCGCGGGATTAGGGTTGCAGACAATTCTCAAGGGTAGGGAGTATGGGTTCTTTTATATTGTGTGTCTATCTAACCTGCAATGTTTCCTGACAGTGGTGGTTAATAGAAAACTGAATCAAACTCTTAGACTAAAGTTTGTTTATTTCTCTGAAATTCTGATTTAAATTGAAAATTTAAATAGCTTTATTGGCATGACAGTATGAATCTGATTTTACTGAAGTGTTTATATTGGTAGCATGCAGGCACAGGACCCGTTAAATGTGCTTTTTGATAGACCGCGGATGCAATCACACCCATGGCCTGTATTCTGTCTCTCCGTGTCCTCAGTCTATCCTGAAGAAAAGCGTGACCATGCAGCAGGCGCCCTCTGCCGTGTTCCACTACACGGACAGTGGGGGGCGCTCTGACCAGGTTCACCCCAGTAAGGTTAACGCCATCTTTCAGGCGGCCAAGAAGGACCTGCTGGGCATTATCCAGTTAAAGGTTAGCGCAAGCGTGCCGTCACCAGTAGACTGCAGGGTGGCATAGAAATATTTGGACAGGGCTGCAGTGCTGAACCTTCGAATCAGATGCTTAACCTCAGGTTTACATTTGGTGTTAATATTAGCTAATTTTTAGCATCAAAACAATGTAAATCACCTGAATCAGTTGTTGCTGTAGTGTCACATGAGCTGGCCTTGAGGAGAGAATGGCTTGAGAGGGTCCAGGGGCCATGCTTCTATACCTTTGTGTGTGTCATTAGCCTTCAGCTCCATGGCCATACGCCTAGCTGAGCACAGTGGGCTGCTATGTGAGGTGTTATTAAACAGGAGTGGCATCTAGCCTGTCCTGCTTTTCTCCCGCGCTCTTGTGTCTTCTTGCGCCCCAGGACCCCAGCCTTCTAGAGGGCAGAGTGACACTGCACCAAGTCAAAGCCGGATCTGTGGTGGCCCAGCAGGGTGACCAGGTGACCTTGCCCGTGAGCCCGGTGTACCTGCCGAGCTGATGTTCAAGTGAGCGTGTTTGTAACGTGTCAGTCAGTGTATTCAGTGGATAAAGGGTCCCCAGCCTTCTGAAGTCCATGGACTGGTGTACATCGTACAAAAATTTCACAGGCTGTTAAAAAGAATTGGGGGGGGTGGATCAATTGGCGATGTTATAAGTTTAACTTGTTAACCTATTTTTTGGGAATTAAGTAACCCCACCGCAACACCCTTAGCATTCTTGGCCTAGTGGAATACTGTCCATGGACTGGTACCAGCCCGTGGACTCTGGGTTGAAAACCCTTAGAATAGATAGTTGATTATCCCATGTTCAGTTTAAAGGGACCTTGAATACTTTAGTTTAATTTCTAATTTCTTAGTGTGGATACAGTAGAAGCTGTAGATTGTCATCAGTCTCAGTCTAACACCTTTGTGTGTGTGTGTGTGTGTGTGTATGTGTGTGTGTGTGTATTTGACCGCCGTGAACATTCTCTCCAGGACGTGAGCGTGCAGTTCGTGATCTCAGGCCTCCTGCACGTGTACCAGCGCATGATCGACCGCGAGGAGGACATGTGCCTGTTCCTCACGCACCCGGGCGAGCTGGTGGGCCAGCTGGCCGTGCTGACGGGCGAGCCGCTCATTTTCACCGTGCGCGCCCACCGTGACTGCACCTTCCTCTCCATCTCCAAGAGCCACTTCTACGAGTGCGTGTTCATGCCTTGCTGCTGTGTCAGGGAGGAACAATATCAGGGGAATCTTAGCTGTGTTTAGCAGATCTTGACCTTTTTATGAGAGTGTATGAACTTCACGTGCAGTGGTTAAGGATCTTGATCGACAGGATCATGCGGGCGGAGCCCAGCGTGGTGCTGAACGTGGCCCACACAGTGGTGCGTCGGATGTCCCCCTTCGTGCGGCAGATTGACTTCGCCTTGGACTGGATGGCCGTGGAAGCCGGCCGGGCTGTCTACAGGTACATGGGGTGGCTAGGACATCAGAAACATCCACCACGCATGACCTGAGTCACAGCTTCTCTGATGTGTCCAAATATTTCCTCCCTAGATGGCTTTTTTAGGACACTGACAGGAAAATACTGATATTTAAGATTAATTGTATTAAAAGTGCAATATACTTATTTCAGACTGTGTAGTCTGATTGTGTCTCAGTGTGAGAGGCTGATATTTACAGTGGATGCAGCCTCAGCACACACTGGTGTGGTTGTACCCGAATGAGGCAGCCTCTCCCGAGAGCCGAGTACGGGTTTCAGCCCCTGCCTCTCCCCATCAGGCAGGGGGACAAGTCGGACAGCACCTTCATCGTCCTGAATGGTCGGCTGCGCTCTGTCATCCTCAAGGAGGACGGCAAGAAGGAGCTGACGGGGGAGTACGGCCGGGGCGACCTCATTGGAGTGGTGAGGGCCTCGTGTTCCAGGGGAGGGCTGTAGCATGGGTGTGTATGCAGGGAGGGCGGATCAGGCAGTCAGTACACGCAGTCCCCCAAAATAGTCTGCGCGTGTTTATTCCACAATCTCCTTGACATCCGGCATCGCCATGGTGACTGCTAAGAATACCTCCCCATGTGGACACTATGGTTACTGACCCCGGAGACTCATTTTAGGATACGGGCCTGGTGTGTGCCCACCCCATCGCCCCTCACACTGGTTGCACAAAAGAAGCAGGCCTCTCGCACGTCATTCGCAGTATGCCTGAATGCCTTTTCGAAACCCGGAGTGGAAACGTCAGCATTAATGACGGCCTTTATGAAGAGAGGTTCCTGGAAAAATCCATGCGTGACCAACACGACGATGGCTGCGTTACCACGGTGACCACATACCCAGCAAAGTCTGTTTTTAACGCAAACTGATAATAATAATAATGCAGATAATAATGGGGGGTGCTGTTTGTACCTGGCCGCCGTGCTTAGGTCCAGTGTAACAGCTGTCATTCTGCATTCTCAGGTGGAAGCCTTGACCCACCAGAACCGGGCTACCACGGTGCATGCAGTCCGCGACTCGGAACTGGCAAAGCTCCCGGAAGGTGCCCTCAGCTCCATTAAGAGGAGGTACCCGCAGGTGAGCACCACCCCTCGTGTACTGGATGGGGCAGGTGTCCGTACGCCGACATCCTGCGGTGCCCCCCCTCCTCACCCCCCAGCTTATTCTGTCTCCTTCTGGTCTAGGTGGTGACAAGACTGATCCATCTGCTCGGTCAGAAGATCCTACAGCAGGTTAATGGTCCTCTGACAGGTCTGTCTTTGTCTCTTTTTCAGGTTTTCGTTCAGGTTTTTTGGTATTCCCAAAAAGGTCAATAACGTATAAATGTTTTTGTTTTAATATTAAGAAAATGTGTTCATTCCCTTGTCACTTGTCACTGTGTGCCTGAGCTTCGCTTAAACTGCACCATAGCGACAGTTTGTGTGCGTTTGTTTGTGTGTGTGCAGGTATCACTGTACGCGTGTTTGTATTTGCATGTGTGTTTCTGATACCCTCCCGCACACACAGGTGGGGATCTTTTTATCAGAGTGTGTGTGTACGTGTGTGTGCCTCACCCCACCCATGTATGTATTCTCAGCCCGCAGCCTTGCCCTCCACACCCCAGGGAGTAAGTGGGACATTGGGAACCCCGCCTCCAACCTGTCCACCGTCTCCATCCTGCCCGTTTCTGATGAGGTTCCCCTGACCGCCTTCACCCTGGAGCTGCAGCACGCGCTCAGTGCCATCGGTCAGCCATGTCATCTCATTATTATCAATAGCGATCCGGCCTGCTTTCCGGAGTACAGCCTAGACCAGCGTTTCCCAATCCGGTCTTCGGGAACCCACAGACAGTCCATGTTTGTGCTCCTTCCAGCTCCTGGTAGGAGCCAAAATGTGGACGATCTAGCAGGGAGCTCGTGCTGTGGGTCCCCAAAGACTGAATGGGGAAATGCCGGACTAGACTATCAGGAAATGTACTAAATCATCTTAGAAATTGATCAATATACGTTTATTTAAATTGGCGTGTTCCCTTATAGGACTACCTGCCTTGTCTTTAAATAAGTCTTTAAATATTTTGTCTTAATAAGAGTACTGTGAAATGTATTGAATGTATGAGTGTTTGCCCCCGTAAACATCATTGTGATTTTGTCATTTCCCCCCTGCACTGTTCCAGGACCCACCCTGCTCCTGACCAGTGACATCATCAAACAGCGCCTGGGAGCTGCAGCACTAGACAAGTCAGTAATGCATTCAGTGTCCCCCCTCCCCCTTCCATCTGCTTTGGCCTCCCATTCAGCTCATGATGAACCCTGAATGTGAGGGTATCCACCTGATGCCCCCCAACCTGCTCCCGGCACAGTGTCCATGAGTACCGTCTGTCCAGCTGGCTGGGTCAGCAGGAGGACATCCACCGCATCGTGCTCTACCAGTCCGACGGCTCCCTCACGCCCTGGACCCAGCGCTGCATCCGGCAGGCCGACTGCATCATCATTGTGGGTCTCGGCGAGCAGGATCCCAGCGTGGGGGAGGTGAGGGCTGTGAGGGCTCGTCCTTCTGTCTGTCTCGGAAATACCGGATGCAGGTCTTGTCAGCTTCAGGGTTTGGAGATTATCAGTGTCTATCTGCTGACAGCTAAGGAGTACCTGTATGCTAATTTATCTTACAGAATTACTGTGTTACGGGCCTTCTTTAGGGCTGAAAGAGGGGAAAGGCTCTCTGAGGGCTCATTCCATTTAAAAAATCTAATTTGAGCCTTTATGCAAAGCCACTTTCAGTAGAGTGAAGAATCACAATTTGTGTGCTCAATGGGATTTGAACCCATGACCTTTCTGAAGTCATCACAGCGCTCTATTGATTGAGCGCCAGGTTGCCAATGGATTTCTATGAGGAGCCATAGCTTGTCCTGTAATGTCATGTGGAGGAGATGGATGTGCATGCACACGTCCCCCGGAGTTTGGCTATCGAGTGACTCGGGCCAGGGCAGCCAGAGGCAGAGTGCAGAGTCCCGTTTGGCGTGTCTCCCCTCAGCTGGAGCGCATGCTGGAGGGCAGTGCAGTGAGGGCCCAAAAGCAGCTGGTCTTGCTGCACCGCGAGGATGGGCCACCCCCACAGGGTACCGTGGACTGGCTAAACATGCGCAGCTGGATCTCCAGGCATCTGCACCTGTCCTGCCCTCGGAGGGTGTTCACCAAGCGAAGTCTGCCCAAACTGGTAACCTCCCGCTGCGGCTGACCAAGCCCCCAGACCTGCCCCCTCATCATGGACCCACCCAAGTCACACCCCTCTCATCATGGCCATGCCCACACACCCCCACCCTCTCATCATGGCCACTCCCTGCAGTCCCACCCTCTCATCATGGCCACTCCCTGCAGTCCCACCCCTCCCACCATAGCCACACCCCAATCTTTGGCCAGTTGTCATCATTTGGTCTTACAGCTACATACTCTGAATTTATCCTTGTATGTGTGTGTGTGTGTGTGTGTGTGTGTGTGTGTCACGTGTGTGTTCCTCAGAGGGAGATGTACCAGCGTGTCTTCCAGAAGCCACCAGATCGCCACTCAGACTTCTCCCGGTTGGCTCGAGTCCTGACGGGCAACACCATTGCACTGGTGCTGGGGGGAGGCGGGGCCAGGTATCACGCATCAGCCGTCTTTCCCACCCAGTCCCTGCTCAGCTTCCCCCAATAGGCCATTGCACAACAACCCATCTTCTAGAACCTTCTGTCGATTCTTAGTATTCCTTGTAAAATGTGTCCGATGGCAATGTTCCTATTTGAATTATTGTGTGAGGGCCAAAACGGGCCTGCCATGACATTCCCTGCTTCTGGGGCTGGTCCTCTGCATCCTGTATGAGCAGCAGTACTGACCCAGTTGGTATGCCCCCCGGAGCTGCTTCAGGCCGGGTCCGGCTGCCTGGATCCGGCCTCTCAGCTCTGTTTTGCCCCATTTCTCTCCTTCTTCTAACACTCTTCCTCTTCTGTCCTTTTCTTGGTCTTTCTCGGGCAGTTGATCCAGGTGTGTATGCTCCTTTCTCTCTCTTCCTCTCTCCCCCTCTCTCTCTCCTGACTGTCATGTCTGACCATTTACCATGTGTGACTATGCAGTGCTAGTGCGTAGGTATGCTGAGCAGTGTTTCTCCAGGTCCAGCCTGTAGTGGATAGGAGCAGGCGAGTGGCAGTTGCTGATTTTAAATAGTATGTTTAAAAATGTCTGACATGAAGAATATCTTTGTCCTTTATGTTTTGTTGGCCCTGCCTAATCCACCCTGGCCCACTTTCTTAGGGGCTGTTCCCAAGTGGGCATAATCCGTGCTCTGAAAGAGGCTGGGATCCCCATTGACCTGGTGGGTGGCACTTCCATTGGGTCCCTGATGGGGGCGCTCTACGCAGAGGACCGCAGCTACAGCCGCATGAGGGTCCGGGCACGGGAATGGGCAATGGTATGTGAGTCTCGGGTCGAGGTAGCATTCCATGCAGACAGGGTCCCCATCACATGTATTCAGTTCAGTATCTGCCCTCAGGAAATGACCTCAGTCTTCAAGAAGGTACTGGACCTCACCTATCCTGTTACCTCCATGTTCTCTGGGGCGGCCTTCAACTCCGGGATTTCCAACGTCTTCCAGAGCAAGCAGATCGAGGTGAAGGCAGTTAGAAACCTGTACCCCAATCCCCGTGCTGCCCATTGTTCACGCCTCATTTGCGTGTTTCATACTGAGAAAGTGGATTCTGTACCCACTGGGGTACATTTAATCTGCCTGTAGGTGGTGTCCTCATGGCTGTGTTCCTCTCCAGGACCTGTGGATCCCCTACTTCAACATCACCACAGACATCTCAGCCTCCACCATGAGAGTGCACACTGATGGTGCGTCAGTCAGCCCGGCCTGCCCCTGGGGTGTTACACACCTTCACCATCTGGCCTGAGGGAGTGTGTAGACAATGAACAACCTGGTAGAGGTTACCCTCAGAACTTAATAGGTCCATCTGATCATCCCATGGCATTCCCCCCAAAAGGGGATGCAGACTTACGACAGGGTTACAGCCATGTGACTCCATTTCCCAGGCTCCCTGTGGAGGTACGTGCGTGCCAGCATGTCCCTTTCAGGCTACCTACCTCCCCTCTGTGACCCAAAGGATGGGCACCTACTCATGGATGGCGGTTATATCAACAACCTGCCAGGTCAGCACCCTTCACACCCCCCCAAGTACCTGAAATCTAATCCATAATCAGAAATGGGAAATTCAGGTCCAGACAGTACAAATCCAGACCAGGATTTTGTTTCAGCAAACCAGCTGAGTTCTTTGTGAATGTGACTCTTTATTATTAACTGGGTGGTTGAAACAAATTTTGGTCTGGATTTTTACTTTCTGGACCTGAACTTGACACCTCTGGTGCGAAGTGCATGTAAAAATAAATAAATAAGAAATAAATAAATAGCTTATAAAAGCACTGAAGGTTAAGTAGAGGGACCAAGGTTTACAGACTGATGTTGAACAAAACCAAGCTTCTGCATGGACATTCTGAGAGGCATCTTGCTCCTCCACCATATGCAGCGGATGTGGCGAGGTCCATGGGCGCCAAGGTGGTGATCGCCATCGACGTGGGAAGCCAGGATGAGACACACCTCACCAACTATGGTGACTCCCTGTCTGGCTGGTGGCTCCTTTGGAAACGTTTCAACCCCCTGGCCAAGAAAGTGAAGGTGGGGAGTTACATGGGGGAGGGTTCAGTTCATTCTTCAGCGTCTATCGAGATCTATTAATAAGTGCTGTTACACTAGACCCCCTAGCATTCCTGCAAATCGCATTAACGTTAATCAAAGTAACTGGCTCTGGTATGCAGTTCCAGGGTCCCCCGCTGGGACTTGAGTTATTGCTATTATTATTATTGGTGACGAGCCCCTGCTGGCAAATAAACATTAAAGCCGTCACGTGACTGGCAGGTGCTGAACATGGCGGAGATCCAGACGCGTCTGGCCTATGTCTGCTGTGTGCGGCATCTGGAGGTGGTTAAGAACAGCGATTACTGCGAGTACATCCGGCCGCCCATCAACCGCTACCGAACGCTGGAGTTCGGCAAGTTCGACGAGATCGCCGTGCGTGTCCCTGCCCTCGTGCGCTTTGCTGGTTACCACAACAGACAGTAGATATGGGCTTTCACACATGGGGTGGGTGGGATTTCTGTGTGCTGCTACTCTGTGATTGGTTTAACTGGTTGGCTGTTGTCATTTATATTGATTCCCATTGGTTGATTGATAGCATATGGTAGTCCCGCCTACTGTGGGTTGTGGTGCCCATGCCCTACGTCTCACCGCCGGCTCCAGCCGACTCCTTGTGACGACACTCATGACACTGTACCCACTCACCCCTCAGGAGGTGGGCTACCAGCACGGCAAGACCGTGTTTGACGTGTGGTGCCGCAGCGGCGTGGTGGAGAAGATGCTGAAGGACCGGCACCAGGAGGATTTCCGCAACACCAAGAGTAATGACGTGAGTGTGTTTGGGCGGGAATGGGGCGTGAGTTTGCACTGCTACTGTGGCAACGTCGGGGTTCGGTGCCTGGGGCTGTGTCCCCAGCTGTGCCGGCTGTCAGTGTTTGATCGAGGAGGGCCAGTCAATATTACGGGGCGCCTTTCTCTGCCCTGCAGGTGGTGACGTGTCCCAACGCCTCCTTCACTGACCTGGCGGAAATTGTGTCCCGCATTGAGCCAGTGAAACAGGCTCTCGTGGATGGTGAGTGACGCACGGGCACGGAGGACTTTGGGGTGCTTATTTGTGTTGTATCTCTGTCACATCACGCTCCCCTTATTTTCACTCTTTTCCTTCTGTTTTCCATTTTCTTCTGTTTTCCTCCTTGACTCTCTGATCCCCCCCCCCCCAGAGGAGTCAGATTACCAAACTGACTATGAGGAAGAGGCAGTGGAGAGCCCCCTGTCCGATATAGAGCTGTCCAATCACTACAGCGAGCACACAGAGGGGGAGGAGACCATAGACTCAGTAAGCCACTCCCCTTGCCCAACCCCAAACTCCTAAATGAAACTTATCTTGTGCACCAAGTTACAATATTCATGCAGGTAAACCTGAGAATGGTGCAAGGCTGAATAACACAGTGATCCCAAAACACTGTTCTTGTTTCCAGGATGATGAAACGGAAATTCGACAGAGACAGAGACCTAATCAGTCCACGAGAAACCTCGCCCCGTAGGCCTCACCCACCCCCCCTCCACGGCCTTACCTGTTGGTCACTGCCCAGACAGAAGGGAATGCTAAGCCACAAATTTCACCATAGAACGGCCCTGAGCAGAGAGCCTTAGGCATAAGGTGGACTCCAGAGCCTTCTCGTACCAGTCCTCTGCCTCATTTTTTGTGCTTTCCGTGATGATTCTCATGTTATTTCATCCATCCTAGCATATTTCGTAGCTAGCTTAGCGGAAGATGAATTATGGTTCTTCCTAGGAATTGTGGCTATCAGGATGAGGACCACAATATCCAAAAAAATCTTCTAAATGTGGTCACCGCTGCAGATCACCATTGCAAGAGTCACCTACTGACACCATGCCATCTGCTCTGCGACTGTGAGATTGTCGGTGGCTTCTGGGCTACAGGGAAAAGGTGGTTTCTGCTGAATTGGTGTTTGGAAAGTGCAATTAGATACTCCAGTGACTCTTACATGCTTTTTATTGTTCAGTCTTCTCATGACTCATCAATCTTCACTGAAGCCAAGTAGTTCTCCTAAACTGTTTATTTTTTTTAATATATTAAGCCTATCAATGCAGAACTTTTTTATGTTTGTTTTTGTAAATTAAATTCATTGGTGCCCAGGACAGTTTGGACCCCAGTACTAACACCATTGTTGGTGCACCTGTTACTCCCCAACACCTCTGATCACCTCTTTTGTGGCGAGACGGCATTTCAGCTCAGCCCCCATGTGTGTCAAGGTCGGGGAGACTCTTCTGGTTCCTCATATCCCACTTGGACAGTGTTTCCCAATCTGGTCCTCGGGGACCTATAGCCGGTCCACGATTTTGCTATCTCTGAGCTGAATGTCTGTAGGTCCCCAAGGACCAGGCTGGGAATCACTGCTCTTGGAGATGAAGTGTTATTTCAGACTTTGAGTCTTCCACAGGGCTTCTCAGAACACTGCCTGCAACTGTGTTTTTTTAATTTGTGACAGAGCTGTCCCTCTTCATTCTCCGTGTTCATGTTCATATTAATGGTGTCAATTTTAACACTGACAGACCTCTACCTTCAGAAACCACTACATTGTTATTTTTTTATTCGAAGACCTCTACAAGTAAAGAAATATTATCGCCATTCTTAACTCTGTTTACAGGGTGAACGTGCACAGAAATGTGTAGAAACATTTCAAAGCGTGTCAGCCACTCAATTATCTATTACTCCTCCTCTCAAATGGGGTAGGTGAATGTGTCATGGGGTTTTGTTTCAGTTTACGGAGAGCACTGTGCATCTTCTTGGGTAACTAATAAGCTGCTGATTGAGGAACGTTTGCCGGAAAAAAATCCACAGTATTACTGTGAGTGTGAATATCTACAAAAAATAACAAAAATAACTAATAAACTGTACAAGATTTTCTGAGAATATTTGCATGACGTGAATTTGTGCATGATAAGTACAAAGGTTAGACACAGAAAGTGAGCAGAGTTTGATGGACATGTACAGCGACGTTCTATGAGTAGGGTTAACAGAAGTACTGGGGTGAAAGGCAGCCCATTTTCTGTAATCGCTTGTCCTACGCAGGGTTGGGGGGGGGGGGCACACTTACACACAGTTCACTCACACATGCGCACCTATGGGCAATTTGGTAGCTCCAACTAACCTCAGCATGTTTTTGGACTGTGGGTTGGGGGGCTGGAGTACCCAGAGGCAGCCCCATGATGACATGGGGAACACAGAGACTCCACACTTGGAGCTACGGCAGAGACTCGAACCCAGTCCTGAATGTATGAGGCACCAGTGCAAACCACTGCGCCCCCTCGCCCGTAAATATGGCCAGAAAGCAGCAGAATGTCCTCAAGCAGTCTGTAGTGGGGGGGGGCCTGCAGGTTAAGCTGCCGTGCCTGTGGTCGGAAGGTCGCCGGTTCAGAGTGATCCCACTGTTGGGCTCTGGAGCGAGGCCCTTAACCTCCGGCTACTCTAGGGACTGGCTGACCTGGCCCTTTCAGGGTCATCCGCTGCTTTGGATAAAAGCGTCTGCTAAATAAATAAATGCACATCCTTACAAGATCGTAATAACTGGAGGAAGAGGGTTCCATAGAGGGAGATACTGCCATCAAGAACATGCTGTGCTGATGCAGTACACTGGTCCAAACAGGCCCCCTGGGACTAAAGGGCCCAGGATGAAATATCGTATGACATGTGAAGTGTAGATGGGTGTCAGTTCAGCAAATGTGTGACCCATGCAGGGAGAACAGACATGTTTTTGTAAGATAGTCTGGAGGAGTCAGAAACACATTATTGCTTTTTTGATGCCTTTCTTGAGCCGTTTATCAAATGGGGTGCCTCACTTATCCATCAAATCCTCCCTCTGGTTATCTGGAGTCAGTATAGCATAAACAGTTATTGACTCCCCAAGGGAGAGACCGGCTGTACCACCTATAATGTGTGTCATGCAGGGAATTAGGGCTGAAATGAGAGCTTAGCTCTGCAAAGAAGCATGAGCTTGGATGCAGTGCGAAGGTCATAATTACGTCGAATGTCTGGACGATGTTGCTCTCAGTGGTCCATGCAGCTGTCCCAGGCTATAGTTGACTGACATGTTTAATATGTATTTTGTGGCGTCTCTTCCGTCCCCCTCACACCTCCTGCCTGTAACTCCTTTCCTCTGAAGGCCTCCTGGATCTCCACTGTGAGACGCATGGATCTGCATCCTGATTAATCCTAAAATCTGCTCCACATGGACGGCTTGTGTTTGGTGAGTCAGGATGGCTAAACGGATTAAAGATCCGGGCAGTGGTTTTAAGGGCAGCGCTTTTTGTTTTGCTGTGTTCTGAATCTAGTGGGCCTAGCTCGGATATGTGTTTAATAGGGCATGGAAGATCACTACAGTAGGACTTGTTCTTGTTCCCTTGTTCGTTTCTGTTTCGTAGCGTCCATTTCTGTGGTCATGGAGTTCTTGTTGTTCTGCCGTTCAGTGTTTTCCTCATTTGTTAAAACTGCTCCCCAAAAACAAGGTCAAATTAGACGTGCATCAGTACTCGATTATGCCCACTGCAGAGGAGCTATGAAGTTTGAAGTTTATGTTGAAATGTCTATCTGATAAATCTTGTAGCACTTCGTTCTTTCCAAGTTATCCATCACTTGAAAATGCTCCAAGATTACAATAGGCGAGGACGTCGTCGGAGAAGGAAGAGGAATTGTTATCCACTGGAAGTTCTTGCACCACCCACCAGGTGGCACCATTGTGCAGCTCATTTGGAGCTTGTGGCATGATGGGACGGTATAGTGAGGGAAGTGGAGCAAAGCCAGCCTTGTAGATCTTGCCTCTGGTAGCCAAACTGTGGTGTTGGTTACAAGTGGATGGGCCTGTGGAAGGAGAAAAAAGTCTAGCTCCTTGTTACTGGGACCGGTCCTTACTCAACAGAGCCTTTTAATTAGATGCTTCGTGCTCCCAGTGTCTCCTGCGCTATGCAGCTGATTAACGGGCTGTTATACAGAAATCAGGTCAGAGAGAGAGCACAATGAACGAATGGCCAGGGTGGGGGCGGGCAGGGGGGGCTGGATTGATTGAGACTAAAGATGGGAAGATCGATAGGATATGAAACTGAGCTGATTGAAAGGGGAAAGTGGGCTAGTGGTGGCAGCTGGGGGTTTTAGGGCCAGACGGCAGGCAGATGATGGGGAGGACAGGGAGCTGGGTCAGACTGCCAGAATGGGCCTCATGACCAAGGAAGAGGGCCAGGTGGGGAATCCATAGAGACGGGGGATAGAGCTCAGGCTATCGAGAGCGGGTTCAGTCTCAGCTGACGTCAGGACTTTGTCATGTCCAGCATCTGCTACTATCCCTTCATTTTAAATATGACCGAATCCCTTACAATCCCCCCCCTCTCTTCCTTTATCCTTTTTTCCCCCCCCCCCCCCCTCCCCATAAGTGTCCAGGACGCTTGAGCAGGTACACTAGTCATGCAGACCATGGCTGGAGTTGAGTTTTTGGCCTGCTGGGCTCCCATTGGCTATGATGCATGGATTCTGACGATCGGCCATTTTTAATGAGCATCTGTAGGAAGTGTTACTGGAATTGTCTAACTGGTCGGATCTATGCCAGCAGTTCAACTTTGCGAGAAAATCAGCGCAGCAACATTTTAATCAGAATTTTTTTTTCAGTCGAAAATTCTGCTTTTGGACAATTTGAACACCATGGCATGACACGGTGTTTCTCAATTGCTTTGGTATATTTCCTGAATCATCCTTAACATTTGCAAAACAGTAAGTGTATTTCTTGAAACAATTTGTACAAATGGCACCACATAATGGATTACCTACAAAAGCCTGTGACTTTCTCAGAATCCTTAGTTTATCCATCCGAAGTAAATATTTATGTCGCTAAACTTGTCTGTGCCACCAGAATGACAAGTCCTTGTGTCACTGTGTCATTATTCATGTAGAAGATGGCCAGAATGCTTAGCCATGTTGTCAAAATAACACTGCACTCCCTATTTTCAGATGTAGACTATAGCTAAGATTTTGATGATTGAAAATGCACAGTTATATTTTCTTTCTTAATCAGTTTCAGCAGTACAGAGTTACATATACTGTAACACATAAACTGTATACTATGAAGTGCAAGTGTAATACTATAATATGAAGTATACAGTATTACAGTACAGTGCACATTGTTGGATTACCTGTTGTCTCTATGAAATGTTTGAATGATTGAGCACCCGGTTGTTCTCCCAAAATTTCATGAGATCCCCCTCTCAGTTATTTTAGAGAACTGGTTAATCATTGGTCATTCTAACACTTCAATCATTCGCCTCTATCAGTGAACATCAAGATTCATCTGAGAGAAATTCATCAATTCAGGACACATTTACAAAAAATAACTGCAATGGAGATGTAGGGAGAATATGGCATATTATGACAACTCATTCAACCATTGTGCATGTAATGACTTATATGTATTTTTCCTAACACTACAACTAACACACGACAGATATTACACATAATATCAAACAAATAACAGCATAAAATTAACAAAGAGGTTGTAATACGGATATGCAGTGACTAAATTTACTAGGGTACCCTTAAAGGGAAATACCGTTCTACACAGCAAAACCTTCTGTCTTGAAAGCGCAAGTTATAAAACAGATGAAAAGGGCAGATTAGATTATCAAATGGAATGAAAGGGAGTTTACGTGATTGTGGATGGAGTCTCTGGAGTACTCTTATCAGTACATAAGTTTGCACCCCCCTTCAGGCTAGGGGTACCAGATTGCTCTAGGCCCAGGCCTATAAATTATCTTGAGGTTTCCAACTTTCCAAGCCATAAAACTCAGAATGCTGGCCTTCCCTTTAACCTTGTTAGTGGGATTGCTTGGAGTCTGTGTGTGTGTATATATATGTGTGTGTGTGTGTGTGTCTGTGTGGGGTGGGTTTGCACAGATCGCATTTGAGGACCAATATATCCCCAGAGTGTGGTAAATTTCCTACTTTTGGGGACATCTTTGTTCCCATTTGGATAACCTCAATTTCATAAAAATCTGTGAATGCAATCAAAAAACTAAAAATGCCAACAGTCTTGCATTTGGGTTGGTTACTTATGGCTACGGTTAGGGCTGGGTTGGGGCTAAGGGTGTCGTGACTGGGATTTGGGTTTTTCCCCAAAGAAATGAAGCGAGTCTGTGTGTGTGTGTGTTTGTGTGTGTGAGATCCTGCATGGTGCTTCCCGATCCAGTCCTCAGGGACCCGCAGACAGTTTACATTTTTGCTCGCTGCCAGTAGGGTGTTGAGAGGGAGCAAAAATGTGGAGGGTTTGTGGGTCCCAGAGAGCCATAGTTTGGTCCGCTGCACCCCTCTGCCAAGTCGGGGGCTCCTCTAGCAGCCATGCGATAGCAAAAGCCGTGGTTTCTGGTATGTGGGGGACCCAGAGGTCCAGCAGCTCTGTAAGATCTGCATCTGCTTTGTTCCTGATGAGGAGGACAGATACAACCCCCACCTTCTGCTCTCTGCCTTAATCATGTCTTTGTTTCCCTTTCCCCCTCTGATATCTCAGATTACACATTCTGCTTTGCATTATAATTTGGTCCCACTGCCATGCTGTGTTTTGCTCAACAGGTATTTCTGTCCAGAGCTGCTTGCATCATTTTCCCTTTGTGATTTCCATCCACGCGTAGTCTGCCATCGGCATTTCAGGTCACATGATATTATATGCCAGTTCCATCTATCAAAAGCGGCGTCCTTGTAGATGTCTCATTCGGGTGCATGCTGGTCTCATTGTTCTCTCTGTGAAACCTTGCATTACCCATCATGCATCATTCCCTCATACATTCACTTGAATTATGCTGGTGGCTGATTGCCAGGGGGGTGTTTTTCCAAGGGGTTCACCAGACTCTCCCTAGTTTCTAAAATTCTGAATGTCAGTTAGTACTAAGAGAAATATTTGTCTACACAGGAAAGGGTTTGCAGGCTCCACACAAGCGGTGGGTGGCAAATATTTTTAAGCAATTAGATTTGTGGCAGTAAGTTTGACTCTCACGAGGTGGTGGTGGTGGTGGTAGTGGTAGTGGTAGTGGTAGTAGTAGTAGTAGTAGTAATAATTAATCATAATAAATTAATAATTTATATAGCATCTTTCACACAATCAACAACAGTGGGGGGGGGGGGGGGGGCAGTGGGAGGGATGGCCAAAACTGCAAAAACATTATATTACTTTGTTTTAAAATGTCTTAAAAATGTCTT
>JAODKM010000108.1:6433814-6447261 GCA_026780845.1 Petrocephalus sullivani | reverse complement strand
AAGTTAAGTAGAATAAAAAAAAGACAAGTAAAAAGAATAAAGGTGAAGCAAAGCAAATAAAAAGAAAGGAAACAGGAAAGGGGGAAAAGGTGAAGGCGGGAGGGAATTTAAATGGATGGCCAAAACTGCAAACAACTTATATTACTTTGATTTAAAATGCCTTATAAATGACTTTTTTCAGTAAAAAAAAAAAAAAAACTGGTATAAGAATTTGAGATGGCTAAAAAGAATCAAATTTGTCAAAATGCTTCCAGGAACAGGTACAGTATGGAGTCTCTAATGCATTATAGCTTATGGGTAAACTGGTGAGTGAGATTGGACTTACTGCCCAGTATACATTAATGGATCGGCACTCTGTCTGAGCGCGACCCTGCATTGTGCCCTATGCATCCTGCGACCTGCTCTGGAAGGGAACATATGGGAATGTGTGTATGACTGATTCCTCCCCGGCTCTGGGTAGCTTTTCCACGCTGATGGATCCAAGCTTCTCATAAATTTCACAAGGCGGCTGGGTTTATGCAGAGGTAAGTTTCAGTTTCAATGCCCTACACCTTAAAAAACTGATCACACTTCATTCTATTTGGGGAACTAAATAGTCCCCAGTTGTCGTCATTTTTAGCAGGGAAGTCTTTCGGTTTCTTTTAGAGCTCATTTTAGAAGGTCAGGCTCCCAGGATTCAATGCAGGACACGGGTAATGACAGGCCCCAGGAGTGAGTCATATGTGGGTGTCATGGGGCGTTAATCACACCCC
This sequence comes from Petrocephalus sullivani, assembly GCA_026780845.1. Classification (NCBI taxonomy): domain Eukaryota; kingdom Metazoa; phylum Chordata; class Actinopteri; order Osteoglossiformes; family Mormyridae; genus Petrocephalus; species Petrocephalus sullivani. Next base: position 6,446,509 of record JAODKM010000108.1, on the reverse strand, counting down.
AGATGATGAAGGGGGACTTGCTGATGTTAGTGGGAGGGGGTCTGAGCCCTACTTTCAGTACTGAGCCAGTCAGCTGAATCCTGCAGTCAGAACAGCAGGAGCCTTGGAAGGTGAACTGACAACAGCTAAATAGGCTTGCAGTGGAAGAAGTGGTCATAGGCTGAGGGGACAGAGCTGGGGTCGCACATCAACCAATCAGCTTTCCTGCCAAGGTGACCAATCAGCTTTCCTGCCATGGTGTAATTGTAGCCCTGGTCACCTGTCTGGGTGGAAATTCGACAAAAGCCATGCATTGTGGAATAATGTGTTCTTCTGTCTGTTGTTTTCATGTCTTTCACATTACAAAAATCATGGTCTTTTAACTGAATTGAAGTACTCTTTGATTATGGAAATATGTTGTGCCGGTTAATGTAGAACCTGAACTCAAACAGTTTCCCTGATCAGTTTTTCATCCCGTGTCTCTAGCCTGTGGTTTATTTTCCTTTATAATGTGCTATGCTAAAGCGTGCCCATGCATCACTGCATCCACTCTCTATGAGATGGTTCGTTTCTCAGCAGGAGCTGCTTGCCATGAAAGCCTGAGTGCCTATTTACACAGCTATACGTATTTAGTTTAATTGCCTTATTCAGTGAGACATGAGGAGCCAGTCCGAATTTACTTTCTCCAATGTTTATATTGTAGACTTTAGACTGTATCTGAACCTATGCCTGCTGTGTCTGAATTCAGGATTTACTCAAAGTATTAATCCAGCTGTTCTCATCCCTGTCCTCCAGCCCCCAATAAGTCTTTTTTTGTAGTCCAGGACCTGCCTGCCCTCATTCAGTAGTTTTAGAATAGAATAGAATAGAACAGAATGGAATGGAATGGTGTTACTTTATTGATCATCTATAAGTTCTCTCTCCGCCTGCCCCATTTTGATCTCCGTGAGCCGCTCTGGCAAATACGCAGGTGAGTGCAAGCTGGGGGGTCATAGCACAGGGTCAGCCCAGTGTCTTTTAAATGCTTCCTCAGTTTGTGATGGCAAGAGAAATAGTAATAAGCAAACCAACAAATAAAAATCAGTTAATTTACTCAACAAAAGTAACACATTTTTATCCATGATGAGAATATGTATAAAATTATATGTCCTGTCTTTTAAAAATACATTTCAATGCTTAATTTCTAATCGTGTTCCACTGATTAAAACGCTAATACATTGATCGCATACTAATCTCAGCTGCGAGTTGGCAATTTCTTTTATTTCTAAAATGCTAACTACTACTAAGAAAGGAACTTCCTCTAGAAAGCATTTCAGCAATTTGTTCACTCGATAGCTTCTTGTCCAGTAAAGGATGCATTAATCCGGATCCTGATGTAAACACTGCGATTTGTACCGGGGTGTGTTGGCTGTGGTGTGTGTGTGTAGGGGGGGGGTGTAAACGCTTTTTTAAAAGCGTCATTTATTTGTCCATTGCAGTTTGCTGACATTGTACCATAGCTGTGGCTGTTTATTCATGCAAAGCAGGGAGCTCGTTGTGTGTCAGTATGAGTGTGATTGTGTGCGTGTGCGTGAGCGTGTGTGTGTTTTATACTTAAGCTCATTGCAGCAGGAACTTAAATAAAATGCTGTGCTGAACAAATGCAAGATAAATGAATCTACAACAAATAGTGTAAGCTGTGTAAATTTGCAGGTGCGTTTCCTGTAAATGTGACAATCTAATGATGCCGTTAAGTGTCTTCCTCCATGCGGGCGCATGTGTCTGATATGCAGGCAGAGCATCCGCTGAAGCCTGGTGTACTTAGTGACTCAGCACCTGATTCCTCGTGACATGGCTTTCAAAGTTACAGCCCCTTTGCAGCCCCAACATTGTTAAAAATGTGACACCAGTCAGGCAACTTCCTGCAATTTAGATTCTACATGAGGAGCAGCTCCATGCCAAACTTGACAAGACGAGGCCTCAAAGGTTCAGTTATAGCCTCCACCTTTCTGACTACCTTTTCACAGGCCAGAATTAGAAGAGACTTGGGAAGGGGGTGCTAAACTCTTGCTATTTCTGGAGGCTGCTGTTGCAGAGTGGGCTGAGCCCCTCCCTGCCCGCGTGCGTCACTGACTGCTGAGCACCCCCCATGCACGCACGCATGCATGCACGCTCACACACTGATTATGCCGTGAACTCACCCCCCCACACACAGGCACAGTAGGCAGGAGGACACCGGGTGCAGCACCCCGACCATGTTAGAGTCCATGTGTCGACAGCAGCCCGAGGTGGACTCCATACCTATACCCATGCCACAGCAGGTGAGCCACCATGATCCCTTATATCCAGGGTGGTTTATAATGAATTAAAATTGCATTTATACAATGCTTTTCAAGACACCTGAAGGATATACAGAAACAATGACAGCCACACAAGGTGGTGAAGGTGCAGGAGAGAATCCACCAGTTAGATATAGTGGATGATTAGGAGGCCAGATCTGATAGTGAGCAATTTTAGCCACTGGGGTACCACCCCTACTCTTCCAAAAGATGCCCAGGGGTCTTTTATGACCTCAGAGTGAGGATTTCGGTTTTACGTTTCATTCAAAGGATGTGTGATTATGTGTGTTAGATGTATAACCCCAAAAATGTACCTGCCAAAGCTGGGGTGAGGGTAGTGATCTATGCGTATGTATTACACTGGGATTAGAGATTTTCCCAAAGAAATGAATGGACGGTCTTCACAAAGATATGAATACAAATATGTGTGTGTGTGTGTGTGTGTGTGTGTGTGTGTGACGGAGAGAGTGCGAGCACTGCATTACAGGCTGCAGTTTGGGCCCACAGAGCTGAACCCTGTACTCGAACCTGCAGCTGTCTGGTTTCCTCTGCCCCCCACCACACACATACACATTTATCTTCTCTGTAGTGCTCATTAGAGCTTCCATCTCTTCACATACGGAGCCCGTTGCCAGGGGTACGATGCTCATTTGTCATTCCGCCCCAAAGCTTTGATGGACGAAAAAGGAGAGATCACTTAGCTGAATAAGCTGCGAAGTGGTTAAGGGCCTGCGTGTTTTTTCCCCGAGTCCTCAAGCACGAGCCGTGCTCTTGAGTGAAAGGCTGAAACGAGAACCAGAAAGCTGTGATGCGGTGACGTCCAGCCGCGGCGGCAAGAGCGACCCCAAGATGGGATCCTCACGCGGTGAGGAACCTGGCCGAGCTGCAGCCCCATAGAGCTCCTCCGAGCTTCTCTGGAACATCTGCACCTTAAGCAGTTTGCGTTTACATTCTCTATTTTTAATCTGCTTAATTGGCTGCATATGTGCATGAATATGCAAGGCTGCAATGGCAGCTTTTTCTCCCCTGCGATCTCAGCCTTGGGACTGGAATTGGATGCGGCCATTTCCTGTTGTACACAGGATATTAACCCCAAACTTCTGTGATGAAATGAAATGGCATAGGAATAACTGGTATGTAAAGTGTCCACCTGATGTATGGCTGAAAATTCACATCCATACACCCCCTCCCGTATGCTTACTGATCTTCATCTTCAAGGCCACTGCTCTCCATCGCTGCGATTACCCGAGTCACCTCTCATAAATGGTCTCCCCTCATATTCCTCCCATTCATCCATCTCCCTGCTCCTGCCATTACCCCGCAGTCGTTCCTTCTATTGGCTGGCCGTTTGACATGTCGTGTCTGCTTTGAGGAGTTTTTGTCATCGTTCTCATCGTTCCCTGCCTTCCCTGGCCATGCCGTCACCTCCCCCCCCCCCCCACCGCCCTAGCTCGTGGGGCTCTTTTGCCTGCGGGCTGTGAGGTGAGCACGGTTGATTTCGTACTGTGGGGTGACCGCTAATGTGTGCTGACTGCCTCTTGACATTTCTCTGTTCCTCGCAGCCTTCCTCTCCTCTGCCCTTTCACGCACTCTTTCTTCTCTCCGTCCTTCTCCACAACCCCTGCCTCCTTCCCTCTTCCCTCAGTCGCTTTCCCATTGACTTCCCATCGACTCCTTCAGTTCACACTCATTCACCATGATGGTTTTTAGGCAGTTTCTGTCTGATCTCATAAAGACACTGAAAGTACCTGTCCTTAAAGATGCCTGTTTTTTTTTCCTCCGGTCAAGTTCTTCTCCGTTACCCAGGCTGTCCTGGTTCTTGCCCATTACCCTGCATACATACATGCTTAGATTTGGTATGTATGCTAATATTGTGTTGAACCCCCTTATGCTGACACAATAGGCCTGCCCCATCGAGGCATGGACTCCACAAGACCTCTGAAGGTGTCCTGTGGTATAGGGCACCAAGAAATCAGCATCAGATCCTTTAAGTCCTATGAGTTGTGGAGCCTGCATGGATTGGACTTGTTTGTCCAACACATCCTACAGATTAGGTCAGATTAAGATCTAGGGAGTCTTTATGTTCTTCAAACCATTCCTGAAAATTTTTTCAGGGTGGCAGGGCCAACTATCCTGGTGAAGGAGGTCCCTGCCATTGGGGAAAACTGTTGCCATGAAGGGGGGTACTTGGTCTGCAGCAGTGTTTAGCTAGGTGGTATATGTCAAAGTAACATCCACATGAATACCAATCCAAGGTTCCCCAGCAGAACAATGACCAGAGCATTAGACTGCCCCAGCCGGCTTGCCTCCTTCCCATAATGCATCATGGTACCATCTCTCCCCCAGATAAACGACACACTCACACCTAGCCAGCTTCATGAACATGATTTATTAGACGAAGTCACGTGGCCGTTGTAGGCGCTTTCAGTGATAGGCATGGTCAGCATGGGCACTCTGACCTTCCAATAGCTTTGCAGCCCCATACACAGCAAGCTATGACGCACAGTTTGTTCTTACACCTTTCTATCATAGCCAAGCATTAAGCATTAGCATTAAGCTCTTCAGTAATTTTGCTACAGTAGCTCTCCTGTGGGATCAGAGCAGATGGGTAGCCTTCAGTCCCCAGGCATATCAGTGATTCTTGGCTGCCCATGACCCCATTGCTGGTTCACCAGTTGGCCTTCCTTGGACCACTTTTGGTAGGTACTGACCACTGCATGCCGGGAGCACCCCTCAAGACCTGCTTTTTAGGAGATACTCTGACCCAGTTATCTAGGCATCGTAATTTGGCTCTAGTCTAAGTCACTCAGATCCTTACACTAGCCCATTTTTCCTGCTTTCCAACACACCAACGTTAAGAACTGACTGTTCAGTTGCCCAATACACAGCACTCACACAATGACTTGGAACACTTGCTTAATTGAAGGAAATGTTACAGATTTATTGGTTTCATAACAAAATTCCATTGAGAAGCAATGTTTAACATATCTGCACGTCTATCGCACAGACATTTTCTTTTTATTAAGTGTGATAATTAATTTTTTTCCCTGTCTCATTCAGTTCTGTTCTTGCCATTTTGCAGTTATAGTCATTGGCTCCCAAAGAGATACTAAACACAAATGTTTGGTGTTTGATATTATTCCAAAGGTGTTACTAATTGAAAAGCACCCAATGAGACTGCTTGTGAATGAACTTATTAACTTTCAGTTTATTACTACTTGTTTCACCTAAAACTACTGGTTGTTTCTAAGGTGATACACATGGTAAACAAATGGATTTGGTGATTTTGTTATAAACCAATAGATTTGTAATATTCTCACTGAATTGAGCAAGCATACCAGGACTACCTGTGTGTACTGAATAATAGCACCAGTGACCGGTGTCGTAGGTAATCAGTGTTATTCACTTCACCTCTCACAGGTTGTAATGTTATGGCTGCCCAGCGAATTCTTCAGGTCCACAGTGGAAGTGGTCTGTGCAACCTGCGGCCAGTCCTCGGGGACCCCAAACAGTCCACGTTTTCGGTCCCTCCTGAGAACCAGCATACCCTTACCAGGGATTTGGTGTTCAGGAATTGGCTGGGAGCTGGGAGGAAGCAAATATTTGGATTGTCCAGGGGTCCCCAAGGACTGGGATGAGAAATGCTGCACTAAACTGCCATCGGTATACATGTCACATCGATGTACAAACACACCTTTGTCGATCGCCTGCAAAGGGAAGAAGGCGGCAGACTCTCAGGCATATGCTTCCTTGTCATGTTCAGAGTCAGTCACTCTTCTTCTCCCTAAAGTCCGGGCTAATCTTGTGCTCTCACACTGACACGAGCTGGTGACATTGCACTTTTTCAGCAGCGTGTGTGCGGTGAGCGCTCATCTGAAATGGATGCCTGTGTAGTGGAGTCTGCCTTTTGCCATTGCCCATTTGAAGGTGCTCCCTGCGTGGCAGTGCCCCGTGCCAGCTGGCTGGGTCTCAGATTCAACCCCCCCCACCCACTCCTTTCCCTGCCCTGTCCACTTAGTACACGTTTGGCAGATGCAGAAAGGCTCTGTCAGGTTGAGTAGAGGTCCATAGTTAATCCGATTACATGGGCGACTCATTTCTTCCACACCCTGGCCTGGTTGCTTAAATGCCTGCAGTGGCTCCTTATTGGCCACTCTCCTCTCCAGTATTGCTCTCCTATTGATCAGAAAGAGTCAACTTTAGAGCTGCTCTAGGTCACCTCATGGTGGGCCTTCTGGCTAGGCTGACATTTTATATCCCAGAAAATGGGACCTTGGGTGTCAGGCGCCTTGACGACCCACCGTCTGCCTTTAGTGTTGCTTTTGTGTTCCTGTGACTTTGATAGTTGGTGACGCTGTACCTCCACCCCCACGACGCGCCCGTGATACACTGAGGCTCGTCAGCGCCACTTAGAATTAGCATTCTAGCAGGGACAGGAATGGCGTCTGGGGAGGGACGCATCTGGCCTCCATAATTCATCCTCCTTGTCTCCTTGCACATGTGGGAACGCGGCCAGGAGCTACATAGCTGCCAAGGAACCCCTCTGAGATCCAGGTTCCCCTCGCCGTCTCCAACATGATATTCTTTCATGCATCCATCCACTAATCCACTCATCCATCCATCTATCCATCTATCATTTCTCGGCCCATCTACACATCCGTCCATCCAATAAGGTCATAAGCATTGAGTACCTTCTTTTGCAGGCAGGCTGATTTCCAGGAGCAGAAGCCAGGAGTGACTTAATGAAAAGAAAAGACTCCCTGCTGGAAAAGAGGGGGGTGGCAAAGGCACAGAGAAGGACAAGGAAGCGAGGGAGTAACGAGGAGAGAAAGATGGGCCGTGGAGCTGTAAGAGGCAAGAGTGAGATACCCCTCCCCCCTCCTCCTTGCCAGCTTCTCCTTCTCCCCATCAGGCCTTATCTTTCCATTCCTCCGCTTTGGAAAACCGCAAACCATTTCCCTTGCAATTCCCGCTCCATGCTTCACTCAGATTGGCCAGGCACAGAGTGACCTCAGCTTGCACCCGAGGCCCCCCCCCCCAACGCCATGCCAAGGTGACGCAAGGTGGGAGTGGGTATGGGCGTCACGTACTCCCCCTGCTGCCCATCCCTCGGAACCTCATGGCGCTACATCAGCGCATAATGTCATTAGCGGCGATGACACGCACACCATATCTCTGTGCATTTATGCATTCCCTTTTAAGGAAATGTGGCTCCTTTGAAATATGTAGTTAAGGATCACGGGTCCGTGGGGAGGTGTCACCAAAGCGCACTCCCCCCAGACTGCACATTTAACAGCATATCCATCGGGATGAATCTTCGGCTCTCTTGCTGAATTAGCCTCAGCCGTAAATCAGGGTGGCGAAAGGCGAGATGTCACATGACCGGCGTGCTGACACTCCGTCTGACTGGCGTGACGTCGGAAACCTAATCAGGCTGATTAATGTCCCCGCTAATTACCCTGGGGCCACTTATGGAGCTGAGGCCCAGACGCTGTCACTCCGAAGAAAGGGGACAGAAAAAGGCACGTGTACATTTAATCCTGGGCAAGCCACAATCTGAACACGTGTCATGTCGGGTTTCTTCAATCCGGAACAATCCATTATTTGAAATATACTCAAACATTACTTTTTATATGCATTAATCGAGAGGTAAATTACTTCTTAGGAACATAAAGACTAAGTAAACCTTTCTCTCTTAATTATTAAAAGAAAATACAAAGATGGTGATTTTAAGAAACAATGAAAGTGATTTCAGTGCCTTTTTGATAGTGCCTTTTTTGATTAATCATTTGTTACTTTAATAATTTATTTATTAAACTTTATACTCCATCCATCTTCTAACTGCTTATCTAATATAGGTTTTATTTTTTCTGGGGGGGGGGGGGGGGGGTTGGAGCCTATCCTGGAAATCTCTGTGCTGGGGTACAGATGGACAAGATGCCAATCCATCACAGGGCACATACTGGACACCATGCACTATGAGCATTTTGAATATGCTATTTCACCTCAGTACATGTCTACATAATTGTGGGAGATAACCAGAAGGTACATGGCCAACGCAGGGAGGACATGTGAGCTCCGCACAGGCAAAGACACTGGGGCAGGATCTGACCCTCCAGTCCTGGGAACGGTGGGGGGGGGATGACGACGCTACCCAGCACTATACCCTGTCATTATGATTATCCATCACGCATTCATAAAATAAACATGACATTCACCGAAGGTTAGACATTTGCATTCATCTTCAAGGGAAGACCCATATCGTTCTCCCTGGATCTGAGCCACCAAGTCCCCCATCTCCTGAAACAGGACCAGCAGTGACTATCCCAAGCCCCGTCATGCCCATTCAATCACAGGACCAGCAGTGACTATCCCAAGCCACGTCATGCCCATTCAATCACAGACAGGACACCGTAAATTATACGGGCACCACTTCAAAAATCTGCAATTGAGATGAGCTGGCATTTGTCTTGAAATACAGAGTGATGTGGTGGAAATTTTGCGGGAGTGCAATTTATGAAATGTATGGGGCTTTTTTGTCAGTGTCTGGAAAGGGCAGCGGAGGCTGTTGGTGTAGCTTTTTGTACTTTAGCAGCAGCAAAAGGAGGCAGCGCCCCCTAGCTGCTGGGGGGAGAGTCGCTGGTGAGCCTTTCTGTCCTGTCTGCTCCTGGGAATGCGGAGCAGTCGGGCCCCTCGCCGAAGACCCCCACCTCCAGCTGTATGCAAGACGCGGAGGATGAGTCACCAGAGACTCGTGTATTCTGGTACATTCCACCTGCGGGTTCGATCTTTTCATAATTTATTTGATCCAGGGTAGGCAATACGGGCATTAAATATATGTTTAAATATTGACTCATTACTATTTCGTCACTGTCCAATACGTGTACAAAGGCGTGAGTGTACACAGTGTGAGTATTTCTAAGTGATGACCGTGTGGGCCATAAACTCTCCTGTCCCTGGGATGGATGCGGACCTAGGGCTGCCCGTATGTCATGTTTGATTGTCCCTTCCTGCCAAAGGGTGACAGCTGGGGTGTGTTTGCTGTCAAGGGCTGAATGGGACCCTGCCCCATGATGGACACAGGCCCCGGGACCAGTGACGCTTCTTATAATAACATCACTGCTGCCATCTCACTTATATTTTGACTTCTATTCAAAAGCATCTTTTTATCCGTGTTAATGCTTGTTATCACTTTAACACTCTAGCCCACCCCCCCCCCCCCAGCTGCTACTTTGAGAAGTTTAAGGCTGAAATTAATTTGGGAGACTGGATGTCTGTGCTGCCTGTGAGTAAGACAGTGCCGTTTGTCAAACACACACACACACTTAACTGACCCATACTTGTCCCCTATACATACCTCATGTCTGACTTTGCCTGTTATTCCCACTCCTACCTCAGGGGGGGCGATACAGCGCTTCACATGATCTGTCACATGACGGACACACCTTTTACCTTTCTGTTTGCTTAGTGCCGCTGAAATAAAGGCCTAGTTTAGCAGATTGTCACCGCGGTTCTCATGGCATTATTTAAGGCCATTCATTACTGTATGTCGGCAATTACTAGAAATTTAATATTTAATCATGCAGAAGATTTAGATACTGAGTAGGCTTTAAATGGTTCGAAATGGACTGTTGCTCATTTGGATTATGTAAATATGTTCCAGATTACAGCTTATCCAGACCACAGAAGGACACATTCTGCATAGATCTTTGTGGGTTGCTGCTGTTCTCTCATATATACAGTGCTGTGTACCCAAATGGTAAGGAAAGGTCAGTCTAATGCTGCATTCCATTAGACTGACAGCGCTGGGAATGATGTCACACCCAAGTTAACCACGTTCCAGTACAACTAGCCAGGTTAGTCATTAGCAATATAATTTCTAGGCAAGTTCATCGTTAGCCATTGTTAGCAATACCAGTTGATAACTCGATTTGTGTTATTTTGCCAATACAAATATCCATATCCACAACATATCCACAAATAGGGGCTGGGCAGTATTGTGTGTACAGCCTCTTTAATGTAACACAAGACAAAAGTACAGTATGAATAGTTAATTACCGCAGCATTTTACTGTTGATGCATGGAGCAGCCATCTTGAATTCTGAGATTGGGGCTGTAGAGATTCCTTCAACTTTCCAAGTCAGAAGTCCAACTTCAGGGGGCCTTCCATTTGAAGTTTATGACAAGTATCTTGGAAATTTTAACTTCCCAGTTCAAATAGAATGCACAGTGGCTGTCACTTGTTCCAGTAAAGTTCCCAGGCTGGAAAGGGAGTAACTGTCCGTAGCAATGTGTGAGGGAGGCTCTGTGTATTTTTGTGTCTCACAGTGCTAGAATGTGTGTGTCTGTTTCTGAATAAGCATTTTAGGCCCTTTTGTCTGCATGTCTTTGCACGGGTATATGTGCCTTTTCCTGTTACCTTGGCTCCTCCCACACTGGCTCCTCCTCTTCCTACTGCATTGGCCCCTCCCCCTCCTGCATCAAGACCTAGGTTGAACTCAGTGCGCCGACCCATCTGGCATCAGACGGACAGTCCCTTGTTTCCTGGGTGCAGACTGCATTATTTATCGGCGTCTGAAAACCTGGCTGCTCCAGCAGCATTCGCTTCATCATTTTCTCCCACTGTTTTCTGCTGCTTGTCTTTTAGACAATTCGCTCTCTCACTCCCAGCCCCTCTAGTAAAATTAAATGCATAATTCATTAATGCCAAACATATTACTTGCTTTTCTCTCTTAAAAGAGGTACAACTGGGTCCCTAATTCCTCAGTCCCATTACATCTCCCTTTATGTTTTACACCATTTCTTATTCTGTTATTACTGGCATCTACATTTTTAATTTGCACATGCATTAATCCCAGCGTTGGTTTGCTATGGACATGGATGACTAGGACGAGTTCCTGCCAGTTCTATGCATTTTTCTCCCTCCTTTTTAAAAATGTTGTTATGCTTTTCTGTTCCAGTAACAGGCACATTATAACTAGTCACCAATGATTGTATTTGTATCTTTTGCACATGAAAAGCTGTCTGAATCTCACCCACATCCCGTTTTCTCATATTAATAAGCATTAGACGTCAAACTATATACCTAGTTTTGTTTATTTATATAGCCTCTCTGTCATGGAGGTTTATGTCTGCTGTTTTTTCTTCTTTCTATTAAGAACTAATGCATATCTGACCTTAGCAGCTGTGGTACCATAACATCCGACTCATCTTTTAAATCCTCCAGCCTACGGTTCCCTACTCAATACCAAGTCTCTGTTTTTCATTAATTAGTCTTGATCGAATGAATCGCATGACTGAGATCACGGTAAACGAAATGGCTGTAGACTCCCGTTAATAATCTCGTAATAATTATAATGATGACGTCATAGTTAGACATTACTAAATACTTATGACTTTGCATCTTTTGTTATATAACCGAATTTATTCGTTCTTAGCTCTTGATCCGCTAAAGCACCGATCTATACAAATAGAACCACAAATTTGTTTAATACATTTTAGTTCTCACGTAACGCTAGTGTTTTGCAAAGCATTAAATTCAACATCGCAATGATGCCTATTTAATTGAGCTGGGAACAGGGAACCGAGAGGTTAGACCTCTGTCCTCTCACATTTCTTCTCCAGCCATTCCGACTGCTGGTTCTGCCCCGCCACCAACGCACCCGATTCAGCTAACTAACTAGTCCTCAAGACCGATAGTTAATTTCTGATGTGCTGGTATTAGCAGCACAGCAAATCTATGCTGTGTCACTTGAAGCCTACGGTGGCCCCCTAGGCGAACGTAACCGCCTAAATTCACTTTGTCTCGCACCATGTGCGGCGCCCCGCGTGCTCCTGGTGGAGGGGGTGACGCTTGTCCGGGGGGGGGAAGGGGGGTAGCACCCCAGGGTTGACCGGCACTGAATGTAGGCCTGTGACGCGGCTGGGGTGATGCAAAGTGCAAAAGGGGATTATTATAGCGATAAAGTCTTTGATGACCTGCACTGGTCATGGATCTCTCCAGCAGTCCCTGCGGACCCGTACACAGACACACCTCCGCGGCAGCCAGGAGGGGGCGCTACAGAAATCAGCACCTCAAATTAAAAAACACACACGTAGGACAGAAGGAGCATCTTCGTATCATTTATTGATTTCCAGCCGTGCCCTTGTGTCCGTTCTACTAGCCAGGGATGCGCGCCCGGATGGACACTGACACTCCGTGCATCCCGTCCGTATTGGGGCACTGGGTCCCCTCTTCCATAGTCCGGGGGCTGGGTGGGAGGTTGGGGGGGGGGGGGGGGGCGCGCTCCCGGGCCAGCGAGGGGGGGGGGGTTGGCCGTTGGTGAAAAAACCGCCCCCGGGAGAGGGGGCGGGGAGGAGGGGGCAGTAGAAACACCGCCCCGGGGCGCCCCCCCCCCC